>CP137682.1:27272479-27624211 GCA_037976565.1 Mesocentrotus franciscanus
GTGTTTTATTTGATAGCGTTGAACTCTTGGGTAGGGGCGAAGATATAGGTACAAATCCTTACCTTCAGTGCAGGAGATAACATAATAATTCTGAAATGAGGATGACATTTCGTTTTGGTGTTCTTGATCACATATTCATAACCCGCTTTCTTTTAAAACAACAGTCGATTTTCTCGTCGTAATTTTGCTTTAAGAATACCTTTACCAAAATTAAGGCTAGGCCTGATTTTTTTAGTTCAGTCTCAAAAAAATAACAAGTATAGTACTACTGCTATTATGAAATATTATTAATTATTATAATAGAGGTTCGTTTAAAAATAGTGATGAAGTTTGCATAAAAGATAAAAAGAGCAAATTCATCTTTTTCGTTCCACCTTTATCTCTCTCTCTCTCTCTCTCTCTCTTTCTCTCTCTCTGTATATAAGTATAAATATTTTTATATTTATATATATATATATATATATATACATCTCTCCATCTATCCATGTATCTATATCTATAGGGTGTCTGTCTTCTGAGGCTTATTAAAATATGTTTTACTATCAGCATTAGATGTGAACACAGTCTTATGAAAACAAGCATATTTCCATATCTCTCTTCTCTCTCTTTCTCTCTCTCTCTCTTCTCGTCTCTCTTTCTATTTCTCTGTATTGCTTAGTTTACATTCTTCTAGATATATATCATGCATAGCTCAAGAGATCATTACTACTGTTAACCTACGAATGCTAAATATGAAAATCAAAATATAAACAAGGAATTGTTAGCAGCAGAAAAACATTAGAAGAAGTAAGGAGATGAAGATGAAGAAGAAGAAGAAGAAGAAAAAGAAAAAGAAGAACAACAAAAAAAAAAGAAGAAAAGATGAGGAAGAAGAAGAAGAAGAAAAAGTAGAAACGTCCCACAAACAGTGTTGTAGTTAAAGTGTTCTTCTAGTTCCAATAGCACTACCAATGGCTTATGACTTTGGACCAAATTACGACGCCATTTGTAATGTAGCCGAAAAGTACCTTTCTATATGTGTGTCCAACGCTTTCAATTGTCTGTCTTTTTCAGCAGGATTTTAATAGTCAATTTGATTTCATTGTATTACTTCAAAACATCAGGATTTTATAAAGTACCCAATAAATCATTCAGAATAAATTCTAGAAGTTTATTTGACAATTTGATTGCAGGATCGGTATACAACATTATCCATTAACCATCTTGGACAATGACCATGCTATAATCAGAAACAAAATCTCATTATATTACACGTCAGGAGCCTCGATTCATCATCCGTCATTCTCATTTTAATGAAATTAAAAACTTCTGATTTATAGGACTTTTCAATATAACATCACCGCTTATATTCTAATTATCAACGTTCCTAGATATATATTCGGAGAGAGGGAGATGGGAAAAGGCTGATGATAGTAGGGGATGAAAAAGAGAGAGGGGGAGAGAGATGAGGAGGGTTGAGCAGAGATTTTGAGGGATGGAAAGAGAGTGAAAGGGGAAAAATGGAATGGTATGGATGATACAGTGGAAACAGACAATGAGAGTGGGAGAGATGTACATAGAGACGGGGTGAGAGGATGGAAAGAGTTGGATTGAGATGCAGATGGAGATGGAGAACAAGACAGAACATAATGAGAGGGGCATTCAATGAAGAAAAGTGAGAAAATCGGAGAGATAATTGGATAGATGAAAAAGGGAAAGTTAATTAAACAGAAAAGAATTGTATGTGCACGGTTAGGTATGTGTGTTGTGCGTGTGTCTTTCTGTGAGAGAAAGAGAGAGAGAGAGAGAGAGAGAGAGAGAGAAAGAGAGAGAGAGAGAAAGAGAGAGAGAGAGAGAAGAGAGAGAGAGAGAGAGTGGGGTGGATAAAACGATATGGGGAAGAGATTGAGAGAGGGGAGATGGGGACAGTGGAATTGAGGAGGAATAGAAAGAGAGGAAGAGGGGGATGGCCAGAGTAAGTGAGCACCTATAGCCTGGCCATATTAAAAAAATCTCCTGATTTATCACGCTATTGGTTCGGTGAGAAATGTCAAGGCAAAAGTCACCCTTAAGTCAAGCGAGTGAAAGAGCTCGGTGATTAGCTAGATGAACTAGTCGGATTTAGGAGTGGGCCTATTATTGACTTTTCCCTTTCCTTCATTAAAACGAAAGGGAGATGAATAACGATTACCCCATTCTAAAGTGCTTATTGCATCGAGAGCGAATCAGTTTCAGCCTTTCTCTTCTCATCAGTGCAAGGTTTGCTCATGTACTTTCATTTCGAGTCCCATACTCTATCTCTATTCGAATCGCTCCCAGCAGAGGCGTAGGTAATGGGGCACGCGCCCTCTAATACAATGGAAAAAAGAGGGGAGAGAAAGAAGAACATGAAGAAGAAGGGAAAAGGGGAACGTCAAATGAATAAACTGATTCCTTCCCACAATTTCCCCTAATTTCTGGCCATGGTAATTTACATTTTATCCATCGGGTAAGTCCATTGAAAATATCGGCGCTCCGTCAATGTCATGATCCATGGTACGCCCTTAGTACCCGGCAGTCTCCTTCTTTCTAGTGCACACACACTCGTTCATCGATCCTTTCTATTTCTTTTCAATTATCGTTACAATAAATTACTTGCAGCAGCCTACTCAATCTATTTCTCCCCTGCCCCCTCCTTCTCTTTCACTCTCTCTCTCCCTCTCTCCCTCTCTCTCTCTCTCTCTCTCTGTCTCTGTCTCTGTCTTTCTCTTCATCTCTACTCCCTTCTATAATCCCTTCTACTTTTCCTTGACCAAATAATTGCCCAGTCACCTCGAGACTCATTCGAATCAATATTATCTTCTGTCTGCATCCCCGGATCTTGATCATAGTCTACACATAATATGCTAGTCGATTATTTAGTCGTTATTTTATGTTTATTGTAAACTTGTCTTGCCTGAATTGATTGCACATACGTAATCGTTTGTCTGCTGAGAGCTTTCATCCTGTGCTGCGGGGGTGGGGAAGGTTGTGGCTCAATTCATTACGGGCGTATATTTGGATTAACCCTTTATTCCTTTAATCCCTTTTTATCCAGAAATTCGACCACCGTTATAATGTGTATGTATGTGCATCCGTCCTTCTGTATATATGTCTGCATGTGCGTTCTTCGTTTGTCTGTCTGTCTTTCTTTCCATGTTTTTTTTGGAGGGCTGGTAATTTTCTTACACTCCAATTTAATTTAGCGCGACCAATGTCATCAACGTAAGTGTTTCTGGATAACGATATTTAATAGTAATAGTGGGTTCTTGTATGGCGCTCATGTCTGTCAAACTTGACACTCCTGGCGCTCCACAATTATTACACCGGCTTTAGCATGGCTGCCATTACAGTGCTCTGGCATTTCAAGGAATCAATTCCTGTCAGGTACCCATTTACCTCACCTGGGTCGAGTGTGGCAAATGTAGATTAATGTCTTGCCAAAGGTAATCATAGTGCCGCGACGGGACTCTAACCACGAACCATATGATCACTCTCATCAATTTTTGAAATTCTTAAGTACATTTTGGAAATTTAAGTTTTGTCTGCATGAATTTGTACGGCAATTTTGACACGGAAATATACAGATAAAATGTAATCAACTTTGATTCAGAAGGATGAAAGGAGATGAAAAATGCATATTGGTGTATATTTGGCACCGAAATTTTAAATGAATTTTGAATGAAATATGCGATGAAGACTCCCACATCATGTAATATCATATTATTTCCGGCTGTATACAAGACCTGTTGATTCTGACATGCTTTCATACATTTAAACAAGTAAAAACGGGAAAGCATGGCTTGCTTTCAACTTTGAGAAAGCCGACAAAGGTTAATCCAAACATGATTTGCTACTCCGACGTAAGCCCTGACTAAGCCATCTAGTACAGTTACCATGGCAACCATGATAGAATGATATACGTAGTGGGGATGAGGCGGGGGGTAGGAGGTGATTATCTTTCTGTCTATACTCACATATATACGCCCATTGTTATGGATCACCTCATGTGAGTTACTGTAACAAGAAGTGAAGAAGCTCCAACACGTCCTGGCAATTAAGATGTCTTGAGCAATTCAACGAACGTTCAACAAACCGGCGACGCCAATAAATATCTTTCACTGTGGGTTGTAGACTTCCTTCCAGACCAAACTACATTTCGTCTGCTGAGAGCCAGAAGTGAAATGAATAAAAACAAATAAAAGGATAGATAAATAAAAAGGGCGCCACGTCTATGCGAAACGAAATAAATTAGCTTGTTGAAAGATTCCATCAGGATGGTTTCAAATAATTAGTTATCACCTTTCTGGCTCTATGTAGCTGTTTTTATTCTAATATCAAGGTACCGCCCTAACCCTATTTGTTTAGTTCGTAACGGACTGGCAGTGGCTTCTCTCCCTAACGAGGGAGGGGTCAAATTGTGTATGTCATGTATATTTTCTGGGCCTTCGAACAGTGAGGGGTGCTACACCGGTTCCGTCTTAAAACAGAATTGGAGTAACGAGTAAACATAAAGCCTAGTATAAATAATTCACAGTGTTTATTCCATCAATTGTACCTAAAAATAACCATTCATTTCTACATCAATCATTTAATTAAAATGTATACAAATCAAATAAAAACAATAATAATAATAACAATAAAGTGTTAACTTTAATAGAGCGCACATACCGTCCAGGACGCTCATGGCGCTAACTCAGCAACAGTTGCATTATAGAGAAAGACAAATCTGGTGAGGTACTTTCGAAAGGGTAATTTAATAAATTTAGTACATATCAATTTCAATTCAATTCAATTTATTCAGCCAATCATTAAAAACAGTTTACAATCACACTGGTACTGGTACAATTATAATATGATGACAGGCTATGGACTCATGAGAAGCAAAGCTTGTAAATTGGGCCCATTAACATACAATTAAATAAAATATAATAAAACATACTATAACAAACAAAACAAAAGAGACATTTATGTATATTCATACTTACGAAACAATTACAAATATCTTGCAAACAGACTCAGCCATACTCTCTCACTCACACACAATGCAATGCACTTTAAAGCATATTATAAGAGAGAAGGAAAGAGAGAGAGAGAGAGAGAGAGAAGAGAAGAGAGTAGAAGAGAGTAGAATATTAAAAAGAAAGAAGAGGGAGCACATGAAAAATGCGAAACATGAGATGAAAACTTATAGTCCTACCCAGTTATACAAATTAATAAATAGCTCCCTTTTGCACAAAACTTTAAATCTAGATAAAGTTGAATTTGATCTTATGTCCTCGTTTAAATCATTCCATTTGCTTATTCCCACATTTCGAAATGATTTCAATGCATGGGTTGTACGTACAGGGGGTTTGTGTAATAACACTTTTTTGCCTTGTGTTATGTGAATGAACAGATGAATTACTAATAAACATGTTTTGAAAAATGTGCGGAAGATTACCAGTGTGGAAATTATACATAAATATACAAAAATCGACTTATAGGGAATCGAAATTGTTTAATGTATTTAGATTACAGTTATAAAATTTCCATTTACATTGAAAAAGTAACACAACGTATATATTTCGCAGTAAAGTTCAAATTTATTATCATTTTGTTTATATTTCACAGAGAAAAGGGTGGCTTTATCTTACTAATGTGAATTTTCATTTATTTATATATGCAGCATATACCAAAATAGCTCTGAATGAAATGCCATAGGTAAGAACGTGTTCTTTACCTAAAGTAGTGTTTTCCCAATAGTCCACTCTTTTTTATAAAACCCATTTTCGAGGCGAAAAGGACAGTTATTTCCCTACTTAAAGGTCACTATTCCGTGACGTCTGGCAATGGCAATGAATACATATTTTACAGAGGATAATAGATGAAATCTTTGCAGAACCTTGTTAAACTGACAAATGTTGTTGAATACTACAAATAATTATCATGCTTGGTAAATGAACTTTAAATATTATAACTGAGCTGTATAAAAGTAAGAAGACGCAACGATTTTGGATCCATTGTAAATAATAATAACTCTGTATGTGATTTGTTTTATAGTTAGTATTCGGCTGATAGGACCCCCAAATATATTTATTTTAATGAATTTATCCAAACGACTTTTAATTGTTGTTCGTCTTAAAATGCAGCTTTATAAAGAGAAATCGGATAACCTTTACAAAATCCAAACTGGGGAGTATGTATCCATCCCTCCCATCCCTCTCCTCCCTATAGATTGCAATTAGTAAAGCGCAGGTAAGTAGATAAACAGCCATACAAATCATTAAAAGGTGAAAGGTAAACTTTCTTTAAATGTCTGAAATGAGGAGGGAGTGAAGTGAGAATCCCTCTCGTGTCATTACAATTTACATTTACCACTTAAGTTTAATTGGATAATGCATCCATTAAGGTTAATGGATGTGGGTCTATAGAGCTGTTTAAACATCCATGGCTGACCGACCTTTTTGTACACAGAACGCCCCCCCCCCCTCTCCCCCTTATCTCACTTTTTCTTTCTCTCTCTCTCTCTTTCTCTTTCTCTCTCTCTCTCTCTCTCTCTCTCTCTCTCTCTCTCATTCACTCATCTCCTCAATCATGATCCTCCCGTCATCATTACATGCTAGTTTCCATCTAAGGCCACACCCGTTTCATCCATCTTCATTTCTAATGCATTCTCCCCCTCTCTCTCTCTCTCTCTCTCTTTGTCTCTCTCTCTCTCTCTATGTCTCTCTCTCTCTCAATCGTCCATTAACTTACCCAAGCCAAATGGGAAGGAGACGGTCGAGGGCGCTATATACGCCCAATTAATTTCACCACTTAATTAACCCGCAGGGAGCGGGAGAAAAAGCAATTACGTCAAATTGACATGTAAAGAGCGCTATTCCATTAGGGGAAAGCGAGCCATAGTCCTCATCATATCTGATTTAAATGATGAGAGATCGACTCAGATTTAATGCGTTGATATCCGATACAATTTTAGTCCTCGTGTTTTGTCATCATGGGCGTGATGGAGTGTGTTATTCTATGCTCTCGTGTCATCTAATGTATGTTGTTTTAAGTCTCATTTGTCTGTAAACCATGTGGCGTCATCTAGTATAGTATTAATGACTGCTTTGAGAGAAATAATTGTTTTTATACGCTCAAGGGAAGTTTACAATTGTGCTATTGCCCGAGGCGTGCCGAGGGCAATAGCCAGGGGTGTCGATTTGTATCCGTGGTTGGGGATGATAGGTGCCAAATTATTTTCGGCAATGGATCAAAGCAACCAAGAGGTAGAAGCGTGTGGCAGGTTGCACCCTCCCTTCCAAGTTATTAACTTTTTCAAGTCACCCTCAATAAAGATATCATTTCAGAGAATATAAGAGTGGTAATAAAATTAATAACATGCTAAATGTTATTCCTGACTCTTGCCTGCAGTGTAGGCCTACCAGACTGATATCATCTATTTTTAAACGAAATTTAGACATTACCAAAAAAATCCAATGGTGAGGGATATCAACTTGTGAAAGTATTATGTTACCAGTGGGCAAATGCATTAATAAGCAACCAGGAAAGGTTCATGTAGACAGAAAATTCTTTATTTCCTGGTGATAGAAACATACATTTTATGAATACTGATGTCTCCAAACAACATTCATCGTGAAAAACCCATTCCAATATTCTGTGTAAGGAGATCTAAAAAAAACATAGGTCTCATTAGTTAATGAAAAACATATTGCTTTTGGTTCTTCATTTGACTCTCTTCCTTCTTTAATTAAACCAACTGAATCCTCTCTGCGGGAAACTCAATTCATTGAAACAGAATATCACTGATGCAAAATTTGGTTCTCAAAATGACAGAAAATTTCCACTCCTGGGCCCCGTCTTAAAGAGTTACGATTGATCCAAATCAATCGTAAGTCCTCAATCAATCGCAATTTCGCAGTCTCCTATCTCTTATGTACATGGTTGATTGATATCAATCGCAAATAAGTTGCGATTGATATCAACTCTTTGTAATACAGGCCCTGATCTCATACAAACTGTCTGTTTCTTAAAAACATAATATAAAACTTACGTTCCAACTACCAAACAACATACTTCCATTATCTCCTTCTTCACCCAGATATACTTATCATACCAGATACGCTCTAAAATATAAGCATGATATTCCCTATAAAGACCCTGACCAGAGCACTATATTTTTCTCAAAAACTATAACCAGTCCTAGAAGGTGCATTATTATTGGAAGGGTGTTATAAACAAAAGGTCCCAAATTTCATTCAATCTTTTGATTCTTGTTTTTCTTTTCACTTTCCTTTTAAGCCCTGTTAATAATGACTCAAGCGCGTAGCCAGGATTTTATTTTGGGGGCGGTAGTGCCGGAAGCTTTTTGACGTTTCATTAAATTATTAGAAAAGCCGATTCGTTGTACCGTTCTCGACCTAATCCTTGTCTGAATTCATCCCCTCAGCAAAGCGCGGAAGCTTCGACGTTTCATTATTGTTAGAAAGAAAACGATTCGTTGTACCGTTCTTGACTCTTAATCCTTGTCTGAATTCAGTTTGGGCCCGCGCGAAGCCTCGGCTTTTTACGTTTCATTAAATTATTAGAAAAAGACGATTCGTTGTACCGTTCGCGACCCTTAATCCTTGTCTGAATAGTTCCCCCCTCCTGCGTGAAGCGCGGAAGCTATGACGTTTCATCAATTTATTAGAAAGAAGACGATTCGTTGTATAACGTTCTCGACTCTTAATCCTTCTCCGCGCGAAGCGCGAAAGATTGACGTTTCATTAAATTATTAGAAGATGACGATTCGTTGTACCGTGCTCCTTTTTCTTCCTACGTCATCTTCCTTTTTTCTCTTCTCTCTTTTTTTTTTTTTTTTTTTTTTGGGGGGCTTTACACGTAATGCCTGAATAATGTGACATTGATTATTTACTCGTTTTAATTAGTTTTTGAAGAACTCCTAGGTGAAAGAAATCATAACTATTCTTGAATATTATTTCTTGTTTTAGAACATGTTGGGCCTGTCTCACATTGCCTTCCATCATTCCATGGCAATTTTCCATCTTTCTTTCAGCTTATTTCTCACTTCTTTTCCATCTACTCAACTAATTCCTGATCATGCATTAACCTCATACCTACCATCATACATGTACATGCCTAAGCGTTTTAGGGAGGGATCCTAAAAATTTTGACATTGTAAGAAATAAACATGAGCAATATTTCATTGTAGGTTACTTTAAAGTCAACCTCTTTTTCATCGCCCATTCACATCAGTTCCCTGAAAGAAATGCTGGAATATATATATCCCTCTTTCTCTTGTCTTTCTTCCTTTTCTCCTCCCCTTCCTTTTTCTTCTGCCCGTTTCTTCCCCTTTCCCTTTTCCCAGGTAGCAAGCCCATATGGGGCCCATATGGGGATGATCTGGGTCACTTGTGCCATCTGGGCTATTAAATTGAACCCATATATGTATCCCATATGGGGCCAATATTTAGTTACCCATATGGGATCTATCCGGGCCAGCCCTTATGGGTTCCAGATGGGAATGAGCTGGGCGTACACAAAAAAAAACGCATCATCAACCCACATAGTCATAGCTTTCAAAATCACTTCAGATTCCATATGGGGCCCATGTTTTAGAGAATATGGGACCCATGTGGGTCCCACATGGGCTTGCTACCTGGGTTATTATCCTCTCTGTCTCTCATTATCTCTCTCTCTCCCACTCTCTACTTCTTTTTTTGCACTTTTGCGCTTCGCACTTAACATTTAGCTTGTTGCTCTTTAACGCTGCGGCTTTGCATTTGGCGCACTGCATTTCTAAGATGATGTTGATTGAATAAATTGAATAAATTCATCGATTCCTGATGAAGCCGTATGAGCGAGAATTCAATTTATTCTTGTCTCATATACGGTTGTCTCATTTACTTCGTTTTCTATTTATATATGTATGTATTATGAAAATGAGATAGCATAATGTGTATATTGATGGTCATCTTGCGAGTAACCATTAAATACTCTCATCGGGCTCTCATCGTTAATTTTCTCTTCATTTTTTTTTGATGGTGAATTATTGGGGGATGATTGTACAGGCCATCCCCACCTGAAATATTGAGGGTATATCCCCATCCCCCGTGATCGACACCCATGGCAATAGCCCAATTGTAACCTTCGAGATCGTATAAAAACAATTATTTCTCGAACATTAAAGCAGTCATTAATACTTTTATATGCCGAAAAAAGATTCAACTTACCAATTAACTGGTAGAACAGGAAGAGCAGAAATAAATACTAAATAGATTACACATAGAATCTAGTTTAGACTACGTCTCAGTACACAACAATTAATGTGTGGGACTCCACTGACTGGATTTGACAATCATATTAGACCTTACATTTCTAAATCCGTATCATTTGTACCATTCAAACAAACACCATAAACACATCAAGTATTACTAATTACTAACTTGCTAATTATTACCACAAATAGTTTCCTCCAGATGTAGTTTTGGAGTACATTGTCCAGCTCCGAATTTGAAAGTTTATTTATTAGGCCTAGATCTACGCTATCGAGCCGGGTCTGTGTTGATAACTTGCAGGAAGTCTTCGAATATTTTCATGGAGAATTTCACGGAATTTTTGGTGTTCTTGCTGTCAGCAGAATTAATCAAGTCTTGCATTCGATCATCATCAAGAAGTTGAAATCTTGGGAGAGTTTCTTCAGCCATTTTTGCCTTGTTTGGAATTCAATACGATCGAGATTGCCGTACGGTCGTCTGCGCTGCGCTGTATTAAAAATTGCTAGCGACTAATTCTTCGCACAAAATTAATGTAAGGTGTCCGCGCTCGCACAAACAAGTTGTTAACACGTAAACCAATGGGGATCGCAGTAAGACTTAACTAATTTCCAGGTAACTGGAATTTTGCCGGGATTTTACCCGAGAAACTATTACATGGGTTTGGCATTTTTCGTTTATTTACGGGAATGGTTAAATCCACGACAGCAAATTCGACCAATCAGATGGCTGGATTTCTTAAGTGAGGTATATGAATTGCGTTATTCCCTGTCAATTAATCATGTGAAGAGGAATCTGTGCATGTGTCAGCAATTCGTTTGCACGAGTCATTTGTATTCATGTTTCGTAAAATAAGTGCACGTTGCACAAGAGTCGTCATAATTCGTTAATTCCTGAGCTTATCGAGCCTGTGAAGGCAATTATCATACACGCTAGCTACTAGAAGCCTTGTTTGCACACTTTATTTTGCATTCACCTTTGTTCTGTATCACTATCACATGGCGCATAGCAGACGAGTCACTGACGCAGTATTGCGTCAGTAAATGACGTCTCGTGTGCAACGGTCATCGTTGACGCAAGTGATCGGACTTGAACCTTAACTTACTGCCAGTAATGGCTTCAAAGTTAGTCGGTCACATAATCACCATAATGCTGGGTAATCTGTCCCCAATATTGTTTACATATAGGCTTGGTTCGTGAGCATACTAAAATCAGTTAAGTCTTTTTTTTAATACTTTAGTTAGCAAAAAATAGTTTAAATAAAAAACCTACTTTATAATTTTGATGATAATAGTGTTAAATACAATGAAAACGTATTTTCGAGTGATATTGAAGGCGACGATAGTGTCACAACAAATGATTGGTTAAGAGCGTACACGTGACCAGGCATTTATTTTGCCTAACACGTAATTTTACTAATGACCGGTCATTAGTAAATACTACATGTATGACCAGTCATTAGTCAAATCATGTTAAAATCATCATTTTATAAAACAGATAAAACATCATCTTATAAAACAAATAATACACATCATTTTGTACCTTCAGTACATTCAGTACCTTCGAAACAGTCCAAACACCCTCGGCTATCGCCTCGGGCGTGTTAGACTGTTCCAAAGGTACCTTGTGTGGGTAATTCTTACTAATGCCCTCACTACTGTGTATTATTTGTATATTAATGCATACAAAAACAGTGGTCGGTCTGTAATTGTTGATGCATAGCTTTTACTGTTTGATTGGAAACAAAGTAGTTTTTAGAATTTTAAATAGTGCACCAGGTGACACAAAATAAAGTCTGAAATAACATCGCACAAGGTGATAGTCTAGCCTTAGAGGACTTTAGTAATGGATTGATGTTGATGTTTCATTCCATGGCAAATCGAATACTGCCCTCTCCCGGGTAGATGAAGATATTTGGGGGAAGAAAAAATTTGCTTTTTCTTCATCCAAGGAGGCCTAGCGAAACAAGGCAGCCCCCCTCACTCAAGTGTGACACCACGATCCTCCGGTTCGGGACTGGGAGACCCATGCAGGGGACAGGGGGAGGGAGGGGTGAGAAGTCCCCATACCTACCTCCGCGGCCTCCCTCTCTCTGTCTCTCTGTCTGTCTGTCTGTCTGTCTTTCTCTTTCTGTCTCTTTCTCTCATCTCTCATTTTCTTTCTGTGTATTTCTTCATCCCCTCCCTTCCATCTCCCCATCCCACTTCCCCTCCATCTACTCTCTCTCTCTCTCTTCTGTCTTCTGTCTATTTCGCACTCTATTTTTCTCCCTTTATTTCGACCTCATTATTGAAATTCCTTGCACGCTGTGAAATCGTGAGGTTGACGAGGG
The DNA here is from genome assembly GCA_037976565.1 of Mesocentrotus franciscanus. NCBI lineage: Eukaryota > Metazoa > Echinodermata > Echinoidea > Camarodonta > Strongylocentrotidae > Mesocentrotus > Mesocentrotus franciscanus. The sequence goes on from CP137682.1 coordinate 27,285,071, forward strand.
TTACCTGTATAATGTAACCTTGGACCCCTGATAGATCAAGACAGTCCAACTTCGTAAACAAACGAGGGTTAATTATATCCCTTTGACCTGACTCCTGACTAGCAAGCATTTTTACAGAGACAGACTGCTATGCAGCTGAAAGCATAACAACTAATGATCAAAAATTCGAAAATTCACTTTTAAATTTGTATGTCTTTTTATGTTTTTATGTGTTTAATATTTTTTGCATATACACTTTAATCTGCTTCTTACAATAGTAAGTAAGTTTACGGATTTTTTGTTTGTTATATGTTCCACCAACTTAACAGACCATAAAAGGACAGGTTGAGGGGTGACGTGACACCACCCCTACCCCCACACGCGTAGGCGCATGCGCATCCATACCCTCTCTCGATACACTTTATATTTTGTGCAGATGAAGGCATAATTATTCTCATTGTTATCAGACTTGTAAAATGTAAATTATTATCTCTGGATATAGATAGGTTACTTAATAATCGTTAAACTTTCTATCACAAATAGACGGCACTAATAATATAGCAAAGTATTTCAAGTTTCATTGTAATTTCCCTTAAATCACTGCTCGTCTAGAAATAGACTTTCTGGCATAAAGGCGCATGATGTTGAGACATCTGTGTCAAGTCAACGGTGCTCCCTCTCAAAATGAACCGTTAACGAACCTACATGAAGTTCAAGCATGTTATTACATGGTCGCAACAGCATGCATGCATACCGAGAGATATTACCGTGGGAATAACGTTCAATACACCTCTTGCCTGTCATAGTCTGAGCTTCTGTTTTGAAAAGTTTCAGGGAAGAATTAAGGAATAAAAAAACACACACAAAACAATAATTTATTACACTAGGTATGTGGACTTCTCGTTTCCAAAATGATTGTTTTTCCATATACTAGATTTAGGATATTTTTGAATATTTTTAAATTTAATTTGTGTACACCTTATTTAGAATATCATTGAATACGATCGCAAAGACTTTCGAAATCTCATTCAGAATTCATTATCCTTTTTATACATCATATAGATATAATATTCGGATTACGTAATACGTCATTATGATGTTCGCAATCAGCCTATATGTGATGGACAAGGATATTTAAATTGCCCTTTGTTGATTTCTCGTAAGTCTTTGCTATCGTGGTGAATTCATTATGAAAAAAATATACATCTCATTATACCAAAAGGTCAACATTCATTCGCCGGCTTTGCTTACTCGCATTATTTAGAAACTGGCACGTTAATATTCGGACTTGAGATGCCCCCATCCTCCGGCGAAATTTAAACCATACCCCTAGATACCCTTCATAGCTAGAGTGCGTCCTTCCTTGAGCATACTCGGTATTCTGTCTCGCTCTCATCACCAAAAAGTGGATTGAAACATTATGATATATGTCGCGATGCCCTAAGTTCGGATGAACAGCCTCGGAACTTCCGCCTGTTGATACCTTATGCGATAAATTACAGCGACTAGCTGAACAGCAGTCATCAATTTGGATTCACACCACGAAAAGAAGATCAGTAACACAGCCGTGATTACGAGGAGTTTTACTAGGTTTTGCACGGTTTTTAAACGGTATGAAGACGTCTGATGTCGGAATGTAAATCAGGTTTAAAGGATCTAAATTCAGGTTTGAAAGCAAGACTTCAGTTCAGGGGTGCCATTGTCCTAAACTGAAATGCAAAAGGTGAGTGGACGATTATAATGATTATTGCGATATACTTCAGTGAGGGCAAGACGAAAAAAGCTTTAGTATGTCTGTTTTCGTTTTTCGATAATTTTTATTTGTTTTTCTTGTTCTTTTATGCGTGCATTTCTCATTCCATTCTTCGTTCAGTTAAATCAATGTAAAAATCGTCATAATTGATATTCTAATACGGCAGGTCCAGGCTGTACGATTTTAATATCTTTAATGACAGTATCAATTTGATTGCCCTGTTGCTTTTCTACAGCTTGGGACAGATATCAAGAATAATTTATTGAATATACAATTATGTTCAGCATTCCAAGTTACTTGGTAACGTGTGGGATACAAAGAGACCACATACAACTGACTTGGCAAAGGAAGAACAGCACTGATGCTGATAAGACTTCCCTGACTAAACAACAACATAATGATTATCATTAGAAGTAGTAGTATAGTAGTAGTAGTAGTAGTAGTAGTAGTAGACGTAAAATTATTAGTATTATTATTATTATTATTAGAAGTAGTAGTAGTAGTAGTAGTAGTAGTAGTAGTAGTAGTAGTATAAGTAGAATTAGTAGTATAGTAGTAGTAGTAGTAGTAGTAGTAGTAGTAGTAGTAGTATCTTAAGTAGTAGTAGTAGTCGTCGTCACCGTCGTCGACGTAGACGTAGTAGTAGTAGTAGTAGTAGTAGTAGTAGTAGTAGTAGTATCTTAAGTAGTAGTAGTAGTCGTCGTCCCCGTCGTCGACGTAGACGTAGTAGTAGTAGTAGTAGTAGTAGTAGTAGTAGTAGTAGTAGTAGTAGTAGCAGCAGCAGTATAGTAGTAGTAGTAGTAGTAGTAGTAGTAGTAGTAGTAGTAGTAGTAGTAGTGTTGTACTTTCAACATCATCATATTTATAATTCTTAACCAACCTGAATAGCAATTCATAACTATCAGGAAAGTCATGAATATTTGAACGACAATGTATGTAGCACTAAAGAGGGAGAAGTTAAAAACTGTTCACAAAATATGTAATTCTCCATGAGCATGATAACCTTGTAGATGAACGAACCATCTTTCTTTGCTATTTTTCTAAAGAATTGCAGGGCATTTGCATGACGTTATACATGTACAAATACTACATCCTACTGTAAAGAAATGTATCTGCTGAATCATGAACATTTCAGGAAAGAGGGTTAAACTTGTACAGGGAGGGATACGAGCAAAGATCATGTAATTTTTTTCAATTTTTAATTTCACTATCCATATAAAACCTTCATGTTAAGTTGATGTTAGATTCCATGTTAAAAAGAATTCACTATTCATATTAAACCTTCATGCCAAGTTGATGTTAGATTTAGAGGTTTCATTTTCAATTTTAGGCCTATACCTGTCTCTTTTTGGTCAAGTGTTTAGCGGCCTGTATCTCCTACATATACTTTTGATGCTTCCACTAAAATAGCAAATTACAATCAAGGTTAACATAGTTAAAGCCATCAATTCGTACAAGAGGAATGGGGAAGCAGCATCCATAAAATCGATCAAACTGAATTAAGTTATCCTGATATGGGTATACCATACGGTGTCAAGTTTGCCTGTTGTTGACAGCCTGACAGCCGACAAACGTTGACATGGTCAACACACCAATGACCATAACCACCTTCCTTCTCCTTTGTTTCCCCCTCTCTTTCTCTCTCTCTTTCTCTCTCTCTCTCCCCTATTTGTCTCCCTCTCTCATTTTCTTTCTCTCTTTCTCTCTCTTTCTCTTTATCTCTCTCTCACCCCTCTCTCTCTCTCTCTCTCTGCCTTCCTTTCTACATGTACATGTATATTTCTATAATTTAATTTTCCCCTCTCCCATCTCTCTCACTTTCTCCCTATGTATAGTTTATATCTGTCTATCTATCTATCCATCTATCTATCTATTTATCTATATATCCATCTATTTATCTATCTATCTACCTACCTTTCTCTTTGATATATCATTGCTATTTTAAATCTGTGCGGGCAAGAATTGCAAGAAACAGTTATAAAGAGGGGATAAATATTAATCTAATTGTATTATATTATTATCATACTTATTTCGAGAGCGCTCTCAAGTCCATGCGTCTATAAATATACTTCAGTTTCATAACTCCTCATTATAGTACATCCCGGTGACTGTTACACTAGCCTTAATCATATTAATTGCCAAATTGACCTCATTGTTAGTAAATTATATTATAACTGTAGTGATTAAATGATCGCATATTGTCGTTCAAGATATCTCGGGTTAAGATGATTCATAGCTGTGTAAATAAGCAAGCAAGCAAGAAAGAAAGAAAACAAGAAAACAAAAGTAAGAAAGATAGAAAGACAGAAAAAACAAGACTCAGACATTTGTCAAGAACACTCTTTATCCATAAAATAAAAAAGAACGACATTTGCAAGGTTATAGCCAATGTTACGGGAAGCCGTCTCTACAACATTAAACCAGGAAGCTTCCTGATTAAACTAGTCAAATTGTCCCTTCGAGCACTCGAGCTTCATTGAATAACATTACCTTGATTTAACCCATTGCACATGTTGTTTTAAAGGGGATTTTTACAGACATGTTCCAAGTACAAGCAAAGTGAGGATATGGCATTTTTCTTCCTTTGTCATGCCATCCCTCAAACCCAAATTTACATGACCCAAAGAAAAAGAAGAGGACGAAGAAGAGAAAAAAGAAGAAGTAGTAGTATTAGTAGAAATAGTAGTGGTAGTAGTAGTAGTAGTAGTAGTAGTAGTAGCAGTAGAAGTAGTAGAAGTGGTAGAAGAAGGAGAAAAAGAGGAAGAAGAATAAAATAATGATGATTAAGGAGAAGAAGAAGAAAAAGAAGAAGAAGAGGAGGAAGAAGAAGAAGAAGAAGAAGAAAGAAGAAGAAGAAGAAGAAGAAGAAGAAGAAGAAGAAGAAGAGAAGAAGAAGAAGAAGAAGAAGAAGAAGAAGAAGAAGAAAAGGAAGAAGGAGGAGGAGGAGGAGGAGAAGAAGAATAACAACAGCAAGTAAAAACAAGACAGAGAAGAAAAAGAAGAGAAGAAGGAAAGAAGAAGGATAAAAAACAAAAGAGAAAGAAGAAGGAGAAGGAAAAGAAGAAGAAGAAGAAGAAGATAAAGAAGGGAAAGGAGAAGAAGATGATAATGATGATTAAGACATAAAGAGGACCATCAGCAAAATAATAAGAAAGATTTGTTTATTGCAAAGCATTATTAATCGTCTACTTATTTTTTATGATTTAATTTGACAAAATAAATGCTCCAGTTATCTTTTAACATTATCTTCGCGTCTCAGACCGGAACTTTCAGGTTAGGTAAACGGATGTGACAGACTTGTATGTGTATTCTAGCAAATCGGTTAAGATCCGGTAATAAATGTTCCGGAAACTGCTTTTGTTATTTCCATTTTTGTTTAAATCCGAAATATTGTGCTGAACCCTACGAACTACATTCTTCATGGGTTCCTATTTATGGGATTTTAGGATCCCCTTTTTAAATTCTAAATTGGTGCATCTCTCTATAGAGTTTGATATTATCACCATCATTGGTCGATCCACCTAGCTATTGAGTCTTACTATCCTCGTAATGTTCTCATCGTTTCTTTAAAGGGAATAATCGCCGTCCTACATTGAAATAAAGACTGAAGCAGCTCTAGCTTCCGACAGATCCGGGAACGAAATTCAAGATGGAGCCCAGGCGACGTTTTTTCAAGCTCTTGGTAAGCTGATAGTATACATTAAGTAACAGTACTAATAGTTAGTATATATATAGTTAGTTAATGTTTTGTAGTAGTAGTAGTAGTAGTAGTAGTAGTATACTAGTAGAAGTATGAGTAATAATAGCAGCAGCAGCAGCAGTAGTAATAGTAGCAGTAGTAGTAGTAGTAGTAGTAGTAGTAATAGTATAGTTTGAAGTTTGAAGTTTGAAGTTTATTTGTTCCACATTTACATCAAAAAACAATTTAAATTCTTCTTTTTTATACAAGCGTATAGGCGTAGATTACAAACACACAAAAAATTAAGATTTCAAATCAAGTATAATGTACGGAAAATAGGTACGAAGTTTCGAAATGTATAGTTATGACAGGTAAGGTAAAACAATGTAAAATGTGGGGAGCCTAAATAAAATATTTTGCCAAATGATATTAGTCGAACCCTCGACCTTCACATCTTTAGTCAAGCGCCTTAAACCACTCGGCCACGACACTCTTTATAGTAGTAGTAGTAGTAGTAGTAGTGGTAGTGGTGGTGGTGGTGGTATATTATTATTAGTAGTAGTAGCAGCAGTAGTAGTAGTAATCGTAGCTAAAGTAGTAGTTAAAGTAGTAGTACTTGTAGTAGCAATGGTAGATATTGTAGTAGCAGCAGCAGTGTTAATATTAGCAGTAGTAGTATCAATAGTAGCAGGCAGCAACAGTAGCTAATGGTAGAAGTAGTGGTAGTAGTAGTAGTAGTAGTAGTAGTAATCGTAGCTAAAGTAGTAGCTAAAGTAGTGTACTGTGTAGCAATCAGTACTATAATAGCAGCAACAGTATTCATGATCAGCAGTAGTAGTATCAGATGTACAACAGCAGCTGCACTGGTGGTGGTGAAGAAGTGGTAGTAGTGGTAGTAGTAGTAATCGTAGCTAAAGTAGTAGTACATGTAGTAGCAATAGTACTATGTAGCAGCAGCAGTATTAATATTAGCTAGTGATGTCGTAGCAGCAGCAACAGTGGCAATGGTAGTAGTAGTGGTAGTAGTAGTAGTAGTAGTAGTAGTAGTCGTAGCATAAAGTAGTAGCACATGTAGTAGCAATAGTACTCTATTAGTAGCAGCAGCAGTGTTAATATTAGCGGTAGTAGTATCAATGGTAGTATTGTCAGCAGTAGGCTGGTGATCAGTGTAGTAGTGGTGTAGTAGTAGCTAGTAGCGTAGTAGCGCGTGGCTAGTAGTAGTAGTCTATCAGTAGAACAGTGCTTGTAGTATTGTAATTATTGTAGCGCAGTATATACTCATGTCTTAGTATCAGATAGGTAACAATACAACAGCTAATCAGTAGTAAGTAAAAGTAGTACGGTGGTAGTGGTGTAGCAGTGGTGAGTAGTAGTAGTAGTAGTGGTCGTGGTCTATTAGTGAAGTAAATACTGGTAGTGCTAATAGTACTATTAAGTTCTAGCAGCGTTAATAATAGCGTGGTAGTAGTCATCAAATAGAGTAAATGCTAAACCAGCAACGATGGCCTAATGGTGGGAAATGGTTGGTAGCGTGTTGGTGGTGAGTGGTAGTAGTAGTCGTGGTAATCGATATTACTTGTAGAGTTAATGTGCTTTACTATTAGTGTATAGCGGCAGCGGTTATTATTATTAGCAGTCAATGGTATCTGCTAGCAACGGTAGCTATGTGTGTAGTAGTGGTAGCAGTGGCGTGTGTAGTAGCAGTAGTAGTAGTAGTAGTAGTAGTAGTAATCGTAGCAAAGTAGTAGCTAAAGTAGTAGTACTTGTAGTAGCAATAGTTTATTAGTAGCAGCAGCAGTATTAATATTAGCAGTAGTAGTATCAATGGTGGCAGCAACAGTATTAATGGTAGTAGTAGTGGTAGTAGTAGTAGTAGTAGCAGTAGTAGTAGTAGTAGTAGTAGATCGTAGCCAAAGTAGTAGCTAAAGTAGTAGTATTTGTAGGCAATAGTACTATTAGTAGCAGCAACAGTATTAATATTAGCAGTAGTAGTATCAATGGTAGCAGCAACAGTAGCTAATGGTGCGAAGTAGTGGTAGTAGTAGTAGTAGTAGTAGTAGTAATCGTAGCTAAAGTAGTAGCTAAAGTAGTAGTACTTGTAGTAGCAATAGTGCTATTAGTAGCAGCAACAGTATTAATATTAGCAGTAGTAGTATCAATGGTAGCAGCAGCAACAGTGGCTAATGGTAGAGAGTAGTAGTAGTAGTAGTAGTAGTAGTAGTAGTAATCGTAGCTAAAGTAGTAGTACTTGTAGTAGCAATAGTACTATTAGTAGCAGCAGCAGTGTTAATATTAGCAGTAGTAGTATCAATAGTAGCAGCAGCAACAGTAGCTAATGGTAGTAGTAGTGGTGTAGTAGTAGTAGTAGTAGTAGTAGTAGTAGTAGTAGTAGCTAAAGTAGTAGCTAAAGTAGTAGTACTTGTAGTAGCAATAGTACTATTAGTAGCAGCAGCAGTATTAATATTAGCAGCAGTAGTAGTATAAATAGTAGCAGCAGCAACAGTAGCTAATGGTAGTAGTAGTGGTAGTAGTAGTAGTAGTAGTAGTAGTAATCGTAGCTAAAGTAGTAGTACTTGTAGTAGCAATAGTACTATTAGTAGCAGCAGTTAGTGTTAATATTAGCAGTAGTAGTATCAATAGTAGCAGCAGCAACAGTAGCTAATGGTAGTAGTAGTGGTGTAGTATTAGTAGTAGTAGTAGTAGTAGTAGTAGTAGTAGTAGCTAAAGTAGTAGCTAAAGTAGTAGTACTTGTAGTAGCAATAGTACTATTAGTAGCAGCAGCAGTATTAATATTAGCAGCAGTAGTAGTATAAATAGTAGCAGCAGCAACAGTAGCTAATGGTAGTAGTAGTGGTAGTAGTAGTAGTAGTAGTAGTAGCAGTAGCTAAAGTAGTAGCTAAAGTAGTAGTAGTAGTAATAACAGGAATAGGAGTGGTGGTGGTTGCATGGTCATGGTGGATGGTGGTTCATTGTAGTAGACGTTTTTGTATAACAGTCATTGATGTCAGGTACGATAAGAAATCGAAGGTAGCACAGTCGGCCAAAATAATGGACTCAAACTTAAACCTCCAATATGACATTCACAAAACAAAAAGCTTGATAAATCTTTCGATAAATTAAAGTCGCAATTAATGAATGGTATGATAAGATATCAAATTGTATGCAATGGCAGCTAAGGTTTCTTTCGAGCATACATTCACTACACAACTGCTGGAGAATTTTTCTTTTATTAAGGTCATAATCGTGCTTTTGCGTTCAAGTGAAATTCCTGAGCATTATTCGCCTGCTCATTGTAATCGTCATGAACAGGTGGAGTAGACGAAAGAATGCCACGTAATCACGGGACGAGGGAGGGATGGGGAACATATTAGAGAGCGAGGATTTCCAAATCTGGAAGGAGGGTCACGATCGAAAAGCCATGTATTACGGGCCTTGAGTTTAATATAATTTATACTGGGTTCATCATCGGTTAGGATATCAGATGGGAATGCCCCACCCCATCTTATTCACTGCGTTTTATACGATTGCCTATTATTCTCTTTTTACTTACATCATTTTAAAATATGTAAAAATTATAAAATGCCGTATATATATATATATATAAGTATGCGTGTGTGTGTGAATGTGTGTGAGAATAAGAAATTACCAGGTAATAACATTTAAAAGTGTCAACAGGGGGAGGATGGGCGAGGGTTTATATATATATATATATATGAGTGAAAATATTACAATCGGCAAGTGATAACCCAATTGAAAAAAGAATTTAAATCAAAATTTCACCCAGCTTCATGAAAATATATGGTAATCATTTGTACGCGTTTTCATTTACCCCTCCCCTGATTTTTTCATTGAGACTGACGATAATAATTTTTTTCTTTCTTTTTTATCGACTAGGTACAAATAATTTGTCTGGTGGTTGCATTATCTGGCATCTTTTCACTGATGTACGGTCAGGTTTCAAAGGACCAATCACTACCGAGGGCATCTTACTTAGACATCGTGATTTCAGGTCAAGAACCAGCTGACAATGCCGAAGATCTCTTGAGAAAAGAGGAACTTCAAGAGATCGATACCGGTAGAGAGCAGTCCTTGACGTTTCGACGCTCTACTGGGCCCTCATTATCACGTAACCATGGTAACGGCGTCATGAATTCCGGAGCAGATCCTGTCGATGTTGTTCCGCAAGGCGCGGATGGCGATATGGGACGTGCTCTCCAGAAGGTAATGTCTCCAAAAGTTCGGCCCTTGGATTTCCGCGATAGGAAGAAATACGAAACTACAATTTCTGCTCCTTCAGACTCTCAGGACCTTCGATTGGGTCAACTCAAGAGAAAAACAGACAGCTACAGTCCCCCTGGAATTATGAAAACGATGGACAACTTCTCATATCTGAATGAAACAAACAGGAGACATGCTATTCAAGAGGATAGTCCAGTTCTGCCAGCAGATATGATGAAGAGTATACGGAATCAGCTCAGAGAGATGAGAGAAGACTTCGAACGGAAGTCAGTTCTGGTCTTCGATCGACCTAATCTTCCACGAAACCTGACTCTCCTCGGAAAAGCAGTAAGTGTCAGTAATATTGTACTGCTTGAATTCCCCGATTCAAATGTGTAAAGACCATAGATCGACGGGTCCTGGAAAACGTGTTTTTTTTTGTACAGGGGAGGGGGCGCTAGACCCGTAAAATTCTCAAGGTGGAAGGTACTGGTTGATCTTTAAGATCTTGGGGTGTAGAATGTAGAAAACATTTCAAACAATAAGTGTCATGAGTATTTAGACAGGATAAAATTCATGGAGCATTTATATCTGCTTTTGTGTGTGTGAATGTGTAAACATCCTTTTTATGTGTTTGAAAAATTGAAACATGTTTAAATTAAAATCAGGAATTTCAAATAGTTTTCAGTTTCCCGTCAAAATTATAAATTATCTTTGATGATACTCTTAAACGTGAAGCATAATTAATAATTTACCCATTACAGATCTTCCGAGTGGTCCCCAATTACTTCTTACCCGAATACCGCAGTCCTTGTTTTCACTTACATGAAGAAGATCGGTCAAGCCTGGCATGTCTACCTAATGTGTTTCTTGCCGGATTTCCCAAGTGCGCCACCACCGACCTGTTCAAGAAATTGATTCGCCATCCTGAAGTCGTGGCAACGTCCAAAGAACCGCACTGGTGGACCCGCACAAGATTCACAAGTAAGATTCAAGTCGTGTGGTGAACGTAGAGAGAGAGAATAGATTCTCGGGGGACCCCCCCCCTCCGGCACTCGAACGGCAAAAAATAGAACAAAACAAATGAAGAAAATAAAAAAAGACAACAAAAAGTTCGGAAGAGGAACGTGTCTATCCACAGCCTATACCCCCATCAACGGTTCAAGTGAGTGTCCGGTGGTGCGGGCGATGCTCGGCCACTACCCCCTCCGGTATACACTTTATGTTTTTAACGTGTCGATTTTCATTTGAAATAAGTCACAGAAATTACCATGGAGCAAAACAGGCGATCTCTTTAAAAGTAATTTAAGAATAACGAGATCCGTAGATTATTTTCATTTTTCATGAGAATTTTTTTTTTCTTTGAAAATTTAGTAAGAACAAGTAATTTTGAAAGATGTAAGAACACAGTCTAGTAAAGATAAAGACTCTCAGTGAGAATGATGAATATCATATTTCTGCAGTGAGGTTTTTTTGTCTATAATGTTGTTTCCTACATGTTTGTTTGTGGAAAAGGAGAAAGCGTGCTGCACTATTTGAAACACCAGACCAACCTCGTGAGACAGATGCGAGACACCGGTAATAGAAGATTAATCACTCGTAAGTACATGTACTAATTAAAGCACTAGTCGCTTCAATAGGGAAGCTACTCGAGATCAATCTGTTTCAGGTCTGAATGTATATAAATTAATCTCTCCCTCCTAGGTAGATTTTATTTGACCTCTCCTAAGTTTGTTTTCGTGTGATTTGAGCGCATTGTTTCTATAGTAAGTGCCATACACACGCCCAATCACCTAAACCACTACAACACCATCACCACCACTACAACCACCACCACCACCACCATCATCATCGCGAGCATCACCATCACCACCACTTCCATAACCATCAGCATCATCATCATCTTCACCATCAATCTTACAACCACCATCACCATCCCCATAAGCACCATCTTCACCATCATCACTACCATCACCATATCCATCACCACCACCACCAACAACACCACTACTACCACCTCCACCATATTAAAGACATTGATAAACCTTGTACTAGCAGTACGCTATGTTTGTTTGTATTTTTCCCTTTACATATCAACCCCCCCCTCCACACACACACACACACACACACACAAACACACACACAAAACAGTAATAATATCAACAATGGCAGCAAAAGCAACGAAATTGATAACAATGACCAATAAGTTTTAATAGAAACTAATACTTGTACGTTGAATGTTCAAGACTACCAAAAAACAAGATAATCTGCCAAACGATTTTTTAGAAACGGTTTATTAGACATAATGTTATCTCCAGTGAACTCTACATTACACTGAAACTCTACATTCAAATTCATTTATGCCACATCCCTTAAATACAACGTCTTAAGAAATAAACAATCGAAGAAGAACATAAAACAGAAAATAGACAAATGATACAAATGAAAAGAAATGAGCGCACTGTGATGAAGTGGATGTGAGTGAGTAGCAAAGGTCATTGACCTGTCAAGGCTACTCCCTTATTGAAATTCATCACTGTCACAAATCAAAAGTGTAGTTCAGTGACGATCTCCTATATACCAATGTGTGTCGTGTTTTTCAGAGTAGTGGTTGGTTTACATTTTCCATCAAAATCAAAATCCATTACTAGCACTCACGACTAGCTTGAAAAGTCTAAATTAAAGTCCAATCCAACTTTATAATAATTTAATTTGTATGAAAGCAGAATAAAGGAGAAACAGAAGGTAGAAAGTTTGAAATGAATCGAACCAATAATAAGAAAGTTAAGAGATTTTGAAATATAACATCGCTATGTATATGCGAATCTCACGGACAACTCTACCGTTTTGTCGTGTATAAAAATATCATTAATTTCTTTTTTCTCCCAATTGCCTCCCTTTAGGCACTACTCAAAATGTATTATGGTTAGTATATTATTGTAGGTCCTCAAAAGAGAAAGGACCCTCTCGTGTTTAAAAATATATTTTTAGTCACTTTATGTGTTGGAACGAATGGAAATGTTGTCCGACACTATTATCACACTGACATTATCGATTCAGCAAAGTTTCCAAACGTAAAGTGATTACAACTTTCAAAATGTCATTTTTTTTTTTTTTTTTTTTTTTTTTGGGGGGTCCGATTTCTTTAAAACTTTTACCAGTCTGCTTCTCTGACTTTTCTGCTTTCTTTTAGTTGTTTTTTCGTTGTTTGCTTTAACCTAATAAGGCCGGGGGGCCATCATGGCCCCCTCCACATTTTTCTGATTGTGCGGGAACGCATACGGATGACGCCCGCCGCTTCGTGACTTTATTCTTTCGAGTCTTGCGCATCTTTTAAAACAATTTTTTGAAAATCGGACCTACCGTTACAAAGTCACGTGACCTTTTGTCTTTACATGTCGGCCCGAAAATCGCTCATTTTCGTGATTTGTGTACAAAACATATGGAAATATCATTTTTCCTAAAAGAGATAAAACATTGGTTATTTGGTTTTGTTTAAAGTTTAGGTGTTTGTTTTGGGGGTCTAAATAGTTAAATTATAGTTACAAATGAAATAAAACAACAAAAACAATAAAATACATAAGTTAAAAAAACAATGAAATACATAAGAAATTATCAAAACAAGAGATAACATAAGGAATAACCTAGCTTTCCAAATTTTTTTCGTATTATTATTCCAAATGGTCTAACAAATATATGTAGTGGAAAAGAAAGCTTAAATATGAAGAATATATGATTTATGGGTAAAAATATGAATTTTTGACCTTATTTGCATAATTTACAATAAATATGCAAATGAGTAATTTTTCAAAAAATTGAAATTGCTTTAGTATTCTATACACTTCACTTGACATGCATGCAAATTTTCGCGGCGATCGGCCGTTTCACGGCCGAGATCTTAGGGCCATAATGGCCCCCGGCCGTATTAAGAACTCAAATAGCCCGGCCTTATTAGGGTTAAATTGGATTTCCCTTTAACGCGACTGGATAATCCTACTCATTGCAATGATTGAAATCCCCGCTCCGGTCTTACTGGAAGTCGATGCATCAATTGATGATCTCGGCATGATTATTAAGGGCGACTCCCCGAGTTTAATTAACATCACAAATGCAATGAATATCCCTAATAATAAACCTGAAATATCGAACCGATGGAAGCATTAATCAACTAGTTTTCTTAATGAGATTTTCTGTTGATCTACCTACCGTTCGGTTTTAATAAGGTCATTATGATTCCTAGCATTAGCATAGGAAAATATGAATGATTCAAAATATACCCCGTATGGCCTTGTGTTCCAAGTTAAAAAGAAAGCCAACCTTGATAGCAAACCACTCTAGAGAAAAGCAAAAAATTCACATAAGTAGACATTAAAAAGTTTGACTCAGGAGGTTCTTTTCTCATTAGAGGTCCTATAATAATATGCTATCCATAATATGTATTAGATAGTATGTAGGGAGGTAGGGAGAATGCGCTTAGGTGAGAAACATAAATTAATGATAATTTTTTTTGGACAAACGGGAGAGTTATCCGCGACTACGTCACAATCTACTGACCAAACTGCCAATTTGAGATTCGCATGGACTTAGTGATCTCATATTTCAACCATTCATAACTTTCTTATTATTGGTCCGATTCATTTCAAACTCTCTCCCTTCTGTTTATCTTATTTTTCTGCTTTCATTCAAATGAACTAATTATATGGATTGGATCGTCCTATAATGCAATTACATTTTAAATGAGACCGTCTAGAAGTTTGTTTGTTAACGATTGATTATGTATTACATAAGAATAGAAGTAATATGTGAGGTTGTGGGAATCGTCGAAATTACAAGCAAAATTAAATCTTGTTGAAATCATATAACTGCCGCACTAAAATTATTACATGAGACTTCGCACAAAGATCAAAGCATCAAAATTTGGTTCAAAGTTTTGCACTATTTTCAAATATAGAACACGGGGGCACTCCAAGATTATCCTTTCCAGGTGAAAATGCCTCCGATATTCTTTCACAACTACAAAACTTACTACAAAACAAAAAACAACGTAATTACAAAAATGTGAGAGCTCATGAATAATGCTTTACCTTTACAAGATATCAACCTTCAATTTTACAGTGGATGCCTCCGCCAGTACACTCTGGGACAACACTTACTCGCTTGGTAAATTCGGTTCCATCCACCAGCCACCTCAGTGGACCCACGCCGACGTCCTCAGGGCAGTTCTACCTGAAGCCCGCTTCCTTCTGCTTCTCAGGGAACCGACCGAGAGACTGTACTCGGGTTACATGGCGTTTGACTCGGAATGGCACGGGGTAAAGTCGCCACAGGACTTTCACCACCGTCTCGTACAGTCGCTTCAAGATTTCGGCCGCTGTATGAAGAAATATCCACTGGGGACGTGTGCTAATTTCAAATATAATATGGTAAGTGGTTCACAACTTTGTCAGATATTTATTAATGGCCGATTTGTAAACATTTTAGCGAACATTCAAACAAGCTCAATCTACTTTAACGTGGTCCCGACATTTGTCATTTTTCAACACAGTCCAGTCATCAAATTTACACTAAATCATTTAACAATGTTACACATTTGCTGACAGAATTAAGGGTGTCCCCCCTTCATCGACAACACATGGTAGGAATTGTGAAGAAAAAAGAAGAAGCTAAATACAGGAGCCCGAAAAGAAACCTAACGATCAGGGTGCCAACTGTATCATCAGAACATTTCATTCCTTTGATATTTCACAAGTTGTATGATTTTCGTAGTGCATGACCACGATGACTGTATAGTTTTTAGTCTGTTGTGTGCGAGGCAGCAATGGATAAACGGCTGCATACATCTCCTTTTTCCGTTCACAGAGATTAAGAGTAGGAATGTACTCTGTCTTCATACGAGACTGGTTGAAGAGGTACCCACGGGAACAGATCCAAATCCTAAGGACCGAAGCCTGGGCTAAAGATCCGGCAAAAGAACTGAGCAGGATCTTCAGTTTCTTGGAAATAGGTAGGTTCGATGCATTTGCTCTTTAAAGAATGTACGACACACAGTCAAATCCGGCGGCAATTGCTCCGTTTTCAATTTCTAATATTGACCGTATCAATCGTTGTCTTCACATTAAACCCTCATGTTAGCTCCAAACCTAACCCAAAACACGATTGCAACTCGTGCAACTCGAGCGTAAGCCTTTCACTTAAACGAAATATATAAAAACCTTGACAAAATGTCGCCGTATAAATGTCGGATTATCCAAAGAAACAGAATCCAAAGGTTGTTCGACGTTAAAACATCTACACTACCAATGTCCACCATCCTGACCCCACAGCATATAATTCCCTTCTCCCTCTCTTCCTACCTTCAACTATAACTTATATCTCCCTATCTTGGTGTCGTAATCCATATTCATATGAACATCACTTTCTCATCTTCCTTCAATTCTATTTCCGGTAGATCCACTCTCTCGAGATGTACTCTTCAACATCACGTCATCATCCAGAGAGAATCAGAGAAAGCAGAAGGACAGATCGCTGGGAAAATTGATTCCAGCATCACGACAGTTACTTGATGATTTCTACAAACCTTTCAAGGAAGATCTAGCGCAGTTACTGCAAGATAAAAAGTACTTGTGGACTCGATCAATGTGACAGTACTGGTCATGTTATGGTCATCCCAGCAGGCCAACAGCTTATGCGACCGATTTTAGGTCTCGTGAGCGAAACTGTCGTCCTCATGGGCTATCAGTCTTGTGAACCATTACAAAAAAGTTGTTACAAGGTTGACGAGACATAAATTGTCGGTCTCGCTGGCCATTGGTCTAGTAAATCCTCAGAAAAGTTGTCTGAAGGCCGACAAGACAATTGTCGGTTTTCGATCTAGTGAACCCTCAGGAAAGTAGTAGGAAGCCCTCGAGACTACAGTTGTTTTCCCCATGGGTTGTTGGTCTAGTGAAGCCAGAAAAATGTTGTTAGAAGGCATACGAGACCGAAACTGTCGGTGGCATGGGATGTCGGTCACTTGAACACTTGGAAAAACATTTTCAGCAGATCACCGAGACATTTGGCGTCTCATGGCCCGTCGGTCTCGTAGCCTATATCCAGTCAATTCTGGAGATAAGGAAGAGATCAGTATGGCACAGGTTTCCAAACGTTCGAAAGAATTATATCACCTACGGTCTACCGTCACCTGAAAAACATGAATCCACAATGTTTTCAATTAAACAATGAGTATACTATCAGAATAAATTGTCACATGTAATGTCATGGCTACAATCAGCAATATGAACTAATGAGCATGCTGAATGCAGAGTATATTGAACGTGTAATTGTAATGCCGCGTTACGAAACATGGTATTAACGCGCTTACCTTTTAAAATATTACTTAGATTTTATCATGGTTACATTCAGAATAAGACCAGTCCCATTAATGGAAAATTATTCCTTTTTCCCAAATGCCTTTTTCGATTCCTTGGAAGTCAATTTATTTCGTTCAGATGTTGTCAATCAATCAATCAATAAAAAATCAGTCAATCACCATTTATGACAGAACGCGCTGTCTATGTTTACATGTATATGTATGAATTGATAATCGATAATAAATAAATTCTGCCAGCTTCTTTATGTCTTTACTCAGCATCGATTAAAAAATAAATATTGATATAGCCATCCTAATAGAATACGTTTGTCTAAATATATCTTTGCCCCGTTACATCAATATTATTAATAAATATTTATATATAGCTGCAGCTGAATGCGAAATATAATTAAATTGAAATTATTTTTCTAGAAACGAAAGAAGAAAAAAAGGTCTGTAAAGGGATCCTGACGGAAGTTGCATTATTAGCCTCCTTCGTGCAATTCATATCACATTTCAAAGATATGCTTAAGTGCTACAAGTACACGTACAGCTAACAACTTAATTATTCATACCCCTTGTAAATTGTATGTTTTAAATGGTGTATTTAAGTAACTCAAGAATGAGAGGTGGACTGGTCGAATTGGGGCCTTCGTTGAGTACTTTTAGATGTAAGCTTTAATATGTCACATTCTTATGAAACGTACTTAAAAAATTACAAAACTTAGTACGGGTATGAATAATTTAGTTCTTAACTTTTTTTGAATACAGCGATGCGAACTTGGGCAAAATAATGATCAAATATCTGTAAATGAATTATTATGTGGAGCATTGTCCTTTGTTTAGTGTGGCTCAACTCGTCCTCTAAAATGCCTTCTAACACTCAGGATGACTTTAGCAGCAGCTGAGCGAAAGTTTTTGTTGCTCCAGAGAAAAATGTAGGGCATTGTGGCCGGGTAGATCGGAATAAGAAACCCGAAGTAAGCGAGGTAACTTGCAGGTCCCTTGTGAATGATCGGAGTGAAGGATAAAATGGCTGGTACAAAGGAGATTAGGAGAACGGTGTACATGAGAAACATCATCTTCACCAGTCGCATCTCACTCTTGGCCAGGTCACGATTTCGTTGAGGTTGTACGTCGAGGGCGCCGTGCGTTGTCCAACAGAATCGTGAACAGCAGGTTGTAGCGCGGTGTTCCCCATGTGGCAAATCTGCATCGTCCGTGGTTGCAGCCCTGGTTGTAGCCTGCACTGTAGGTGTTCCTGCATCACCTGTCCCTGTCTCTATCCTTCGAGACGATTCGGTATCCTCATGATCATCGGTGACGGCGGTTGTTACTTGGATTCTATTATGCTGTTGGCGAGTTGGATCAACATCAACAACGATGTCATTTCTCTCCATATTCATCACGGCTTCAATGCGCATTCTGCTTGATCTTATTGCGCGAAGGGTTGCCAAGTGCATGATTGGAACAATGATAACAGGTAGAAACCAGATGGAATTGAGCACGTAGCCGGCGATCCTGAGTTTTTCAAATGCTTCTTTTGAGTCGATGAAAACGTAGAGGTCGTAATAGAGGATGGCCCAGTAGGGAAAGGATGTCAGGATTGCTGCCAACCAGAGACCAACAACCACACCTACTATGCTTCGGCGAGGGACACACCAGATCTGAAAACTTGTTTTTGGACGCGCTATCAGGAGATACCGGTTGGTCGCAACTGCGCAAAGGCTGTACATCGACAGAGCATTTCCAAGGTGCATGACGGCCACGTTGGCATAGTCGACGGCAATCAATGTTTTAGTGTCATCAAAATAGACAAAGATGGTAATGATATAGACAGGGTTGATAACAGCGGACACGATAAGGTTGACGATGCTCGTCTGGACCATGTATATATTAATCGAGTGCACCCGGAGCGGAGGATTCATCCAAAATGCTAGCACAACCAAAATATTTCCAGTCGTTCCGAAAAAGATGACGAGCACGAAGAAAATGATCGCGAAAATACTAATGGGGCCTTTAATGTCGTAAACTAGCCAGTCATAAGAGAAAAAAATGTACGAGTCTGAGCTTTCATAGTCCATGATGATTGAAGGCTAACATCCGTTTGCGAGATAAAAAAACCGTAAGGGCTTTTGCTAATTAAGCTCTAATTAACCTGTCACCTCGGTACGCTACACCATGACGCTCTGTAAATCACTATCATTATCATACGGGACTTTGCTTTCAGGAAAGGTTGCCTGTATTTTCTCGTAGCCGTTCTACGTCTGTGGCACTCACATCAGAACACGTTCATCTGTGAAAACATAATTAGGTTGCAAATCATCAGGAGGTGGATTATTCCCTTGGACAAAAGGGAAAACCGTCACCTGCCCCCCCCCCCTGCCCCACTTCACTCCTATACTCCACTTATATCGGCCCTTTTTCATTAACAAAAAAATAGCTTAACGTAAAACGAAATCTCAACCTGCGTTTACAGATTTTCTACAGTATCTTAAGTTTTATCTATATTTATTGAAATCATGCGATGGAGCATAACGATCTAGCCAGACAATTTTTCATTTTGGAATAGTGATTATTTACCAGGGTGAAATAGCACGCAAAATTCATAAGTCAATTTTTGTTTTCAAAGAATTTCTATCGCTGCCCCTGCCAATGGAGGTAATACCAATGTTCATATATATTGCATGATCGAACGGTCAGCAGATTTCCTCCTGACGTTGAGCATCTTTTGCACTTAGGTACCAAATAGATAGCAGAGATTTACTAACTTTAGGCCCAATTCAAGAGGGCGATGTGGTATGCTGACCTTAGCTACAACGATAACCTATACAATTGCAGTGCTTGGAATGGAAGATACTACGTTTCGGTTAGCTAATTGTTATTACACAAATCAAAGTAAGATGATTTTCCGTAGTCTATCATTTGTCATGTGACCTCATTTAGACCAATCGTAATGCAAGATTTTGGGTATGTAGGATACAATATCCAATGTCCTTTTGAAGTGTGTAGATACGTTTAGGATATGATATCGCTAAACAAGAACGAAATATTATTATCATCGTCGACATCATCGTCATCATCATCATCATCGTCATCACATTTATTGAGATATTAATTCGGGAATCTACACTTTTCTGTTGTAAATTATTACTTCACTTTGGCGAACTAAGCATGGTTACGTTTTTGAAAGGTTCTTAATGTAGTAATAAAGTACACTTACATCACGCCCCGGAATTTGTTCCTGCCTATAATCAACTATTCTTACAATGGGCTTGAATTTCCTTTTAAATATACGTATATATGCTAAATATTGTTAATATTTGAACTATAATGCATATTATATACGTACATGTGTATACTCTAATTAATTCGTAACACAAAATATTTTCATCGAGATGAAACAATCAAACCTGCCTATAAAGGCCACCCAACGGAAACAGGAAAACTGGCCACTGTAGACTGGTGACTTTTCTAGACAGGTTCTATAATCTAGGTTTCTTATAGAGGAAACATTATAGGTGACTATAGACAGGTGACCACTATAGACAGGTGGTCTATATAGAGAGGTGGCCACTAAGACAGGTTTGACTGCACCTTGAATTAGATTGTCAATAGTGACCTGAAAACTGTCATAAATAGGTTGAAAATTCAGTACGTAATTAAAATTGAAATTCTCTTTATACAAAATAATCATTCACACGTGATTCACTTACCAATGTTGCATCTCTCCGTGCTCAGCAACTACCTGAACGCCATAAGCCGGTAGGTGTCGAATAACTGCAGTTAACCAAAGCCGTGGATATATATACAATACCTATTGCTAAAAACCGATGCTACCAAATTGGCCTAATAAGGCTATAACGAGCTTTCTAGACAGCGGCCAACACACAGCAGCGAATACAGAGTTATTCAAATACAATGCAACAAGTGCTTTTCATAATCAGGCGGGGCGTGACCAAGCGAAGTTGTAGGGTAGCTTGATGTTATGTATACCAAATACATTTTCCTCCCGCTATCATGTTTCTCTCTTGTTAATGAGTGTGTAATCTATTATGCAAATAATACACATGTGTGAGTGCGTTATGGTCGATGCAGCGCATAAGGGTATTCACTACGGTGCAATAAAATTCACGAGGCGTAGCCGAGTGTATTTTGTGCCATTGTGAATACCCGAATAGCGCTGCATCGCCATAACGTCACGAACGAAAACCTGTGTATTATTTGTTTTATAAAATAGGTCGACAATCTTACTAATGGGGCTTTCACATATACACTCCGGGGCCCGTACGGCGAGTAAAAACAGACATTTTGGGCATTTTCGGCCGATGGCCGGCCGGCTCCCGTACAGTTCCTACGGGCGCCGGGACGATTTTTTAAGCCGTACGGGCGCCGTGGTGTTGAGTTGGCTGCTCCCAATTCTCCCGGCGTTTTTCTCTGACAGTTAGGCCGTAGAAAGCCCGTAAAGGGCCCGCGGGGCACCGTACGGGTCCCGTGCGGGATCCGAACGGTGCCCGAACGGGCCCCTCACGATATTTTCTGTCCATTCTCAATGGAGGAGCGGATGTCAGAGGACAAATAGTTCAGTGCACCGCACGGCACCCAGCCGGGCGCCTTGAGGACCCCGGCCGGGCCCCGGGAGCCATTCGGTGCACCTGTTCATCGGACGGAGCCCGTAAGATTACCGGGCGGCAACCGGCCGGCACCCGGCCGGCACTCTGCCGGCTCCCTTATGGGCGCCTTGCATTTTCACTCGACCAATTTTCACCGGGCACCTCCCGGACGCCGCAGAATATGTGACCGCACATGCCGTAGAAATGAAAATCGGAAGGGTTCCGTACGGTCTCTAAAATCCACGGCAAGCCGCCGGGTAGGGAAGATCGTACGGGGCCCGGTGTGTATGTGACCTAGGCATTAGCAAGGCGATATTAAACACTGAAAACCTGCAACCTTCATAATAAATAACGATCGCGAGGGCAGTGACCTCGTAAACAAACTGCGCAATGCATGGTAAACATCCATTGATTTACACGCAGCCGTGCATTATGCTTTTTTGTTGCGCACTTTTTGCACGTTGATATCACCAAAGTGCGCGTATGGTTAAAATTAATGCACGCACACGTGATCCATTTTGACGCTTCTCATTGGCTACATTCTTGAACCCATTTTATAATGTTGTATAAAAGAACTGATGATATATTCGGGTCAGTTTTCTTAATTCTTTGCAGGCTTCCATTTTGTTTGCCTCGATAGGCTCCTCCTCCGACGACCTCATGTTATGCATTAAAACCAACGGTGTGTTGTCCCAAGCAACCTAACACGGCATTGTCACAACCATTTTGTGTATGCTACTGAGATTCCCTAATGTCCTCGTTATATCATTGTTATAATTTATTAATTACTTACGGTAGGGTTTCATCTCCAATATTTGGATTTAAGGCTCTTTCACACATATATATTTTACCACTGTGGTAGCTTACATACATTACCGCTCTGATAGTTTATATACATTACCACAGTGGTCGCTTACACATTTTATCGTAGTGACCGTTTACACATATTACCACAGTGGCCGTCTTCACATGTTACCGCTGTGGTAATCTACACACATTACCACTGTGGTGGTTTACACACATCAACACTGTTGGATTTAAAGCTCGATGTTCTCAGTTTCTACAGCCGTTACGTAGAAATATCTTTTATGCCAGGTTCTGAAATATAATCCAAAGTCATCGTTAGGTTGATCTTACTCTCTCACGTTCTCTCTCTCTCTCTACGTCTTACCCTCCGTCCCTTCTTTTATTTTTCTATCTCTTCCATTTCATCATCCTCTCTTTCATTAAAAAATATATATATTTTGTGTAGCACCCTCTACAACAAAACTCGACTATCCCTTTAAATGATACATCTGATGAGCCAAAAATGTAACCTTAAAGGCAATTTCATACAAAAATTATGTCAAGAAACTGAAAAAGGATCGTTTACATCCAGTACCACTCTGGACGTTAACACACACTATTCATTTTTTGCTTACACACATCACCATAGTAGCAGTTTACTCACATCACCACTGTGGTCGTTTACACACATTACCAGGCCCGTAGCCCTGCACATTACCAATGTGGTAGCTTTAAATTACACATATATCCATTGTTGTAATTTACACACATTACAACTGGGCTACTTTACACATATTACCACTGTGGTAGCTTACACACATAAGCTGTAACAGTGTATTTACTGTCATTGTCCTGATCACGAGCGAGATCATTCCACTTATATTCGTTGGACGAATGAAACTCGGCGCAGTCCTGGTCTGCTCCTTGGTAGAGAGAGAGAAAGTGGGAGGTTCATTCTTAATACGTTAATCACATAAAAACTGCTTTTGGAGAGTGTCTTGTAAGACACATTGATACATATAAAGCAAATACGAATTATCAAAAATGGGGAACAACAACAAATGATATTAATTAAATAGGCCTATGGAAACAAGATTGACACTTGCTACCATGGTTTAATACACAAATTTACTAAGAATATGAAAAATATGCTATTATCACAAGGAAAAGAAATGTATGTAAAACATGGTAAACGAATCGGAATGAGTTTCGATCAGCTATTCAATCTGATTGCCATTTTGATATTGATTTTGATTTTAGAATTAACTATAACCCTAATCATATAGATATTTCTCGTTACTTGCTGGCTGGGACCGAGCATTTACTTATACTTGATTATACATCCGTTTACAGTTTCATTCTAGTATTCTTCTTTGTTTAAATCTTGCCATTTCATTATCAAATATTTATCTTAACTCATGTTCCATTTCCCTTTATTTTCCTAAATTCTTCGCCTTTCTGTTCCATATACAGGAGTACCCTACACAAACTTATTCTTAATCGGATTTACGCCCTCTTCTTTTAGTTACTATGCATTTTCAACCATTTACATCATTATATGTATTATTTGAGTACTTTATTAATATGAAAAAAATGGAAGAAAATTTAAATGCTACTTTGAACAGAAAAGGGAAATGAAAGGCGTACCACTTTACTGCGGAGGCTTTCATAAAGCACTGAAAGAAAGTCCATCTCTTCTTTCGAATGGATAGAAGTGAGATGTCCAAGGCTGATGGAAGAGTCGACATCAGAACAAGGAACGGAGAAACCCGAGCAGTGCATCTCAGCTCCAAGCCAAGTAATGTTTTTCACAGTGAAATACCTAACGAGAAATTAGGAAGATGACAATATTCCAAATTAATCTGAAAGATTTTTTATTTTTCAACTTGAAAATGTAAATCTGAAATAGTGTTAGAAGAATACGCTGCCTTTAAAGAAGGCGTTCACTCGTTTCACTTGCTTGTATTCTCCTAAAACTGTATCTTTACCATGCCCGTGCGGCAAAGATCACGAAAACTCTTAAGCAGTAAAAACAAGTCTAGAAATCTAGGTCAAGAACTCTACCCACTTCTTATCGGGGCTCTAGGACAATTACCCACTGGGCAATCACCCCCCGGAAAATTACCCCCCGGAAAACTACCCCCCAAGGACAATTACCCCCCGGAAAATTACCCCGGAGAATAACCCCCGAGGACAATAACCCCTAAGGACAATTACCCCGGAAATTTACCCCCGGAGAATTACCCCCGAGGAAAATTACCCCGAGGACAACTACCCCCAAGGACAATTACCCCCAAGGACAATTACCACCCGGAAAACTACCCCCGAGGACAACTACCCCGAGGACGGTTACCCCCGAGGACAACTACCCCGAGGACAATTACCCCCGAGGACAATTACCCCCCAAGGAAAACTACCCTGAGGAATTACCCCCGAGGACAATTACCCGCCCCCATGGATAACTACGCCTGAGGACAACTACCCCCGAGGACAATCAGGATTCAATAGCAAAAGACGATTTGACACATTGAGAGATGCTGTGAAGGCTACGAGCCCATAAAATCCCGTGCATGAACCCACATTCGTTCAAATACTTGCGCGTGATGTTCCTCATTACTACACATTTTTCTTTAACTATAATGTATGCAACACCACTGTGGTTGCTGTTTTCTACGAAGGATTTCTCTTGAGCAGCGTTATTTCAAATTTTTGTTAGACACAGTGCCCTCTTAAGAAATGAAAAGTTTCGCCCAATCTTAAATTCTTCACAAACTATTTATTTTGCATCACTCTGGCACTCGTCAAGAGCTATGTACACACGTATGGGCACATTTGTTTCTTGATTTAGTGAACGAGCAAGAAAAAAAGGACAAGACATTTCCAAATGGTAAAACATAATGTTGTAATCAACACACTAGAAAAGATTTAAGGTATGCGGGCGCCTCACCGCAGAATGTACACGAATATAAAGTGATATATTCGGTCATGACCTTGATACACGAATATGAGGATATTCGGGCCTCTCGTTGCCTTGATTTATCATGTTTATAATTGTAATGAGTGTGGTAACAATGTAATGCCGAAATAAAAGATATATATTCGCAAAATATTGTCAGCGAGCGAGGAAGAAAGACATTTTATTATTTGTTTACATTTTATTTTCTCATGAAAAAAAAATACTCTACCCGTTTCTGATATTTGTTTTTCACAAAATCAACGTTTGCCAAAAATGGTTGTAATATAACTAACATTCTCTTGCGGCACCCAGTTGAAAAAAACGCTGCTCTGGAATTACAAAATCATTGAGATGAATGTACCAAAGTGCGGATACTTATTTTCTTTTAATATGGCACCGTACATACCATATATTTAACTTGAAGGCAATTTTTATTTCAAAATAAATTACAGTACAAGAAAACATATTTTAGTTCACCATGCAAACAGAAATATATATATATATATTACATTACATTTATAAACATGAAGAGAACCTTTATTTTGGAATAGATCGTGGATGAGGGCCCATTATGCATACAAAGACAAATATACGATCAGCTGATGAGAAAAGTTACAGAGGATGCATAAATAATGAAATCTTACATCCTAATTTCTTTGTTGGGCCATTTTGGGGGAGACTAGCTGTAACGCGTACTCATCTGCGCGCAATGTATTGTTAAATTTCTAAGAAATGTAAATTCCGTACTATGATTTGTTACATGCGTCTTCTGGCAATTGAATTAGATTTGATACATGCGTCTTCTGGCAATTGAATTCGATTTGATACATGCGTCCTCTGGCAATTGAATTTGATTCAATACACGTGGCAAATTAAGTCAAACTTCACAAAGATGGAATGGATACAGAGCGAGAGGGGTGGGCGAAAGCTCCTCCTGGGAGGATACATGTACGTCAAGCAAAAGATTTGGCAGATGGGTACGAGGGCTTTGAATGTGAGCTACGAAGGAACACACGACAATGCAGAGCAAAAATTAAGGTAAGCATCAAACGTACCAACATATTGTGGAGTGAATGACTTGTACCAACCGTTTATTACAATACATTAGTCCCAGAGCCAATTGGTTCTACGCCACAGCCCATTGTCTAATATATTACCAATATGAAAATGATTAAGGTTGAACAGAGCCTAACAATTCATATAATAATTTCAACAAATTTTAAATGGACACTAGCATAAATTTAAGTTAAAACTTTAGACGCACGGCTTCCGAGGACCAGTGATCTCTTTGGTCAATATAATTAATGGACAGTCGGCTTGTTCCCCTAAACAGCTCCTTATAAATTCTTAACTGCAAACTTTTAAACGAATTCACCTAGACACGACTGTGTCCGTTTTTCTTACGTAACGTTTGCATAAAAATCAGAGGTAGCCATTGAGTCATAATTGACTCAACACACTAAAACCCTAATAAGGCCGGGGGGCACAGGGGGCACGTCCCCCCCCCAGCCGCCCAAAAATATGTTAAAATCAGCCCTAAATTCGCCAAAATGTACTGAAAAACAGGGACGTGCCCCACGGGCCCCAAAATTCAATAATTGTTTATATATACCAATGGCTGACCTAAAAAGTTGACCCCAACGAAACAAAATGTCAAATTTACAATTTTCGTGACCAAAAAAAAAGTGTCCGCTTACCACCCCCCCCCCGCTTATTCTGCGATTTTTATGGGACCAAAACCAAAAGTGGGGTCCGCTTACCCCCGCTTATTCAGCGGCTGGCTGAGTCGTTGCTTTTTAGGGGACTAAAACAAAAATATATATGTTCTCTTACCCCCGTGTGCCCCCATGTGCGCCCCGGGAAGAAATTCCTGGATCCGCCCCTGGGCATTATGCCCCCTCCACGATTTTCTAATTGTTCGGGAACGCATATGGATGGCGTCCCGACGCTCGCTGACCCTTTTCTTTCGAGTCTTGCGCATCTTTAAAAGAATGTTTTTGAAAATCGGACCTATAGTTAGAAGGTCACGTGACCTTTTGTCTTTGCATGTCAGCCCGAAAATCGCTCATTTTCGTGATTTGTGTACAAAACATATGGAAATGTCATTTTTCCTAAAAATAAATCAAACATTGGTTATTGGGTCTTGTTTAAAATTTAGGTGGTTGTTTTGGGAGTCAAAATACTTGAAATGTGTAGTTAGAAATGAAATACATAAGAAATTATCAAAAGAGATAACATAAGGAATAAGCTGGCTATTACAAATTATTGTCATATTATTATTCCAAATGGTCTAATGAATATATGTAGTGAAAAAGGATGCTTAAAGGTAAAGACCAGTTTTGGAAACGCCCCCCTCTCAAAAAATGAAATGGAAGCTCTCATTACCAATCATGTGAAAGAATATGTTTTGACTAATACGTGATGATACAAATTTTGCGGGGAAACCGCCTACTAATTTATATATTTGGTAAATTATTATATCTATTGGGACCAAATAGATATCGCGCACGTGCGCGCACGTATCGTGTAGTCCCATATACATCTTTCTGTGTACAGTGCTTGTAACTTTACCAAGACTGGGCCAAATTTCTTATCATTTTGATGATTCCAGAACCTTGCAGTACACACCAATACTTATATGCTAGATGATCAACCTTTACTGATCGATTCCACAACGTTTCTTTCACAATGCAATCGCATGACCAGAACTGGCCTTTATCTTTAAATATGAATAATATATGATTTATGGGTAAAAATGTGATTTATGACCTTATTTGCATAAATTACCATAAATATGCAAATAAGTGAATTTTTCAAAAAATTGAAATTATCATAGTATTATATAATACACTTCACTTGACATGCGTGCAAATTTTCGCGGAGATCGGCCGTTTCACGGCAGCGATCTTAAGGGGGCATAATCACTCCCACCCAGGCCGTATT
Organism: Mesocentrotus franciscanus; assembly: GCA_037976565.1. NCBI lineage: Eukaryota > Metazoa > Echinodermata > Echinoidea > Camarodonta > Strongylocentrotidae > Mesocentrotus > Mesocentrotus franciscanus. Next base: position 27,313,346 of record CP137682.1, read on the forward strand.
AAGAACTCAAAAAGTGAGTCGGTAACATTGTTGAAGGTTGATTAAAAAACGGTGTAATTTTTGTATGAAATGTTACTTATTATATTCCTTTTACTGTACTTACAGGCAAAAAATCCTGAGAAAATTCTTAAACCACAAATATATGCATGGTTTTCTTTGAAGGGGACACTGAGTAACACCCTTTAACAGTGATTAACAGTAAATTCTCCCAACCATTTTTGAATTTTCCAAACCGTTTTTCCATGAAAATAAGACATAAGACAGGCTTTTAAAATCTTTCAACACTAAAATGTCTGGAATGTTATGAAGAGCCAATTTGTTGCTTTGTGACGATGTACTTTCACCTGAAATGTAATTATATTGTGATAATATAGTTGGGAGAATTAAGGAATCGATCAGTGAGATCAGTTTTCCCAATGGTTATCATTAATAATGGTCCGTTTTCACTCAAACTTTCAGATTATCTTTAATTGTACATCTAGCAATGAAGTCACTGCCTTAGCACCATTTTCTCTCATATAAACAATGTTACCAAGTCCCTTTAAAGACCGAAAAATAAATGATTCGCAAGATCAATGTCATTGCTGTAGCTAAGGACAGCCAAATTGATGATTTTCCGCACTATATGCAAACATCACACTCGGAGAGGACCTCCTTGCAGTGGTATTTTCAGAGGAGGGGAGGGGGTGGGCTGGCATTGCCTACCATAAGCACAAGGTAAAGGGGATAAAATAAGAATCACAGTTTAAACTTCATGAAATTAGTGTCGTTGCTTCAGTTCATAGAGGAACTGAAGATCGTAATCAATTACTTAACGGTTATAGCTGAGCACAAGATTAAACAAAATAACCACATTAAAATATCACTTAAAATTTGGAGACCGGCCTAAAACGCAAACATTTTCCGTAATATGCGTTGCCACCCCACTTTTCAGTGACGATGTTTCCATCATTTCATGGTTGACTGAGCACAAACAGAAGAAAAAAATTATAAAGTCATGAAGGTATTTCTTTACTCCTTGTTGTAGAAAGAAACTAAAGACGGCAAGCTAGTCAGTTACCTTCCCCCACATCGTATTTATTAGGTTATGCTTGAGTGAGCACAAATCAAAGACAGAGTACAAAAATTGCAATATCATATTAAACAATAAAGGACATCAATTTGTTATTAAGTAGGCTTTTGATGACCTATCGATGTACCAATTCCTTCGTGGTTAAAATACCACAATGAAAAAATCCCCCAAATGTTATTGGATCGATTTATTGGGTAAAGGTTATGCAAAAAATCAAACCTATTGACCAGTAACGCGTGTAGCCATTATGACTTCCTAGTTGTCATGGGGGCTGAGCCAGCGGGGTCCGCTCGCTATTCATAAAAAGAAAAGGGTCATATTCATAAGGGTCGTTATTCTTAAGGAATGCTATTCATAATATGAGAAGAGTCTCGCTATACATAATACAAAATCGGGGTCATTATTCATAGGGGTCTCTATTCATCATGTGAAGAAGAGGGTCGCTATTCATAATATGAAGAAGAGGGTCGCTATTCATTATACATTAAGAGGGTCGCTATTCACCCTCTTCCATAATTATGAATAGCGACCGTCATTTATTATTACGAATAGCGCGCCTTCTTGATGTTTATGAATAGCGACCCCGATTTCGTATTATGAATAGCGGTCCTTAAGAGTAATGACCCATAGATGTGAATTATGAATAGCGACCCTTATCTCACTTTATGAATAGCGGTCCTCAAGAATAACAGTCCTCACGCTTTTGTGAATAGTGACCCTCTTTCCGTTTTATGAATAGCGGTTCTTCACGTATCGCAAGTTCCACGTAATAAATCGCGGTCCTTATGACTAGTGAGGTTACACCCGAGCCAGCATGTTTATTAAGGGAAAAACATACAATCACACAAACACACAAACAAGAGAGGAATAGCCACATTTCAAAGGTGATGTAAATGAGTACCTGGTAGGAATTAATTCGTTGAAATGCTAGAGCGCCGCAGTGGCCGCCTTGCTAAAGCAAGGGTAATAATCGGGGCAGCGCCAGGAGCGTCACAACGTGACAGACATGTGCGCTATACAGTTGTATAAGAAGCCACCATTATTATTATTATTATGAAGGAATGGATGGAGGTCAACGACCTTCTGAAAAACATTGTTCTACAATAAAGGAAGCAATGACATACATTTTAGGAATAAATATGGTTATTTTGTCTTTAATTTGTGCACAGTCAAACATGACATAAGGTCCAATATGATGAAAGTACATGTAACTGACAAGATATACCAAGTTTAATTTCTGTCAATATTAAATGAAATAGAGATATTAAGATTTGTTTTTGTATCAATGTTATTTTTTGTTCATTCTCGATGACCTGAAGTATTGACAGTTCTTTAATGAAGTTAGAATTGTGATTATTTTGTTCTTTAACTTGTGATCAGTCATCCATGAACTAACGGATGTTAAGCAGGGTAACAGGAGGTCATCGATGGGTGTGCATGGTGTTCGCATTCAGAGCTGACAAATCATCAATTTGACAGTCTCTCACTACAATTAAGCAAAGGCATTAATGTAGCTAATTTTCAAAATTTTGTCTTTAAAGATAGTATCACACATTTGCAAGCCCTCCAAATCTCGATGAGATTTTTTCTGCAGATGGCTTCTGATATGCAATACAATTTTTGAACAATACTCTGAAAGATTTAGAGCTCAACCCCTTCCAGTTATGAAGTAGGAAACAAAAATGTAATCAATTATTTTCTTTTATTTTCCTCATTTTCTATTACGGCGTCTACCAGACGCTTTAAGAAGGAAAATATTAAAATTGTCATTAATAATATTTTCAATAATAATAATGACATTACATTATCGATAACATTGTGACGTATCCGCACTCCTCTCCAATTTGCTCAGAAAATGTAATCAACTTAATTCTCTTCGTTGTTGATGACGGAATAGATTTCTTCCATACAAGGATTGGATATGAAAACACATTTGAAATAGTATATTTAGGGTGCATGTATAACTGAAAATTTTGTCTAGGGAAATAAAGATTTCTGATTTTTAGTACAGAGTAGAAGGGAGGGAGTTTGCAACTTAAAAAAAAAAAAAATCTTATCTTTAATCGGAATTCATTTAAACTTTCACCGACCCATTCCTCTCATTTACCTGCTTGATTAAGTATGACTGGCTACTTCTGGTTTCCACACAAATATTTCTGTAAAAGCACAGATACAATCCTGTTAAAGGTACTATTCCCATTTGCAGGCCAAAAATGAAAAGGTTAAATTCCAACGGCATTTGAAAGATAATACTAATTTAGAACTCTCCTAAAAAAAAGGGGGGTTTGAAAATGTCTTTAAGTGGGAAAATAACAAATAATAGTTGTCGAATCGACTTAAGAGCTATAGAGCCAGTAAGTAACAGTCTGATTTTCAGACCATTGTACCGAATGGTCGTACGTTTTAAGCTGCGCAATGATTCAATCAGTTTAATTTGGCCATTGCAAGAAGTGGGTTATTGATGTGGACAAATGCTTATGTACCCTTTACAGCTCATTTTATATATGTTATTACCAAAGATTAAAAAAAGCCAGTCAGTCACTCAATAGTGTCTGACAGTGAAGTCTAGCAAGTAAACGGGTTTCCTTGCATAATTTGAATATTAGGACACTGCTAACGTTTATATTTCACAGATAGGACATACATGACATATTCATAATTCCTACAAAGTTCGACAGAATTAGATGTTGGCTGCAAAAGGGACATAGTATCTTTACGGTTAAAAGGAAATCCAACCCTTGTAACAATTCCATTGCTTTCAAGGAATGAAAGGAGATACATCAGAGAAACAGAATGGCAAAAGTTTGGAATAAATCGGACCAAAAATAATGAATGTTTGATATATGAGATCACTATATACATCCATGCAAATCTCAAATTGGCAATTCTCTCATTGGATTGTGCCGTAGTGACAAATAACCCTTCGTTTGTCTTGTACACAAATATGAAGAATTTCTTTTTTATCCCAAGCGCCTTCACCCTTGGGGCACTACTTAAAATATAATATGGAGAGTATATTATTACAGGTTCTCTAGAAATAATTGTTTGTGTGTAGGAACAAACGGGAAAGTTGTCTGCCGCTACTTCATACAGAAAATACCGATTCGGCTAATTCGAAGAGCCCTACCTATATTTGTTTTTTATATTTTATTTATTCATGGTTAAAAACAAATACAACTTGTGCCCGCATTCAGCAAAAGCTGTTTTTCAGCGAGGCCGTGATTACATAAAATTCGAATAAAATATAAAACAATGAAAATATAATTTACAAACAAATATGAAAGTTATAATAAATGAACATATTTACAGAAATTTAACTACAAAATCAAATCATAGTGACAAAGGGGAAAAAACAAAACAAACACAAAACAATCAAATAAACAATTAAGTTTGTATCTACGGGATGAAAGTGATTCTAACTTTCAAAAATTCAAACTTTCTTCAATACGCTTCGCTAATTTTTCAGGTTTAGTCTTGAGAAGTTAACTATCAATGTTGGACTCCCCGTTAAAAAAAAATCACAAGGAGTTGCTTTTTAGGAAACTTAATTCGTTGTGTTGAGATCAACGTACATGTAGCTATTTAGGGTGAATTGCCGTTTGGTTAACAACCAGCCAGTCTACTATCCACTTGGTCCCATAATAGTTTCGTCTACTTATCGTTAGATCTAGCGGCCATCTAGGACGACAGTCATTCGGTCTAATCCCCAATTAATCTATTACCATTTGGTCTATTATTCATTTTGTCTGATTCCTAGTTTTCTAAATGCCCATTTCGTCTACCATCCATAATGCCTAATAATTAGTGGATGATTAATAGCCTATATACATGTATATGGGAATAATGTTTTATCTCTCTCAATCTCTCTCTCTCTCTCTCTCTCCCCTCACTTCCTCTCTCTCTTTCTCCTTTTCTCTAATAGGTCATGGGTGATAACCAATTCCGCGATAGAACGGAGCATAACCATCCGCCTAACCATGGTAGAAGCAATGCTACAAAGGTTAAAGCAGCAACGAAGAGAAGGGCCACTGCATGAGTCCAATGAAAGACCACAACAGGTGCTTATGGCGACACTATCCGAGGTAACAGAGGAAGGGCGGGCAGCACTACCATCACTAAACAACATGAGGAGGAATATCCGGAGACAGCGCCAAGAGAACCCAAACGCCCTCCCCATTCCCACGACTGTGGAAGATCTGGAAATCCCTGTAGATCAACGATTGACGCTGGGTGGAGAGCTTTTCCTTTATCACGACTCTGGAAGAAACGACCCTCGCCGGATTTTAGTGTTTACTACGGAAAGGAACCTTCAGGTAAGAAAAAGTGTTGGGGTTCATTGCCATTTGGCCTTCTACGGTTCCGCAATTTTAGGAAGTGCTGCAAAAGCATACATATTGAGTAAAAAAGATTTCAGGATTCATTAGAATGAATTGAAATTGTGAGGTCATCATAAAGATATCCAAATAGTTCCTATAACATATAAATTGAAATTAAATTAAAATTGGTTATTATTCTCGACAAAGTACAGGATCGGTTCTAGGACAATACCCTGAGGGGTATTGTCCTGATACGACATGATCTCCTATTTCGATTATGTTTTTGTAATTATCATGCTATGATAATTAAAAACAATAAGTAAGTAAATAAAATAGCTTAGGAATAATACATACAATTTTGCAAGTGAAACAGTTTGTTTGTTTGAAATATATAATATTCGATGCAAATGTATTCATTCTGTTTTGCTACTAGTTGCTGTCAATGTCTGAGAGTTGGTTCGCTGATGGCACGTTCAAGGTAGTGCCGTCCATCTTCTTCCAGTTGTGGACAATCCACGCCACATATGAGGGACATGTGGTGCCTTTGGTTTATTGTCTCATGCTAAATAAGGACCAGGCGTCATATGCAAGGGTACTAGCAGCACTACAGGAGGGAAGGGCGTTCTACCCAACCAGAATTATGATCGACTACGAATTTGCAGCGAAGAACGCATTTTCCCAGGCATTTCCGAATGCTCACGTTCAAGGATGTCTTTTTCATCTCTGTCAGAGGATACATGAACGGGTATGGTGATATTTATAGTATTGACAGTTGATCCCTTTTTTTTAGCCGCCATTTATTGATCAAATTAGTACATTCAAGGCTCATGGCTAAAAAAAAAAAAAATAGTAATACAAATATTAGGTAGAGTTTGAAATTTGAGTAAGTGGACTTGCAAGCCATGATAAATGCTGGGAGAGGGGGAGGACTCTAATAAATATTTTGTCTTTTAATCATCCTTTCAAGCCCAGTAACAAAAACTTTATATGATGATTAGAGGGTAGGGGCTATATCTCTTTTCGATTGTGCCTAAAACTGACCTGGAAAAAACACGGACCTCTAATCGCCAGGAGGGGGGTAGGGAGGGGTTGGGAGGGGGAATATAATCGATAGTTATACTGAAAATTGGTCGGCCACAAGGAAGCTGAGTAGGATACAAGCATGTAATTTTCTCCTATAGGAAACGCTCATTGCGTATAGTCAGGCAAGGGAGAAAAGTTCGGGCAGCCCTGGCGGATTTGGGCGAAAAATAGGGACAGTTTGTTCCTCCCCTCCCCACACTAAATGAACAGTTACCAATATCTATGCATTTTGCTCAATGGGTAGACAACAAACAATATTTCTGAAGTGTGAAAGGGCTGGTACATGTACTGCTATGAGTTTTATATTATTATTTTTAGATCAAGCAAGAAGGACTACAGGTGCTCTACAACGAGGATGAGGAGATCCGGACACAGGCGAGAATGATAGGATCGATTGCGTTTGTGCCGGTGGAAGACACCGAGGAGGCGTTTGAAGCCTTGGCAGGAATTGCAAGGGCAGAGTTGCAGCCTGTCCTCAATTATTTTGAGGACACTTATGTGGGTCGACCTCAAAGAGCCGCGGGACATGGTCGTCAGGCAGCGAGGTTCTCGCCCATAATGTGGAACATGTACAATGCGACACTCCAGGGGGAATTTCGCACGAACAATCATGTGGGGGGCTGGCACCGAAGGTTCCAGATCGGCGTCGGTGCCGACCACCCCTCGTTCTGGCAGTTCCTGACCTGCCTAAAACGGGAACATGCCATGAATGAAGTGACGATCGGGCAAGCGCAAGCTGGAATGGCGCCTCCCGCACGTAGGAGAGTGTATCAAGATACCAATCTCCGGCTCATCAGGCTCGTTACTAATTACCATGGGAGAGACATTGTAGATTTTTTGAGGGCGTGTCCCATAATCTTCACTAACGATCAGTCACCTATGCTATTGTACAGTTTTTGATCAGTCCAGGTGAATTGTTCTAACATGCAGGACCTCCCATTTAATTGGCATTACATTCTATGGGATTTTTTTGTTTTACATTAAGAGATGTGTTACGTATATACATTGTTGAATACAGAATGATATCATTTGATATTTTCTTTTTTTATGCATTTGATTGTTTTCAGGATAAAAGTTTCTAGTTATTTTTTATTCTCTTTTTTACTGTTTCATGTTTATATGATAAGCATGATTGTGAGGATCTTTGCCTCTGAGTTTTACTTTGGGATGTCAGAACTCTGTTTTTAGTACATGACTTTGAAGTCTCCTCCTTTGGTTTCCTTCAAGACAGCAGGAAGGTGTTTTATTTTTGTTAATGTATCATTAATATTTATCATGTTTATCCTCTTCAAATATGGTTTTGGGCAATACGCGCCAAAATTTGCTGGACAGAGTTTTATTGTTGCAGAAAAAGCTCTTCGTATTAATCGCAACTCTCAGTCGCGTTCCCATACAGATCCTATATTCTTTGAAAATAGCATGTTAATAATTAATGACCTCTATCTCTTCCAGTTAGGCCAGTTTTTGTAAACTAACAGTAATGACATGCTCTCAATTTTATTCATGATGTGTTCCTCCCCCCCCCCCTCCTACAAAAAATTACATTGTGGTGACTTTCATTTACCTCTTCTAAGAACCCTTCTCGCTAAAAAATACATTTATCTATGCCGGTCCCAAATTTTGGAACTCTTCACGTAATTGTACTAAACTTGCCCCATTACTCCATTCTTTTAAGCGAAAAGCGAACTCGTTTCTTTTACAATCTTATAAAACATATTAAATCTTCGCGTAGTCAACTCGTGTTTTACTGCCCCCCGATAGCGTTTGTGACCTTTCATATCATGTCAGTCTTCGTCCTATGTCTCTGTTGGCTCATGTTCACCCAGACGTAGGAAAAGCATGTTGTTATACATTTTTAAATTATGAATTTATAATTCATAAGTTCTCATTTCACAATTTCAGATTAATCTGTTTTTTCTCCAAATGTATATGTATTTATTCCATAGGTTTATTACTACCGTCTTTTGAGGGATCCAAATTCTACAAATCCCGCTTCTCAGTAGATCCCTCAATTTTCACAGTTTTTACTTTTAAACAAACGAAACATCACTTACAGCACATGTATACATTCTTTTGTTATTTAATTAGTGATTTGCAAAATGATTTCTTGTCATAATTGTTTATATTGATAGTTCTGTTGGAAGTGAAAATAAAACTGAAAATTGAAACACTGTTTGAAATGCTATTAAAGTTATTCACTTGTAAAGCGGTAAATTGTTGGTCCATGTAATTGGCATCTAATTTAAACTCGGCATGTGATAGAAAATGTAAATAGTTAAAATATTGCATCTTGTATGTCGATTTACCTCCGCAACATTTTAAGTTCAATACCTTTTCTTTTATATAAAGAATGATGACAAAACAAGAATAGGATTTTCACCACATTAACTCGTACACTAGAGAACCATAAACAGCTATACAAAAAATAAATTTTAAGCAAAGTCTAAATAGACATATTCCTTTGCTTCCAGAATTCATGAAAAGTCAAAGTTTTAGGAGACTTGGAGGCCATACTAAATAACGTCAAACAAAGCTGGCGAGAAGCGAACATCGTCACTAATGCTTAAGCGTCCCTTCGATTTTTAATCTCTGTTAAACTCGTTAAGAACAACAGCTTGCCAATTTCATACGGTTCATAGAATTACCATGACCACGTTTCAGGGGGAAAATATAGTAAAAATGCCTGCTTTAACCTTTTCTGAGATGGAGGTAGTGGATGTTTCTAGCTTTCATATGGCCTAGAGTTTGAAAAAGTTTCACCAATAAAAAATTAGAAAATTATGATTTGTTGAAGGTGCAAACACAAATATGCAACTCCGTGACGTGTCTTGTGAGCTCCCGCCTATTTGCCCTGTGCTAGAAAACTTTTTAAAATCTGTATTCTTCCTTAACAAATTTTCTCACATACATTCACCCAAAATATAATTAAATATAATTATTGAAAATATGTTTATACACAACCCCTGTACGAAACAAATCTATGCCGTCATAAATAACTAAGGAAAAACTTTCTCTTAAATGCCACTTTTCACCTCTGATAAGTGTCCCTGTTTATTTTGACACGTGCCCCTTTTCCTTTCTAATAAGTACCATATTTCCTTCGGATAACGTGACCCTTTTCCTTTTTTTTTAAATATAAGGAGCCCCTTCCCCTTTTCAAAATGCCCCTTTTAACATCTGATAAATGCCCCTATTAAAATCTGATAGGTGCCCTAATTCTCCTTCAACAGATTCCCCATTTCCATTCTCATAAGTGCCTTTTTTCATTTCTGTTGAGTGTCCCTTTTCAGGTGCAAGAAGTGCCATTTTCACCTCTGATAATTGCCCTTTTTACTTTGACACGTGCACCTTTTCTTTTCTAATAACTGTCATTTTCCCTTTTGATAAGTGCCTACTTTTCCTTTCTCCATGACATGCACCCCTAATTCAAAGCAACTTAGAGCCCCTTTTTCTTTAATTTTTCCTAGAGCTCTCTCGCTATATACGCTCGGTCGCATTTATAGATGTTATAATTATGTACTTATAAAAGAACTTTTCAGTCTTTATTCATTAAATTGTGCTTAATAATCATCAGGGTTTTTTTTCCCCCCTTCTTTATAAGATGTAATTTTTCGCACTGGACCTCACAAATCTTAACATTTTTGCTCGCTCGCTTCGCTCGCTCGAAAATTAATATTCAGACCATCACACCCAACTGCAAAATATGTTGCTTAATTAAGCAGTATCTTGTACCATGTAAAGAAAGAAACAAATATTGATATCATCCCTGGTAGTGTAATCACAATCATGACGATGTAGGCGTATATACCAATGTCTAAAAATGGTGTAGGTTTTGTTGATGTTTTCCTTTGTAGGTGCCCCTTTTTTCCAGAAAGTGCCCTTTTTTATGGTGCCCCCTTCCTATTTTGGAAGACGCCCCGCCGCCCCTGCATTATGCTACTTGGTGGAGAAAAGGTTTTTGTTCTGACCCCCCCCCAAGTTTTTTGCTTATTACGCCACTGCCCCCCCCCCCACGCACACACGTACCACTTAAAAATGTATCTGTTTTTGTTAACAATAATAATCCTCAGATTTTAAACTTTGCCGAGGCATATATATCAAGGATAAGAAAGAAAATCATCAAATTCACCAGATGTTACCGAGAGGGCCGCAGGCTCCTCCCCATAAAATTAATAGTGACGTGCTCGATTTCCAGCTATAATTATTGAGGGGTTTATAGGCCTATCTGCAACTCTGTTGGGTGCTCAACTTTACGAGGTCGAAAGTCAAAATAATTATTTGGGAAGCTCGATCATTTGGCGAGATAAATTTGATCAACAGATTACAAATATTTACACAAGCGTATTTCCAGTCAAGGGCACTGAAGGTTGAATGAGTCGCTATAAATTTATCATAAAATAATGCTAACACATTCCTTGTTTCCATCAGAATTGAACAGTCTCCAATCTTCTGTTGAATTTAAAAAGTCTTCACAAACTGGGATCTCCCGACCAGTGGCGGATCCAGGGGGGCCTTCCCCTAGCAAAAAAAAAAGGTAAAAACACCCTTTTTTTTGAAAAAAAGAAGAAGATGGGCCCCTTCCCCTGGCGCCCAAGGGGGGGGGGTGGAAAAAATCATACTTCCCGTAGGGAAAAAAATTTCGGGACCCCCAAAAAAAAAAAAAAATTGTGCTCACCTTGATGCAAATTATTTCCTGTTACGAATAATTGTATTTCAATGGTCAGTATGCAAGTTGCATACATTAGTTGTTGCTAGGTATAGATAGGACTAACCTAATAGCTTGCCCTACCTAACAACATGTTATATGTGAAATTTGCATACTGATTATTAAAATAAAATTATTCCTAACATATATAAACAGGTGAATGAAAGGATTCGATCGTATCAAGCCAATTAAGGCACTTCACAAAAACGTATTTGCATGGTTATTTTTAAAAAATGGCCTATTCAAATACTATAGTAATAGGGTATCTAAGGGATCTAGAGGTCGAATTCAGGGGCCGGGTTGTTGCCTCTGACATTTCAATTACAGAGGTAAAAATGTCAGAGATACAAAATTCCAGATGTGAAAATGTCAGAGGTGAAAATGTCGGAGGTAAAAATGCCAGGAGATGTACTATAAACATGTCAGAGGTAAAAAAATGTCAGAGGTTAAAATGCCAGAGGTAAAACTGCCATAGGTAAAAATGCCAGATGTAAAAATGTCAATGGTACTGAAAGGCAGAGGCGAATCTATATATTTATTGTCAAAAGAGCACTAGGCTTTACCACGGGAAGAGTTTTTTTTTTAAAGGATGGTTGAATGAAAGACAACAAAAGGCACTTAGTTTAGATACAACAATTCAAACAGAGAAAGACGATGAATTACCAAACCAAATTTTCACTTTGAGCAAAAACAAATAATGAGCGCTCACTACCCCCACTGAGAGAAAAATCGACCGGCACGATTTTCACATTTTCGGGGGCAAAAAAAAAAACGATGTGGGCCCCTTTTTTGGCCCCCTCTCTTGCCGCCGACTGGATCCGCCCCTGTTGGTCAGTGCCCCTTTTCAGGTGCGATAAATGCCACTTTTCACCTCTGTTAATTTCCCTTTTAACAATGATACGTGCCCCTTTTTCTTTCTTATAAGGGACATATCCCCTTTTCATAAATGCCCCTTTTCACCTCTTATAAGTGCCCCTATCAAAATGTGATGGGTGCCCCTTTTCCATCGACAAATGCCCATTTCCCATTCTCGTAAGTGCCTTTTTTCATCCCTGGTGAGTGCTTCTTTTTGTAGGTGCAAGCATCGCCCTATTTTCACCTCTGATAATTACCATTTGTACTTTGACACGAGCTCCTTTTCTTTTCTAATAAGTGTCTTATCCCTTCCGATAAGTGTCCCCTTTTTTAAACGCGCCCCTAATTTCAAGCACCTAAATAAGAGCAATTTCCCCCAAATCATGATATTATATCCCGAAAGCGTAAAATAAGTAAATCAGCATTTTTTGTAATTAATGTCATTGTGATTGAATTTGCAGACAGATCGAATAGCTATTTTTTTAATGGCTGTGTGTATTAGTACTCTAGCGCCATCTTTTATCACGAAACAACTAATCCGCTCTCTGCTAACGGTTTCCGTTGTTTTCCGTCTGTCCAGGGAGGTGGGGTTTACATTTAAGCCTAAACTTAAAGGTGAAGATGATGTTTTAAGACAATGTAGGACAAGCATTATATGGCTTGACCTATACCTAACGACACATAGTATATATATGTAGTTTGCATTCTGACTACTGAAATACAATTATTCTCAAAATGAGGTGACTGAAATAATTTGTATTGAGGCACAAATAAGGCATATGCATTTAATTTGGATAAAATTATAATAGAACATGGCCCATTCGTCAGCAGGGACGAAATCAAAGTCTTTGTTTGGGGTGCAGCCCCTATGCCCTTGTCCCCCACCCTACGCCAGTCAGTGCTCGTTCCTCATAACTGAATACATTACTTTCAGACTCATTGGCCCGAATTCACAAAGGAGGTTTACATTTAACCCACGGAACCGTGGGTTATTTAGCCTAGGCTAAATTTAACCCACGGTTTTAAACCTCGCTCGTATTCACAAAGCGAGGTTTAAATAACCCATGGTCTAAAGCTAACCCACGGTTTAAACCATGGGTTAGACCGTGGGTTAGATTTAAACCCCCTTTGTGAATTCGGGCCATTACCCTTCGAGATCACAATGGACTCGTCCGTTCATTGTCTGTGTGTTTGTCACACTTTTACTCCACTGAGTTGACGGCGCTCGGCAGGCCTGTGATCATGTACTAATATTGATTGCTGATTGCACATACTATGACATTTAATAGAGTTGAAACTGAAAAGGAGGAATATATATGACGCACATTCCTAGCTTATCATTTTCATCCTGAAGTAAATTAATAGACTTTCATCTTCGCACTGCTTTGGAAACCACAAAGTATACATTTTCCCTGTCGCATGCAAACAAGTTCAAGGGTACCTTGCCACAAAGCTTACACAAATTTTGCAATGCAGACACGAGCTGAATGTACTTCATTGCGAATGAATCAAACGTACATATACAATGTAACAGAAAGATGGTGAAATTCTATTAAATATTATGATATAGATAGAACACGAATACTACAGAAGAACCAAGAGGCACATAAGTAACAATGATAATAATAATGATAATAATAATAACAGCAATACAAAAATAATGAAAATGATAATATTATTAACAATAATAATAATAAATGATAATAATTTGTTTACCCAGTGAAACATCATCAGCATCAAAATTGTTCTTCCTGAGGGCCCTGTAATTAATATAAGGCCAGTTGCCAGGTACCCATTTACACGTAGGTGGAGAGTGGCAAAACATCTTGCCAAAGGACATTAGTGCTGCGCTGGGATTCGAACCTCAAACTTTGGATTGAGAGTCACGACACCTCCACGATATGAAGCCATACACTGATACTACTGCCCCAATAACAATATTAACTTGACAAGAAATGCCTGAATTCCGTGCGCTCACTTGTGAAAAGGCTACTAACTAATATCATACTGATGATTATGGCATGTCAACATTGCACAACACGATAACCATTTTTCTGCACTCATCTTAAAAACTTCTAATATTATTACTGTCTTATTTTGACCAAACTTAATTAAATCAAGAATATAGCTGGCTATAGAAAATATTCCTTTGCCGTAGGTTTTAAATCCTCAGACCATCATCAGCATATTATGCGTTATCTTGTCTACAGTTAAGTGTCTTTCATAAGGTAAGGCTCCCACATTCGAAAGAATTATTCAACCCTAAATAGGAATCCAGTACCGTGATTTGGGCCCAGTTATTTAAGGAACACTGGCAGGTTGAGTGGAGAGGGTTCACGGTTGAATGGAATACGAATGCCCAGACCCTCATTACATAGCATGTGTGATATCTTTTCTACATTAAAATGTACATTCATAAGGTAATACCCCAACATTTGAACAAATTATGTAACCCGAACCAGTTATCAAAGAGTGTAGCCTAGGTCCAGCCATTTAGCGGGCACTGGTAGGGGGGGCGGAACTGAAATGCTAATTACCAAGGGCCACACTGTTAAGGGGAAGATTTATACTTGTGTTACGGGAGGGTTTACTATCTTCTCTCTCTCTCTCTCTCTCTCTCTCTCTCTCTCTCTCTTTGTCGCGATTCAGTGGAGGGGGGGGGGGTCACAACTTTAACCATTTTCTTGATTTTTTTTTTATATTTTAATACAGTGTCCCTATCTCAGCATCAGTTCTGATGATGGGCCGGTGAAATCCCTATTTTCCGTGCATCAGTAAGTTTTCGTACTGAACCTTAATTTACTCTGTAGAATGAAACAGAAGTTAACTTTACTGTACATTTATTGTTGCATAATCATGCAGAGATAGAGTTCACCAACGTTGTTGTAAGTATAAGAAACTGTATACATGGACTAAAGTTACCGTTGTACAAAACAACTTTGGCTCTCCTGGTTAAGCTACAAAGCATGATGTTGAAGGTCCGAATGGGCACAATAAAACCCTGATCAGGGAGAGGGATTAATGTCTGACTTTACAGCATCTAATTTTCGAAAACATCTATTGCCAAGAGGGACGACAAAGAAATGAATATTTCAGCAGATTTGCATGATAATTGTCCTGGAATGTTTCCGTTTTATCCTTAGTGTAAAACATTGTTAATGCTTTGTTGCAGGCATGGAGCTTTTCTAAGTCAGTTTGAGACGTGAACGGCTACGAATTTGCCAGAGGTGACGGGGACAATAATTACTTCCAACATGACAAAGCCGTCTTTCAAAGAGCTGGCAGTGGACATGGAAGATAAGAATAGAACTCCAAGTTACTGGTTAAGATGACAAGCTAATCCATTGAGTTTAATATAGTTCAGTGGTCATGTTCAATGCGAGCGTCTCTGATCATTATCTGGTATAAATACTAACAACCTTCACTAATCTGCAGACTTGTCTCATGTACGTTTGGTAAGTTAACACCATTTTCTTCGTCTCTCCCATATTTGTGGTTATACTTTCACTATGTTATATGTCTAACAATATTATGGTTTGATATGTACAGTAGTTATGCTCTCGGTTATATTTTCCATTTCCGTATCATTAGAAATAATGTGATTTTATGTTTGGGTGTGTAATTTCTAGCTAATATTGAGTGATTGTTGTTGTATATTGGCTGGTGTTGGTGTCATAGATTTCCTTCGTCAAAAGTTGCCTTTGTAAAAATCGTTTTCATGTTCATTTTGTTTTAAGATATGATTACTTAACCCGGTTTATATCACATACCGGTGTCATCTAACTCATTAATGGTTTTAACTCTGAATTTTGTTTTTGATTCATAGAATAAGTACACGTTATGAAAAAGGTCCTGTATCCGTGTGTAGACCTATCATGGCGCCAAAACCCCATCTTCCTATCACGTGTATTGTGTTTCAATGTAACATGATTGTTTCTCTGTTTTAAAAGCCTCATGACTGAAAATGTACATATATGTATTTGAGATTTGTATTACTTTTATACATCAAATCAGATCAAACTTTCATGTGCTATTTTTTCGCCAATTGCTGCCGATAAGGATCACTTTAATAACGGTCTGTGTATGTTACGTGTGCGTGTGTGTGTGTGTGTGTGTGTAATTGGTTTTTTACAGACGTGGGTCAATCAGATATGATTATTATGTTACAGTCATGTCGGCGTCATTTAAAGCTCTTAACTCCTAATTGTTAGTGCTGTGGTTGTTTTGTCGTTGTTGATGTTTGTAATAGTTAGTTTAATCGATGTTTATCATACAATTCTGAATGTTTACACCGGGTACCAAGGTCGTATATCGGCCTCCTCTCATGGTAGAAAATCTCTTCTAATCCTACTTTATTGTCGCGTTTGTTTTATGTCAGTAGGAATTGATTGTATGTCTCTCTTTTTTAAAATCCTCATAACTGAAAATTACTCAATGCATATATTTGTAATGTGAATGTCTGTCTTACCGGAGCGGATAGAATTAGTGATTTATTATATATTTTATAAAAACTGCCTGTAAAGAACGTTTTCATGTTTGATGTTTTATGACCTACTCCATAAAGGCTAATTTGTCGGTATCATTTACGGTTTTAAATATTGTTGTGTGTCATTGTTTTTGTTGTTGTTGATGTTATTATTGTTTTCATACTGTCATCATTATCATTGTTGTTGTTTTGTTGTTAATTGGTTTAAAGCATTCTTCATGCAAATTTGAACGTTTACACTTGTTACAAAGGTCGAGTATTAGGCATACTGTTAACGGCGCATATAATCATCTTACTATTTGTATGTCAATAAATGTTGCTTGTATCCATCCAGAATTCGAACACGTATGATTGAACATTATTTTAAAATGTGTGTTTTAATCTTAAATTTTTCAGCATTTCCAATTCAAATCGTATATAAATTTTCTTTGCTCATTTTTTTTCTTTCATATTGCAGACAAATATTCACATGTTCACAAAATACAAAGTTTGATGTTGCTATTAAATTTCGTTTCCACACGTAATCTTGAAAACAAATCATTCAGAAATGATATTTGCATTTCTTTTTTTGCAATCTTTTCCTTTTGAATATATTCAAGGCGCTAATTGTCAAACAATGATGAGTATTAAATTTAGTATGTGGAGTTCTGGCAACCCCTCTTTGTTCCAATACTTTTTGTTTGTATGCTCATTTGTTTATTTATTTTGAAGAATATTTGGTATATTTTTGTATGATATCGGTTTTTATTTCAAGATCATTAACAATGATGATATGGTAAATGCGGTTTCACTCATATCTATGTCACAATTCGTTTTGTCCTGAACTCTTACCCGACATAGCAACATATGCCATGCATGATGCACTCAGTGAGACCATTAACCACATTCTATGTATACAACATCTGGCTCTGTCTTAGATTGATCATGTAGATTGCTTGCACCATACGTCAATACATGTAGTAAAGAGAGCGAGTAAATCGAACGAGCAAATCGAACGATGTAGTTGTTTCATTGTGATCAACATGTTCTATTTCTACTGCATGAGACAGTAATCTTCGCAAATCAGAAAAACAGGGATTTTATCATCTAATTACAGTTCACATGAAATTTTCAGTCATTCTATTTAGCTCTCAATTATTATGACATAAGTTAGTTTTGGTTAATTGAGTTTATTAAAGTCCATACTTTGTGTGCGAGTCTAGGGGCAATTTGATTCTCATTGATATCATTCACTATCCTGTTTAATACTTTTCTTGTAGGCTTTGTAAGGAGGGAGTGGCAGGTTGCCCACTTGCCCTCCCTCCCTCCCCAATATTTCACATATAAGCGGGTGGCTCTTACATTTAAAGATAAAGGCTAGTTCTGGTCATGCGATTGCATTGTGAAAGAAACGTTGTGGAATCGATCAGAAAAGGTTGATCATCTAGCAAATAAGTATTAGTGTGTACTGCAAGGTTCTGGAATCATCAAAATGATAAGAAATTTGGCCCCAGTCTTGGTAAAGTTACAAGTACTGTACACAGAAAGATGTATATGGGACTACGCGACCACGTGCGCGATATCATGGTCCCAATAGATATAATAATTTACCAAATATATCAATTAGTAGGCGGTTTCCCGACTTTCCCGGCAAGATTTGTATCATCACGTATTAGTCAACACATATTCTTTCACATGATTGGTAATGAGAGCTTCCATTTCATTTTTTTGAGAGAGGGGCGTTTCCGAAACTGGTCTTTACCTTTAAGGGGGAAAAGGTTAGTCATGCAATGAGATTATGGGCACACACAAAAAATATCTGGAAGCAATTTGGAAAGGTTGATTATTATTATAATATAGGAATTGACATATACTGTGACGTTTCGGAATCATCGAAATTGATGGGAAATTTGACTCAATCCTGATGAAAAGCACATGCAATTGCGTACTTTTTATTTTTCCATATTTTGTTTTATTACAGATTTCACTCAAAATAAATCAATGCCTAAAGAATCAATGTAAATAATTCCATACGAATACAAATCTTCATTTCGTTTTGATAACACAAATAAATTTTTCACAAAGCAGTGAGCAAAGAAGGAGAATAATGGAATGAAATCAATTTTTTTTCTAATAAGAATAATCACATACTGAACTTAGTTATTACCATCATTCATGGAAAAAACATAATACATATTTACACACAATGCACCCTCCGTTAATATACCCCTCCACCCCTCCACCCCGTCTACTTCTTACCCCCGTTATCATTCACATTCACACTCACAAGCTCGCACCTCACAAACATACACAGATTCTCACGCGCACAACACTGGACACATCATACCTGTTCACATTCATATCCTTATTTACTTTTAGTTCCTCCCATTTCTGTAGGTGCAAATTCAACTTGCTTACCTTCACTGCTAATTTTCTTTTCTTCCTCTATAAATTCCGCTATATATTTGTGTAAAAGGTAATGGCCTTGAACCCTACAATGGAAGATTACATATTTAATAAATAAGACCAAAGAATTCACACATTATTTTATTTATATTCGAATTACCAGGTAGTCCCATGAATATATCCCCCCCATTTCATATCTCTTTAATTCAGCCAAGCCGAAATATTGAATACAGAATTGCCATAACTGTTTAACTTTCGTGCATTTCAGAAATATATGTAAGTAAGACTCTGTCTCTTTACTACAGAATAAACAGTAATTGTCCCCACCAAACCCAAACTTCATCAAATGTTCCTTTGTGTATATGGCTCCATCTAAACTGAAATTCTCTTTGTTTTCTGAGTTGTGCTCCTTGCTCGGACAAAAGTTAAAATTGCTGTGACCATCCTTTACTGTTAAATTATATGATTCACGTAAACTGTTAATAAAACAGTTATGAACAGTTCTAGATTTAACTACATGGAAAGCTGTTTCCTGCCCAGCAATATTCATGTTTATATTAAAGTCTATAACATCAATTTTGTGGAATTTAACCAAAGGGGTAGCATCCTTCCAAGTAGTTGGTATGGCATGAGCAATATCGATTATCTGGAGCAATTGATTTGCATTAATCCCAAGATTTGGAAAACAAGCCAAGGGCCACATAATTTATGTCCATTATCGAAAATTTGATTTACAGAGCGTATGCCTTTATTAAATAGATCATAATCAAAAATCGTTTTACCTCTTATACATATTTTATGATTATTATATATAAATGGATTGACCTCCTCTTCATACCATCTATACTCCCTCAAATCCTGCCAAGCCTTTAGCATTTCTATATAAAATTGTGGTGTTTTCAATGTTAATTCAGACGTGTCAAAGTCGCATAGAAACAGAAATCTCCCTCCAACTCAAAATACAGTTTCCATCCAGCATCCATATTTCCATACAATAAATATTTTAGCCACATCAAACGTTGCCCCGTACAAACAATTTAAAATTCATCATTTTTAACCCTCCATGTGAGTAATCCTGATACATTATATTTCTCTTTATGCGGTCTTTACCTGCCCACAAAATTTCAAATTAATTTTTCCACCTCTTTGAAACGACCACTGAGGAACCACTATAAGTGATGAGACATAGTTTAACTTTGATAATGCATATGTTCTTAACAATTGTATTTTACCCATAACTGTGAGGTCTCTTTGTTTCCACCATCCTAAACGTCTTTTATTTTACTAAGTATCTCTTTGAAATTCAAAGGGCCTGTAGAACTATACACACACCACACATACACTCACACACACCACACACGCGCACACACACATAGCACTCACACATACACCGCACACACGCACACGCACATTTGGATGACTCTTTGGTCCATCACTTCAGTTATTTCTCGTCATATTTCGGATGTGAGGGCATTATGAAGAGCAATCCCTTTTTAGAGGACAGTTCAATTATGACTTTCTTCCAAATTGACAGAAAAAATGAGAAAGTTCACATATTATTGTCATCTCTACCAGAACTCAACTCTCTCGTTAGAGTGACTCAATAACATTGCCTCAGATTCTGAAACAAAATTCCTGGATTTAGCTCATGTTGCAATCATAATTATGAACCTTTAGGTCAGTCAGGAATCCCATGACTTTTACATGCCGATCGTTTGTCTGATTATCAAGATATTTATGATTGGAAATCGAAATTTCATTTTTTATTGATTTAAAAAGTCTTTCCAACTCAGGCTTGGTGCATGATACATGTACAACTTCAACTGGTACGTCACATTTTCAAGAAAATGGCTGCGCCCATGTCATGCTAAAAGGCATCATGCTTAGAATATATTCATTTATATATCTTCTGTACATTTTGGTAAGGATTATTCTACACTAAAGGTCATGAATAGTATAGTATAGTATAGTATTTATTCCACTTTTCCTAAAAACATATATACAATACATACAGAGGAGGAACAAATTTAAATTTGAAATACATAAATACATGTAGAAGGGTAACATAACAGATAATAAGAATACAATAAAATTAACAGAAAATAGGTTCAGAAAGGAAATTTATGTCGAATGAGGGGTCAACAACAAAAAAGAGCATTTAGCCTTGTTGAACGTTGACCCCTAAAGAAAGTACATAATTGGCAGCACATTAAGAAGACAAAGAAAGCAGGTTGAAACAGTAGGAGGGAAAATGAATACATTATACAGAAGAAAACAAAATATACAAATATATACGTCTCAAATCAAATATAATATAATAGAATACATCTTATTTTTCAGAATACCTACACTTATTTTGGGGATGAGGTTTCCTTTAACTTCTATGTACTAGCATAATCTTAATTGCTTTAATGACCTTTTCTTCTCTTTTTGTTGTATTTTATCCCTAGCTGATTATACGATTACTGCTTCTAGAGTTCTACGACTTTATTCTACGGTATGTACATAATAATGTAACGACATTGTACAGTAGTGCGTGTGGTTGAATTTTTATATTCATCATGCTTATGTTAGCCTTGAAATCCTCAGAAACACGATTTGATTATGCCAATAAGGGACATGTCGAAACAAACTAAGCAAATATCATGGCATACAATATTGGGAGGTATTTTCCGTTCATCACATTTTCCCAATTTTAACATAGACCTTTAAGGGGTAGCCCGGTCCCAGAATAATTTGCGTTTAAAGGTAATGTAGTGTGTATACAAGAACGTATACCCAACTTTTGTAGCTTGTGATTAAAAATTCACAATCAATGTGATCGTGAATGTATTTCACGGTATGAGTAACTTGTTTTCTGCCCCCGCACTATTCGGATTTCTTTTTCCTGCTACGGGTGATTGAGCACCAGTGTCTTTAAAAAGTGCTGTCAAATCTCCTTGTATATCGTTTGAGCTGATGCAATAAAATATGTGGGTCATGTCAAAGTAACACGTCGCGCATGTTTTACTTTGGTCTTTTAAATCCTTTTAAAGTGATCCATTGTATCTAAGCTTTCACAGTCATGACCTTATTTCAATCACCGGGACAATCTTGAATTATTTCAGCCTACTATATTCTTGTCTCTTGATATCTAAGCTCTTTCCGCTCACTTATCCATTGCAACATTTCACATTCCTGATGTGCGTAAGGTTTATAAGGTATTTGTCTCGAGCAGCACATGAAAGCTTAGAGGTTTACTAACTCAAAGATTTATTAAATGCACGAAAGAACACATTATGATAACTACCAAAGATGCTGACAGTAAAATTTCTTGAAAAAGGGATAGTATCCCAAGTAAACTTTCTCCATTTTGAATGACAAGGGATACCTTAAAAGGTGATATGAGAAAAGCCAATATTGTGTCATCATAATAAAAGAAAATATCACATTTTTTTCTTTTTCTTTAGTCTGAGTTGACAGATTCACCTTTTCTATTCAAATGTAGAAAATCAATGTGATATAAAATCAGCAATATTATTGTTTTCGGACTGAAATAATAATGCGTAAGGGCTTTTGAAAAATATCTATTTCTCAATTCTGAACTTGGTAGAAGAGGATTTTGACATTGCTTCTTAAAAGCAGCTATTGCTCAGTCATCCGTGGCAGCAGAGGAAGGTATCATTAGACAGAACCTTAGTTACTCTTTCAAATTAAATTTAATTCAAGGTCACACAGGTTATAAATCTCAAATGGAAGTATATCAGGGATGGGAATGTTTTTTTCACATGCACTGTATAGCACTATCATATTGAAATTATCAAATTTCATAGAGAGACATCATAAAACTATATTAATACAAGAACGTATATATTTTGAATGAGAAATTGGAGATAAGGTGAACGAAAACTATCAAAAACAACTTGAAATGGCTAGGGCGGAGGCAGATGTGTTAGTCTGATACTTAAAGGGAACGTTGAGTTCTGTTGCAGAGGGCGCTACACAAAATAATATTTTGTGAGATAATGAAAAACTGAATGTCAAATTTGAAAAACAAAACATACAATTTAACTAACAAAATCATCTTTGTTTGATCAAAATCGGTTGAGAGACGGCTGAAATATTCATAGATATAAACATTTATAATATTTGTGTGCTACCACAAATATTAGATAATTTGAACAAGCCGTCGAAAAACGAGATAGCGCCTGATACGTTTTATTCCAGCCAATGCCAATGTTGGCTTTTTGTTGGCTTTTGTGTAGGTTATAATACGCACGACCAGCCGGCCCGTGGGTTGTTATTATTAATTAATTAATTCATTAAAGGTCACCATATTTTGTTGAAAGTGGAGCTAAATTGTTATGATCGTATTGGCTAAATTCCACACATTTTGGGGTCTAAAACTACCTTTATAGCAATTATAGGTCCAAAGAGAGCACTAGAAATGTCATAAATAGTAATTTTAAGGAAAGTCAAATGGATTTTTAAAGGAAAGTGGGATTCGCTAAAACCACTAGAACCCCCATCGGTTTTTACTACCCCTTCTCTGGAAATATAATTTGATACTCGATCAAAATCAATCCAATTTTCTTTATTTGTAGGCCTAAGCAATATCATTATCTCTAATGCGAATGGTGTGCATTGAACGATCGTGCCTTACCAGCATAGCATTTCATTTTCTATTTGTAATATGGTTACATAATATGTACTTGCAATTAGTCACTTTGTAATACCGTTCACTCTGTAAACCATCATTATTTTTATCTTTGTTATCCATGTTATCCATCTTTTGGTCCATGATTGTGATGATGGAAATTAGTTATTTTCCATTCAATCTTCCATTCAAATTCGATTAAATATCTCAGTCATTTAATTTTGCGTGTTTTTTTTTGCTCTGTTTTCATTACGTAGATGCCTATTGATTTCAACCACCCTTCAATGTGGGGCAACGTCCAGCATAGATGCGTCTGCTTAACAAAAAAAGCAAACAGAGAGCGATGTAAAAGAAACAGCCGCCATAGTACTCGGACGTGCTGGCAGCATAGATCGGAACTCACCTACGAGGAGTAAGTTTCTTCCCGCTTTTCACTTCAGTTTAATTCCTTCATGTTTTTTCTTTCCTTCTGTTTTTAGGGGAGGGTCGAGAAATACTTGCAATGAAGCTATTCCCTATTCAGATAAGCGCATTTTCCACAATAGGAAAGTGATGCTCGCAGATGAAAAAAAAACCAGGGACCCGTTTCTCGAAACCATTGACAAGACAGTCATAACCAGTGGCGGATCCCGGGCGGGGGCCCGGGCCCCTCCCTAGGAAAAAAAACAGGTAAAAACACCCTTTTTTGAGAAAAAAATGAAGATGGGCCCCCTCCCCTGGCGCCCAAGGGGGGAGGGGTGGCGGTGAAGAAAAAAATAACCCTTCCCGTAGGGAAACTTCGGGTGCCAAAAAAAAAATTGGGGCTCACTACCCCTGGCGCCCAAGAAGGGGTGGCGGTGGAAAAGAAATAACCCTTCCCGTAGTGATTTTTTTTTTCGGGTGCCAAAAAAAAAAATTATGCTCACTACCCCCCACTGAGCGAAGTGGGCCCCTTTTTAGGCCCCCTCCCTTGCCGCCGGCTGGATCCGCCCCTGGTCATAACTTTATCCATGCAACTACGGAGATGTCTCTGATCTTCCTAAACCGTTTTATGAAGAGCTTGCTATAGCTAGTCATCTCGTGAAATTGATACTATCGGCGAGATGGGGAGCCAAGACATAAAGCCTTAGTCGTAGTTTTACCGGAAATAAACAAAAAGTACTTTCAGGAAAACTGCAATAATTATTAAATGAATTAGGAATCAAATAAGATTGAAAACAGTACCAGGGAATAAGAGATGCAATAAACTTCGGAATTTGTGTAGATTATACCAAACAATTACTTGTAAAATATAATTGTGAGTATTTCGTGCCATGACCGGTGAATCAGTTTTGTTTTTGAGATGGGAGGGGGTGGCACTGAAAGGCTAGGAATATTGGGGAGAGGTGGTATTTCCATTGGTAAAATCAGATTTGGGAAACGAGCTGTTGTACTATCTTCCCAAAGTCCATCAACGAGGGTAGGATCTATTTCCCATTCCTCGTGGCCCCGATCCAGAAAATCATAATATTGTATTATTTTCCAAACCCAACCTAAACAACACGATATCAGGTAGGGGGTTTCAAAAATGGAAAATTTAGAATATTTGATCTGTTTATATAGATCTGAAATTCAAGTCATTGATTATTACAACCCGGAAAAAAACGACGAACTGCGAGGGGAGTTCAAGACCTTAAAACTCCTCCGTGCATGGACATTTATATGGCCGGCTAACGGGGAAGGGAAGAGGCAAATTATTGCACACCTTCGTCTACCATCGCTGTTTACCGGTACTTCTTCTAGATCATTCATGACAATAGACTGGTTTACTAACATATTCCAATTGATGGATGTTTCTTTCCTGAGGGTCTAGTGACGGACGACCTAGTGACGAGTATTCCCTAACCTGTTTTAGTGAATCAACTACAACACCTGGAATCCAGTGTGCATACAAAATAATGAAATTGAAAGAGTAATAAATTCAACCTGGGATGCCAAAGATGAAATTATTACATGTTAAATTAATGTCAATTTTTTCAGGATATATATTTCAAAATCATCTAAGAATTTTCCGAACAAAACGTACATATATCAGAATGGGATATACCAACAGCCTTTAAATACTTATAGACAACAATAATATCGTGAGTTATTTTGAACTGAAAAAAACCTTAATTTTGTCGAAAAATAACATATAAAAGGAATGATGTAAATTTGATTCCAATTAACAACTGATTCTTAATAAATATCTTTCCATTTCTTTTGGAAAATTTGAACTTTAAAGAGTTTGTCAACACACAATTTATGAATTAGTTTACCTACTTTAGATACTTTGCTCATGCAGAAAATAATTTCTTCTTGGTATTTTCCTTAGGTGGGTCTTAGCAAAAATGCTTCCATTTTAAAGGGATAACCGATATAATTGAATAAAAGTCTAGAAATTACAACGAGATACCACGAGAAAATTACCATCGCCTTGCAGTAAATGATGAATTCACTTAAGTGACAAGTCAGTCAATAGTTTTTTTCGTGATTATAAATTAAAAAAGTTTAGGGATTAGGGGCGAATTGTCCCCTCGCCCGCTAAAAAAAACCCTAATCATTTTTTAGATTTCGCACAGATAAAGCGGATATTGTGATAAGGCCTTTCAAAGATTCATAAAATGTTTACTATTTATCAAAACTATTTCAGATTTATATTGATTGACCTACTGCCAAATACTAACAAAATTTTAGTATGTTTCAAACAAAATTGTGTATAGTGTCAATGAGATCATGGACCTGATGCGATGCACCTAATAACGACCCCCTCACTCCGAATGTATAATTATGTTTTGGTCGCTTGCATCTCCCAAACCATTTAGGTTTTATGGGCCTATATTAGTAATAGATATTCATTCCATAATTTACAAGCTGATATTCAGATATTGTTGTTGTCTTACAGGTTGGTAAACTTGCTTCACCATCACGGTACGCAGTGTACCTCAATTACGAGAAAAGGACTAAGGTGCAGCCGGGATGCTCGGTTTCAAGGACAAGCTCCAAAGTGCACCCAACATCGTAAGTTTATGATTTGTTTATTATATCTATTTCCACTTCTTGTGGAATTGAAAGACCTTATCCGCATAATACATTTGTTTTCTTTCATAGGCTTTGGGTTCCCTCACATTCAAAATATCCTGCAATCATGAATATAAGAAGAATATAATATTGAATGGCCTTGGGGTCAATACAAGGAACTATTGGACGAAATATTTTTGCATATTGAGTTCGATATTTCCTGTATTGGCCGAAATAAGCCATTCAATAGTATGATTATTATTTTAAAATAAAAATATCAAAATTGGGAGCCATTTTCAATTACGGCTTCGCATGATCTATTGTGCAAAATTAACACACTTTGAAAGCCGCTGAAATTTAGTGTTTGATCCATATTCGCTTGCTGCTTACTCCATACCATGTTCATTTGTTATCAAAATTAAAAAATGAAATTAGTGTTAGGCTATTGGCGACATTAAAGTTAATAATATGTGAAACATCTCCATACATATTTTACATAAAATAGCTGGAGAAAATTTCATACCATGTTTTGTCAACATCAAAATATAAGGAACACGGACCTGTATGTGCGTATCATAGGTGCATATCCATTATCTCTGCTGTCCCAATATTGACCCTCACTGTACTGGGGGGGGAGCTGGGAGGCCCCCCCCCCCTCCCTCCACATTTTCGGAGATCGCACCGCAACCGCTTGGAATTTTAAATTGTCGTTTCATGACTTTTTCCCTCAAGTCTTACGCACATTTTGATACCATTTTCGTCGAAATCAGATACATACATACAAACATATAGTTGATATACTTGTAAGGTGTTACATTATTAATATGCGCATGTCATCAAAAAGTGTTATGATTGCATATATTCATGTACAAGCAGAAATGTGAATACAGGTTTAGATTTTTTCATACATGTAAGTGGGAGATATGAATTGATTTCAAATTGCTTTGATATGTTTCTCAAAGTAACTCGATGTATTCCAGAACAAAAGAATACATTAGAAATAAAACAATAGATATATAATAAGAAATTTTAAAAATAGTAAAATACATAGGAAAATAAAATGGTGTAACTTGCGTATTCATAATTTATGCAAAGTAACCTTTCCATTTTCAAATATCATAAAAACAATGAAACGTCATGAATTTGAAATGAAGGAAACGTTTATTCAATGCATTTTCAAGAGCAATTCTTCGCAAGTCTAGACACAAATATGTAGGTTTTTTTTGTAAAATGCATGAAATTAACATTTTGCATAATCAATTAAACCATCTTGTTTCTAACATGAATATCTTCAAACATGCAAATTTTCATGTTCATCGGACATTCGACGGCCGAAATCATGGGGAGCTCCCAGCCCGCCCCCTCCCCAGTCAGGGAGGTGCTCAAAATAACCCAGTACAGTAAGGGTTAAAAGGGTAACCCAATTTTATTTAAAAATAATCCCAAATAATGTTTTCATTAATGCATACATCATTGAAAAGATTATTTTTCTCTTCTAGCGTATGGCATCAAAATTGTGATTGATAAATCATGCGTGGCCGTTTTCAGTCTGAGCTCAGGCAGAAACACAAGAATTATCAAAAAGTATGCCGAGAAATGCTACATTTTGGTTCATAATGATTTTGAAAAGACAGAGAATGATTTAGGATCATTAATAATTAAAAGAATACATCAGATAAAAATTCATTCTTGGCTTTCATAATCATGACACCATAACGCATGACTTTGCAGACACAAGTTGCTATTAGTAAGGCATATCATTAACATTTATTCAACTACGTAACCTTATCTAATTCCTTTAAAGCCCAAGTCCACTCCAAAAATAACTTACTTTCAAAAGAAGCAGAAAAATCAGACAAACCAACCCAAAAAAGTTTGAGCAAAATCGGATAACTAATAAGAAAGTTATGAATTTTTAATGACATGAAAGCTTTGAAAATCACTACACAAATTGGCAACTCACTCATGAGTCTTGACGTATGGTCCTCACTATCCACAAATTATTTTATGTATATTGATAATATAAATTTCCTATTTTCACCCTAAGAATCTTATTTCTTCACATCAGCATCCAAGTTAGATTGTTAGTAATATGTTTTTGTGTGGATGCACAAATAAAGAGTAATTTTTGTCCAGTTAAATCATGAAAAATTGAATTTTGATAAACTATTTATATAAAAATCAATAATTATGAAATACAATATTCAGAAAATAGTATAAATTCTTCAAAATTCATAAAAGTTTTTGGGAAATGTCATGCACGCAATATGATACAAATCATATAACCTGGGCAAAGGCATGGGAAATCAAGTTTTGGGGGATAAAAAGGGAAATTAATGGGATTAAACTATGTAAAGCAATTGATAAGTTGTGAGGACATGACGTCACAAACTGATAACCATCTTGGCAATTTGTGTTGTGATTCTCATTGTTCCATAGTTTTACATACTTTTAAAAAAAATCATAATTTTCTTATTAGTTATCCGATTTTGCTCAAACTTGGTTTTTGATTGGTTTGTCTGATTTTCTGCTTTTATTGAAAGTAAGTTATTTTTGGAGTGGACTTGCCCTTTAAATGAAATTTCTACGCGCCGCACGATTCAATAATGAACAAAACATAACTGATAATGATTAATAATTCTAATTCATTTCGTTTCTTCTCACTACAATACTGAATCTTCGTACTCTTTTCCACCACGGTCTTCAATGTCCGGATCTGTTTTTAGATTATGTATGCGGGCAGGGGCGGCGATTTCTTTTCGTGACTGGGGGACGAAATGCGAGGGACGAGGGAGCAGTGGCATAATGAGCAAAAACGGGTTGTTTTTTTAGGGGGGGCGGCAGAAAAAAATCTGCATCACCACCACTCTTACATGTTACAGGCAGGCCCCGCGGAACGTTTTTCAAGGTGGGGGGGGGGCTAAAGTATTTAAAAATTGACGTGGGGTCCAGGGGCAAAGCCCCGGCGGGGGTCAAGGGGCGGAGCCCCATGAAGCTCAGGGGTTTTAGGCATTTAATTACGGTCAGATGAGCATATTTTGATACCTTATTTGTGACACTGGCATGCAGGTCACAGAGCTCCGATCAGATGAGCATCAGGGTTTTAGGCAAGTAATAACGGTCAGATGAGCATACAGGGGCCCGCCTTAGGGCCCTGATGGGGTCTAGGGGCGGAAGCTCAGGGGTTTTAGGCATTTAATTACGGTCAGATGAGCAACCAGGGGCCCGCCTTAGGGCCTCATGCCATTTCAGCAACATTTGTAGATCACTGGTATCGAATTAGAAATAAACCACGTTTGAGTTTTATTTGGGGGGACTGCCCTCGAGCCCCCCTACCCATCGGTACGCAAGTGCAAGGGTGCATAGTGAACGAGAGGGGTGAAGGTGACGGAAGTGACTACCCCCTCACAGGTTTTTGAAGTTTTGTTGTTTTAAAAAATTACATTCCTTAGCAAAACTATAGTATAAAAACAAGCAATATACTTTGTTCACACTTCACTTCTCTACAATACTTACTTGGACATTTTGAAGGATATTGTGCGAGGGAGCATAGCTCCCGAGTGAGAAGATTTTTGCATTTTTAGTTGTCTAAACGCTGCACTCTTGGGCCCTCCAGAGCCTAAAAGTGTGTTGCAGCCTTTAGTCAGTATTTGATATACATTTTTTGTGTGCACTTTTTCAAATTTTCAGGGGGGGACAATCCCCCCCTAAAAAAATTGAGGGGGACCCCGTCTCCCCCGGGATCGCCGCCCCTGTATGCGGGCAATTATATCTAAAAAAAGTTGTATGGGATCCGAGCCTTGTTTGATTGAATTCACATAAATCCTGTGCTTTCGTTTAATCGGACTCGACTTTTTTCTCTCCAGATAACATGCTCCTCAACCTAGAGGAAGAGGAGGCGGAGTTGGCGGCCCTGGAGGCGATGGGGGGCGGAGGAGGAGAAGAAGAGATGGGAGCGGTAGGGGAAGGAGGAGAGGAAGAAGGAGAAGGAGTGGGTGAGGAGTCGGAGGAGGAGATGGAAGAGGAAGAGCAGCAGTTGGAGGATGGAGTGAGGGTTAGGGCGGAGGAACGAGATGACGAGTCAGAAGAGGACATGGTAGAGGAAGAGGAGGCGGTGGAGGATCCTATTCTTATTCAATTTTTTCCCTTTTTCCCAATCATTTTTTTTGTTATTAATATTATGATTATTATGTTATTATAATAATAATTATTTTCAATATTTTTTTTATTGTATTATTCATAATTTAAAATACTGACACACTATTATTGTTAATGTTATTGATTATTATTTACATCTTTATTATTTCCTTACTGTTTTTATTTCTTATTTGTTATAGTATTATTGCTGTGATTACAATCATTATTACTATTATTACTTTTTTCTATGAATTATTCATGAGAGACAATAGACACAACAATGACAAAGTTTTATCCTACTCAGTTGAGCTTTTAAAGGTAAACCACAGTGTTCTATGTTATTTGGACGTAGAAACAATATATTTGCCAGAGCATGTGTTCCATTTAGTTCAAACTTATAACAATAGAGTTTATGCCAGAGGATAAAGTTTGATGATAATGGCTTCTAAGATCTCATTATATTATAACGCTCATGTCCGTTAAGTTGTGACGGTCCTATACATCAATCATTACCATGGATTGAATTGAGTCAGCCATAATTATTTAGCACTCAAGCAGGGCAAGACAATGTCAATCTACACCTGGATGAAGAATGGCAATATGCACCTTAAATAATTTGCCAAACAGTATTCATGCCAGACTGGGTTTTGATCCCTTAAATTCTTAATTGTAATTCATTGATTGAACCACTATACCATGACGCAAACAATGATAACTGTGGTTAGATTCGAACATCTTGCCAAAGGACTGTATATAGAGCCATTCTATGATTCAAATTATCGACCTCTCCAATGAAGTTGAGCGACTGAAGCACTATACCACGGCGTCGAGATCAGTCAAACACTGTGGTTTACCTTTAAAATGGGGGTAACTACTGAATACCTAGATCTTCAGTTAGATAATCAGGAGCAAAAAGTGTGAAAACCCAATGTTTAAAGTCTCTCTCTCTGCAGTTGTCTTTCGAGATTTATGACTTAAAAAATAATGTACCGTGGCAGCGCCTGAGGAATATCTAGCTCTACATTTTTTTTTGTATTTTAGCAGAATATCTATGCAAAGTATTTGGGACATCCAGATGCCCAAAACATTAAACGATTTTGAAATTTAAAAAAGAAAATCTATTTATAGGGTATAGAATTTCATTTTCCCCCAACATGGAGGAAATTTTCTCTTTCAAATACGCTAAGCTATTTTGCCTCAAACCCTCCAACAAACTTTTCCCCAAAATGCTTAAACATATTATAACAGAATAACCTAAAAGCCCTAACCTATTCATTATTTAAAAAATAGCAAAATAATATAGTTTTCAAGGACTCGAGGAGAAGAAATCTTATAAAAAACTATTCTAAAGAGAAAAAGAAAGAAGAAAAAAATAGCAGAGGAAAAGAAATTACAGATAGCATTGGCCCATTCGGGCAATTCATTTGACAAAGGGAATCTACAGCCTACCCCTAGTGCAAAATGTACGTCAGTTTTGAATCAACAAAAATAGTTTTACCTTGCCCCTTTCCACAAATCCTTATGGGAAATCCTTCAAGACCATAATAAAATTCACATAAAGGTCTAATTGTGCGAAATAATTCAACACTCCTCTCCCGCCTCCTAATGGCCTCCCATCGTGGAGGTTCCCCTGTGACAACGGGACACCAGGCTTCTCACCCTGGATGTTAAGATCACGTAATCTCACACTGACTTCAAACCTCATCCACTCACCTTCATCCATTGGTCAGCTGGTTTAACTTCTTTCTTTTCTTGCTCTCAACCTCCAGGGAAGTCTCCAGCCATTTCATGTGAAGATGGTGCAGAAGGGAATCTGTGTTTGGAGCCATCAACTGTTCTCCTGAATTCTGCTTGTCACCTGAACTGTGATGACCCAAACATCAGGTTTCGACACTGGATGGATGAGAAGCAGATTTCATTGGATCATGGTGGTAAGAAAGTCATGTGTAGCATTTGCTTCTCATTTTAAGGGTGTTTTAGGGATGGGCCAAATACAGAATACACCATTTTGGGGGAATATTTCGAACTGAATTTCATTTGTTTGGCAGTGTTTGCATCATGCAAACCTTCGGTGGCTGTTCAAAATAAACAAGACAAAACGAAGGAAAACATGAGAGGAAGGGTGTATTCTATGTAGAAAGATTTCATTTCTTAAAGAAGCATAAAACCCTCAAAAATTAGCAGATAATCTGATATGAAAATGTGGGCCAGTGCAAAAACAGGAAACCACCCTTATTTGATTACTTCGTAAGGTGAGCAATCTCTCCTTTTCTAAGAGAAATTGCTCTCCATACAGAGGAGTCAAATTGAGTAGTTTCAGGGTTCTTTGGCACAGGTTCATATTTTATTAGATTATCTGCTAATTGTTATGCGTTTCATTCTTCTTTAAGAGCCATTCGGAATGGAACAGTAAGGTAAGGATGCATACGTTTTAAGAATTTTGAATATTATGTACTCTCCTCAATTTTTAAAATTCCTGTTACTGTCCTTTCCGTATATATATTTTTAAATATTCCATTCCTTTATCTTTTGGGTTTCCAGTCATGAAGCGATATTAGGGGTTAGGTTATTAGCGTTATATGCCTCTTGTCCAGCTACACTGTAAACGTTGCACTTTTGACACACATACAAGTTCATGTAAAGATATTTTTCAAGGAAAAGGTACACGAATAACGTCTGACCGGCTGGCTGAGTTTTGCTTTGTATCAAGACTAACCCTTATTCTGGAAATGGTATATTGGTAATGCCTTGCTGGAGATGGTGACTTACCGCCCCTCCCCACTCAGTGTTATGTTCCCTCCCTTTGAAAGCACCCCCCCCCCTAAGTCCGGTGTGTAAAGTCAATACGGGCCGATTTTTTTGTGTGTGTGTATTACAAGCCGGACTTTGTTGCGTGAAAAGTACCCCTTTACCGGAGATTTAGGGAACATGAATGTGGTCCCTTCGTTCCCGGAGTGAGGGGGCCGGGGTGACTTGAGAATAATGAGGCTACGGTTATTATATAGCAATTGCCTTTCGTGTATTTAGTTTTGTTTTGAAGATCCATGATCTTTGACAAATTGTTAATTTCTGGCTGGGAGATGGTGGCCTACCGGCACCCCGGGCCAAGCTTGTACCTTCCTTTGTTTCTAATTGTTGGTTAGGATCTGGTGTCCTGTAAAATAATAAGCCTACTGGGCCCGCGCTTAAACTGTATGTTAACGGTACGCCCCGATCAGTTGCCATTTTTTTGTTTTTAAACGTTGAGCTTGGTCCAGTCATGTACTTGATTCCCTTTTATTCTTTTTTCTGTAAGGCTTACTAGAATTTAGTGTAGTTAATTACTGGCTGGGAGATGGTGTCCTGTGAATAATGAGCCTACCGGGCATCGCCCCTTAAACTGTAGGTGAACGGCACGCCCAGTCAGTTGCCTTTTTCCTCACTAATTGTTATGTAGAACTTTGTCTTGTCAGAAACTGAATTTTATTTTATTCCGTAGGGCTAATTAGAATTAAGTGTAGTTAATCCTTAGCTGGGAGGCGGCGTCCTATGAATAATGAGCCTACCGGGCCCCGCCCCTTGAAATGTAGGTAGACGGTACGCCCAGACACTTGCTATTTTTTTATTCTTATATGTAGATCTTTGTTCGGTCAAAAACTGAACTTTTTTCTTTTCTTCTCTAAGTCTAACTAGAATTTAGTGTAGATAATTACTGGCTGGGAGATGGTGTCCTGTGAATAATGAGCCTACCGGGCCTCGCCCCTTAAACTGTAGGTGAACGGCACGCCCAGTCAGATCTTTGTTCAGTCAGTAACCGAATCTATTTCTTCTCTAAGGCTAACTAGATTTTAGTGTAGTTAATTACTGGTTGGGAGACGGTGTCCTGTGAATAATGAGGCACGCCCAGTCAGTTGCTTATTTTTCAGTTTTTATGTAGCTTTGTTCTGTCAGTAACTGAACTTCTTTTTCTTCTCTAAGGCTAACTAGAATTTAGTGTAGTTAATTACTGGTTGGGAGACGGTGTCCTGTGAATAATGAGGCACGCCCAGTCAGTTGCTTTTTTTCAGTTTTTATGTAGTGCTTTGTTCTGTCAGTAACTGAACTTCTTTTCTTCTCTAAGGCTAACTAGAATTTAGTGTAGTTAATTACTGGCTGGGAGACGGTGTCCTGTGAATAATGAGCCTACCGGGCCCCGCCCTTAAACTGTAGGTGAACGGCACGCCCAGTCAGTTGCTTATTTTTTCAGTATTTTATGTAGTGCTTTGTTCTGTCAGAAACTGAACTTTTTCTTCTCTAAGTCTAACTAGAATTTAGTGTAGTTAATTACTGGCTGGGAGATGGTGTCCTGTGAATAATGAGCCTACCGGGCCCCGCCCTTAAACTGTAGGTGAACGGCACGCCCAGTCAGTTGCTTATTTTTTCAGTATTTTATGTAGTGCTTTGTTCTGTCAGAAACTGAACTTCTTTTCTTCTCTAAGTCTAACTAGAATTTAGTGTAGTTAATTACTGGCTGGGAGATGGTGTCCTGTGAATGATGAGCCTACCGGGCCCCGCCCCTTAAACTGTAGGTGAACGGCACGCCCAGTCAGTTGCTTATTTTTTCTGTTTTTTATGTAGTGCTTTGTTCTGTCAGAAACTGATGATTTTTTTCTCTTAACTAGAATTTAGTGTAGTTAATTACTGGCTGGGAGACGGTGTCCTGTGAATAATGAGCCTACCGGGCCCCGCCCCTTAAACTGTAGGTGAACGGCACGCCCAGTCAGTTGTTTATTTTTCTATTTTTATGTAGTGCTTTGTTCTGTCAGAAACTGATGATTTTTTCTCTAAGTCTAACTAGAATTTAGTGTAGTTAATTACTGGCTGGGAGATGGTGTCCTGTGAATAATGAGCCTACCGGGCCTCGCCCCTTAAACTGTAGGTGAACGGCACGCCCAGTCAGTTGTTTATTTTTTCTATGTTTTATGTAGTGCTTTGTTCTGTCAGAAACTGATTATTTTTTTCTCTAAGTCTAACTAGAATTTAGTGTAGTTAATTACTGGCTGGGAGATGGTGTCCTGTGAATAATGAGCCTACCGGGCCCCGCCCCTTAAACTGTAGGTGAACGGCACGCCCAGTCAGTTGTTTATTTTTTTCAGTATTTTATGTAGTGCTTTGTTCTGTCAGTAACTGAACTTTTTTTCTTCTCTAAGGCTAACTAGAATTTAGTGTAGTTAATTACTGGCTGGGAGACGGTGTCCTGTGAATAATGAGCCTACCGGGCCCCGCCCCTTAAACTGTAGGTGAACGGCACGCCCAGTCAGTTGCTTATTTTTTCAGTATTTTATGTAGTGCTTTGTTCTGTCAGTAACTGAACTTCTTTTCTCTCCTCTAAGGCTAACTAGAATTTAGTGTAGTTAATTACTGGCTGGGAGATGGTGTCCTGTGAATAATGAGCCTACCGGGCCTCGCCCCTTAAACTGTAGGTGAACGGCACGCCAAGTCAGTTTTTATTTTTAATTTTTTTCTGTTTTTTATGTAGTGCTTTGTTCTGTCAGAAACTGATGATTTTTTTCTCTAAGTCTAACTAGAATTTAGTGTAGTTAATTACTGGCTGGGAGATGGTGTCCTGTGAATAATGAGCCTACCGGGCCTCGCCCCTTAAACTGTAGGTGAACGGCACGCCCAGTCAGTTTTTTATTTTTTCTGTTTTTATGTAGTGCTTTGTTCTGTCAGAAACTGATGATTTTTTCTCTAAGTCTAACTAGAATTTAGTGTAGTTAATTACTGGCTGGGAGATGGTGTCCTGTGAATAATGAGCCTACCGGGCCCCGCCCCTTAAACTGTAGGTGAACGGCACGCCCAGTCAGTTGTTTATTTTTCTATGCTTTATGTAGTGCTTTGTTCTGTCAGAAACTGATGATTTTTTCTCTAAGTCTAACTAGAATTTAGTGTAGTTAATTACTGGCTGGGAGATGGTGTCCTGTGAATAATGAGCCTACCGGGCCTCGCCCTTAAACTGTAGGTGAACGGCACGCCCAGTCAGTTGTTTATTTTTTCTATGTTTTATGTAGTGCTTTGTTCTGTCAGAAACTGATTATTTTTTTTCTCTAAGTCTATCTAGAATTTAGTGTAGTTAATTACTGGCTGGGAGATGGTGTCCTGTGAATAATGAGCCTACCAGGCCCCGCCCCTTAAACTGTAGGTGAACGGCACGCCCAGTCAGTTGCTTATTTTTTCAGTATTTTATGTAGTGCTTTGTTCTGTCAGTAACTGAACTTCTTTTTCTTCTCTAAGGCTAACTAGAATTTAGTGTAGTTAATTACTGGCTGGGAGACGGTGTCCTGTGAATAATGAGCCTACCGGGCCCCGCCCCTTAAACTGTAGGTGAACGGCACGCCCAGTCAGTTGCTTATTTTTTCAGTATTTTATGTAGTGCTTTGTTCTGTCAGTAACTGAACTTCTTTTCTCTCCTCTAAGGCTAACTAGAATTTAGTGTAGTTAATTACTGGCTGGGAGATGGTGTCCTGTGAATGATGAGCCTACCGGGCGCCCCTTAAACTGTAGGTGAACGGCACGCCCAGTCAGTTCCTTATTTTTTTCTGTTTTTTCTGTTTTTTATGTAGTGCTTTGTTCTGTCAGAAACTGATGATTTTTTTCTCTAAGTCTAACTAGAATTTAGTGTAGTTAATTACTGACTGGGAGACGGTGTCCTGTGAATAATGAGCCTACCGGGCCCCGCCCCTTAAACTGTAGGTGAACGGCACGCCCAGTCAGTTCCTTATTTTTCTATGTTTTATGTAGTGCTTTGTTCTGTCAGAAACTGATTATTTTTTTCTCTAAGTCTTACTAGAATTTAGTGTAGTTAATTACTGGCTGGGAGACGGTGTCCTGTGAATAATGAGCCTACCGGGCCTCGCCCCTTAAACTGTAGGTGAACGGCACGCCCAGTCAGTTGTTTATTTTTTTCAGTATTTTATGTAGTGCTTTGTTCTGTCAGTAACTGAACTTCTTTTCTCTCCTCTAAGGCTAACTAGAATTTAGTGTAGTTAATTACTGGCTGGGAGATGATGTCCTGTGAATAATGAGCCTACCGGGCCCGCCCCTTAAACTGTAGGTGAACGGCACGCCCAGTCAGTTCCTTATTTTTTTCTATTTTTCTGTTTTTATGTAGTGCTTTGTTCTGTCAGAAACTGATGATTTTTTCTCTAAGTCTAACTAGAATTTAGTGTAGTTAATTACTGGCTGGGAGATGGTGTCCTGTGAATAATGAGCCTACCGGGCCTCGCCCCTTAAACTGTAGGTGAACGGCACGCCCAGTCAGTTGTTTATTTTTTCTATGTTTTATGTAGTGCTTTGTTCGGTCAGAAACTGATTATTTTTCTTCTCTAAGTCTATCTAGAATTTAGTGTAGTTAATTACCAGTTAAAACCAGGCCCCGCCCCTTAAACTGTAGGTAAACGGCACGCCCAGTCAGTTGCTTATTTTTTCAGTATTTTATGTAGTGCTTTGTTCTGTCAGTAACTGAACTTCTTTTCTCTCCTCTAAGGCTAACTAGAATTTAGTGTAGTTAATTACTGGCTGGGAGATGATGTCCTGTGAATGATGAGCCTACCGGGCACCATCCCTTAAACTGTAGGTGAACGGCACGCCCAGTCAGTTCCTTATTTTTTTCTGTTTTTTCTATGTTTTATGTAGTGCTTTGTTCTGTCAGAAACTGATGATTTTTTTCTCTAAGTCTAACTAGAATTTAGTGTAGTTAATTACTGACTGGGAGACGGTGTCCTGTGAATAATGAGCCTACCGGGCCCCGCCCCTTAAACTGTAGGTGAACGGCACGACCAGTCAGTTCCTTATTTTTTCTATGTTTTATGTAGTGCTTTGTTCTGTCAGAAACTGATTATTTTGTTCTCTAAGTCTTACTAGAATTTAGTGTAGTTAATTACTGGCTGGGAGACGGTGTCCTGTGAATAATGAGCCTACCGGGCCTCGCCCCTTAAACTGTAGGTGAACGGCACGCCCAGTCAGTTGTTTATTTTTTCTATGTTTTATGTAGTGCTTTGTTCGGTCAGAAACTGATTATTTTTTTTCTTCTCTAAGTCTAACTAGAATTTAGTGTAGTTAATTACTGGCTGGGAGATGGTGTCCTGTGAATAATGAGCCTACCGGGCCTCGCCCCTTAAACTGTAGGTGAACGGCACGCCCAGTCAGTTGTTTATTTTTTCAGTATTTTATGTAGTGCTTTGTTCTGTCAGTAACTGAACTTCTTTTTCTTCTCTAAGGCTAACTAGAATTTAGTGTAGTTAATTACTGGCTGGGAGACGGTGTCCTGTGAATAATGAGCCTACCGGGCCCCGCCCCTTAAACTGTAGGTGAACGGCACGCCCAGTCAGTTGCTTTTTTTCTCAGTATTTTATGTAGTGCTTTGTTCTGTCAGTAACTGAACTTCTTTTCTTCTCTAAGTCTAACTAGAATTTAGTGTAGTTAATTACTGGCTGGGAGATGGTGTCCTGTGAATAATGAGCCTACCGGGCCCCGCCCCTTAAACTGTAGGTGAACGGCACGCCCAGTCAGTTTTTTTATTTTTTTCTGTTTTTATGTAGTGCTTTGTTCTGTCAGAAACTGATGATTTTTTCTCTAAGTCTAACTAGAATTTAGTGTAGTTAATTACTGGCTGGGAGATGGTGTCCTGTGAATAATGAGCCTACCGGGCCCCGCCCCTTAAACTGTAGGTGAACGGCATGCCCAGTCAGTTGTTTATTATTTCTATGCTTTATGTAGTGCTTTGTTCTGTCAGAAACTGATGACTTATTTCTCTAAGTCTAACTAGAATTTAGTGTAGTTAATTACTGGCTGGGAGATGGTGTCCTGTGAATAATGAGCCTACCGGGCCTCGCCCCTTAAACTGTAGGTGAACGGCACGCCCAGTCAGTTGTTTATTTTTTCTATGTTTTATGTAGTGCTTTGTTCGGTCAGAAACTGATTATTTTTTTTCTTCTCTAAGTCTATCTAGAATTTAGTGTAGTTAATTACTGGCTGGGAGAAGGTGTCCTGTGAATGATGAGCCTACCGGGCCCCGCCCCTTAAACAGTAGGTGAACGGCACGCCCAGTCAGTTGTTTATTTTTTTCAGTAGTTTATGTAGTGCTTTGTTCTGTCAGTAACTGAACTTTTTCTTCTCTAAGGCTAACTAGAATTTAGTGTAGTTAATTACTGGCTGGGAGACGGTGTCCTGTGAATAATGAGCCTACCGGGCCTCGCCCCTTAAACTGTAGGTGAACGGCACGCCCAGTCAGTTGTTTATTTTTTCTATGTTTTATGTAGTGCTTTGTTCGGTCAGAAACTGATTATTTTTTTTCTTCTCTAAGTCTATCTAGAATTTAGTGTAGTTAATTACCAGTTAAAAACCAGGCCCCGCCCCTTAAACTGTAGGTAAACGGCACGCCCAGTCAGTTGCTTATTTTTTCAGTATTTTATGTAGTGCTTTGTTCTGTCAGTAACTGAACTTCTTTTCTCTCCTCTAAGGCTAACTAGAATTTAGTGTAGTTAATTACTGGCTGGGAGATGATGTCCTGTGAATGATGAGCCTACCGGGCCCATCCCTTAAACTGTAGGTGAACGGCACGCCCAGTCAGTTCCTTATTTTTTTCTGTTTTTTCTATGTTTTATGTAGTGCTTTGTTCTGTCAGAAACTGATGATTTTTTTCTCTAAGTCTAACTAGAATTTAGTGTAGTTAATTACTGACTGGGAGACGGTGTCCTGTGAATAATGAGCCTACCGGGCCCCGCCCCTTAAACTGTAGGTGAACGGCACGCCCAGTCAGTTCCTTATTTTTCTATGTTTTATGTAGTGCTTTGTTCTGTCAGAAACTGATTATTTTGTTCTCTAAGTCTTACTAGAATTTAGTGTAGTTAATTACTGGCTGGGAGACGGTGTCCTGTGAATAATGAGCCTACCGGGCCTCGCCCCTTAAACTGTAGGTGAACGGCACGCCCAGTCAGTTGTTTATTTTTTCTATGTTTTATGTAGTGCTTTGTTCGGTCAGAAACTGATTATTTTTTTTCTTCTCTAAGTCTATCTAGAATTTAGTGTAGTTAATTACTGGCTGGGAGAAGGTGTCCTGTGAATAATGAGCCTACCGGGCCTCGCCCCTTAAACTGTAGGTGAACGGCACGCCCAGTCAGTTGTTTATTTTTTTCAGTATTTTATGTAGTGCTTTGTTCTGTCAGTAACTGAACTTTTTTCTTCTCTAAGGCTAACTAGAATTTAGTGTAGTTAATTACTGGCTGGGAGACGGTGTCCTGTGAATAATGAGCCTACCGGGCCCCGCCCCTTAAACTGTAGGTGAACGGCACGCCCAGTCAGTTGCTTTTTTTTCAGTATTTTATGTAGTGCTTTGTTCTGTCAGAAACTGAACTTCTTTTCTCTCTCTAAGGCTAACTAGAATTTAGTGTAGTTAATTACTGGCTGGGAGATGGTGTCCTGTGAATAATGAGCCTACCGGGCCTCGCCCCTTAAACTGTAGGTGAACGGCACGCCAAGTCAGTTGTTTATTTTTAATTTTTTTTATGTAGTGCTTTGTTCTGTCAGAAACTGATGATTTTTTCTCTAAGTCTTACTAGAATTTAGTGTAGTTAATTACTGGCTGGGAGACGGTGTCCTGTGAATAATGAGCCTACCGGGCCTCGCCCCTTAAACTGTAGGTGAACGGCACGCCCAGTCAGTTGCTTACTTTTTCTTTTTTTTTATGTAGTGCTTTGTTCTGTCAGAAACTGATGATTTTTTCTCTAAGTCTTACTAGAATTTAGTGTAGTTAATTACTGGCTGGGAGACGGTGTCCTGTGAATAATGAGCCTACCGGGCCTCGCCCTTAAACTGTAGGTGAACGGCACGCCCAGTCAGTTGTTTATTTTTAAAATTGTTATATGTATAGCTTTGTTCTGTCAGAAACTGAACTTTTTTTTTTCTTCTCTAAGTCTAACTAGAATTTAGTGTAGTTAATTACTGGCTGGGAGACGGTGTCCTGTGAATAATGAGCCTACCGGGCCCCGCCCCTTAAACTGTAGGTGAACGGCACGCCCAGTCAGTTGCTTATTTTTTCTATGTTTTATGTAGTGCTTTGTTCTGTCAGAAACTGATTAATTTGTTCTCTAAGTCTAACTAAAATTTAGTGTATTTAATTACTGGCTGGGAGATGGTGTCCTGTGAATAATGAGCCTACCGGGCCTCGCCCCTTAAACTGTAGGTGAACGGCACGCCCAGTCAGTTGTTTATTTTTAATTTTTTATATGTAGCTTTGTTCTGTCAGAAACTGATGATTTTTTTCTCTAAGTCTTACTAGAATTTAGTGTAGTTAATTACTGGCTGGGAGACGGTGTCCTGTGAATAATGAGCCTACCGGGCCTCGCCCCTTAAACTGTAGGTGAACGGCACGCCCAGTCAGTTATTTATTTTTAAAATTTTGTATATGTATAGCTTTGTTCTGTCAGAAACTGAACTTTTTTTCTTTTCTAAGTCTAACTAGAATTTAGTGTAGTTAATTACTGGCTGGGAGACGGTGTCCTGTGAATAATGAGCCTACCGGGCCCCGCCCTTAAACTGTAGGTGAACGGCACGCCCAGTCAGTTCCTTATTTTTTCTATGTTTTATGTAGTGCTTTGTTCTGTCAGAAACTGATTATTTTTTTCTCTAAGTCTTACTAGAATTTAGTGTAGTTAATTACTGGCTGGGAGACGGTGTCCTGTGAATAATGAGCCTACCGGGCCTCGCCCTTAAACTGTAGGTGAACGGCACGCCCAGTCAGTTGTTTATTTTTTCTATGTTTTATGTAGTGCTTTGTTCGGTCAGAAACTGATTATTTTTTTTCTTCTCTAAGTCTATCTAGAATTTAGTGTAGTTAATTACTGGCTGGGAGACGGTGTCCTGTGAATAATGAGCCTACCGGGCCTCGCCCCTTAAACTGTAGGTGAACGGCACGCCCAGTCAGTTGTTTATTTTTTTCAGTATTTTATGTAGTGCTTTGTTCTGTCAGAAACTGATTTTTTTTCTTTTCTCTAAGTCTAACTAGAGTTTAGTGTAGTTAATTACTGGCTGGGAGACGGTGTCCTGTGAATAATGAGCCTACCGGGCCCCGCCCTTAAACTGTAGGTGAACGGCACGCCCAGTCAGTTGCTTATTTTTCAGTATTTTATGTATTGCTTTGTTCTGTCAGTAACTGAACTTCTTTTCTCTCTCTAAGGCTAACTAGAATTTAGTGTAGTTAATTACTGGCTGGGAGATGGTGTCCTGTGAATAATGAGCCTACCGGGCCCCGCCCCTTAAACTGTAGGTGAACGGCACGCCCAGTCAGTTGCTTATTTTTTCTTTTTTTCTGTTTTTATGTAGTGCTTTGTTCTGTCAGAAACTGATGATTTTTTCTCTAAGTCTAACTAGAATTTAGTGTAGTTAATTACTGGCTGGGAGATGGTGTCCTGTGAATAATGAGCCTACCGGGCCTCGCCCCTTAAACTGTAGGTGAACGGCACGCCAAGTCAGTTGTTTATTTTTAATTTTTTTTATGTAGTGCTTTGTTCTGTCAGAAACTGATTATTTTGTTCTCTAAGTCTAACTAGAATTTAGTGTAGTTAATTACTGGCTGGGAGATGGTGTCCTGTGAATAATGAGCCTACCGGGCCTCGCCCCTTAAACTGTAGGTGAACGGCACGCCCAGTCAGTTGTTTATTTTTAATTTTTTTATGTAGTGCTTTGTTCTGTCAGAAACTGAACATTTTTTTCTTCTCTAAGTCTAACTAGAATTTAGTGTAGTTAATTACTGGCTGGGAGACGGTGTCCTGTGAATAATGAGCCTACCGGGCCTCGCCCCTTAAACTGTAGGTGAACGGCACGCCCAGTCAGTTGCTTATTTTTTCTGTTTTTATGTAGTGCTTTGTTCTGTCAGAAACTGAACTTTTTTCTTCTCTAAGTCTAACTAGAATTTAGTGTAGTTAATTACTGGCTGGGAGACGGTGTCCTGTGAATAATGAGCCTATCCGGCCTCGCCCCTTAAACTGTAGGTGAACGGCACGCCCAGTCAGTTGTTTATTTTTTAAATTTTGTATATGTATAGCTTTGTTCTGCAGAAACTGAACATCTTTTTTCTTCTTCTCTAAGTCTAACTAGAATTTACTGTAATCTATTACTGGCTGGGAGACGGTGTCCTGTGAATAATGAGCCTACCGGGCCCCGCCCCTTAAACTGTAGGTGAACGGCACGCCCAGTCAGTTGCTTATTTTTTCCTGTTTTTTATGTAGTGCTTTGTTCTGTCAGTAACTGAACTTCTTTTCTCTTCTCTAAGTCTAACTAGAATTTAGTGTAGTTAATTACTGGCTGGGAGACGGTGTCCTGTGAATAATGAGCCTACCGGGCCTCGCCCCTTAAACTGTAGGTGAACGGCACGCCCAGTCAGTTGCTTATTTTTTCTGTTTTTATGTAGTGCTTTGTTCTGTCAGTAACTGAACTTCTTTTCTCTTCTCTAAGTCTTACTAGAATTTAGTGTAGTTAATTACTGGCTGGGAGACGGTGTCCTGTGAGTAATGAGCCTACCTGGCCTCGCCCCTTAAACTGTAGGTGAACGGCACGCCCAGTCAGTTCCTTATTTTTTCTATGTTTTATGTAGTGCTTTGTTCAGTCAGAAACTGATTATTTTTTTCTCTAAGTCTAACTAGAATTTAGTGTAGTTAATTACTGGCTGGGAGATGGTGTCCTGTGAATAATGAGCCTACCAGGCCCCGCCCCTTAAACTGTAGGTGAACGGCACGCCCAGTCAGTTGTTTATTTTTTAAATTTTGTATATG
Organism: Mesocentrotus franciscanus; assembly: GCA_037976565.1. Classification (NCBI taxonomy): domain Eukaryota; kingdom Metazoa; phylum Echinodermata; class Echinoidea; order Camarodonta; family Strongylocentrotidae; genus Mesocentrotus; species Mesocentrotus franciscanus. The sequence goes on from CP137682.1 coordinate 27,357,826, forward strand.
TATAGCTTTGTTCTGCAGAAACTGAACTTCTTTTCTCTTCTCTAAGTCTAACTAGAATTTAGTGTAGTCAATTACTGGCTGGGAGACGGTGTCCTGTGAATAATGAGCCTACCGGGCCCCGCCCCTTAAACTGTAGGTGAACGGCACGCCCAGTCAGTTCCTTATTTTTTCCCTGTTTTTTATGTAGTGCTTTGTTCTGTCAGTAACTGAACTTCTTTTCTCTTCTCTAAGTCTAACTAGAATTTAGTGTAGTTAATTACTGGCTGGGAGACGGTGTCCTGTGAATAATGAGCCTACCGGGCCCCGCCCCTTAAACTGTAGGTGAACGGCACGCCCAGTCAGTTGCTTATTTTTTTCCTGTTTTTATGTAGTGCTTTGTTCTGTCAGTAACTGAACTTTTTTTCTCTTCTCTAAGTCTAACTAGAATTTAGTGTAGTTAATTACTGGCTGGGAGACGGTGTCCTGTGAATAATGAGCCTATCCGGCCTCGCCCCTTAAACTGTAGGTGAACGGCACGCCCAGTCACTTGCTATTTTGGTGTTTTTAATTGTAGACGTTGGTTTCTCGAGGTACTGATTTTCAGGGGCGGATCCAGCCGGCGGCAAGAGGGGGGCAATTCGTGAGAAAATATGTAACGGCGACTCAGCCAGCCGGTGAATAAGCTGTCGGAGGAGGGGGTTAGGAGCACTTTTTTGGCTCAATCCGTGAGAAAATATTTAACGGCGACTCAGCCAGCCGGTGAATATACGCGGGGGGTAAGAACACTTTTTGTGGTCAAATTTTGAGGAAATATTTAGCGGCGACTCAGCAAGCCTGTTAATAAGCGAGGGGGTAAGGAGGGGGTAATTTGATTGTCAAGGTCCACATATATTGTCTGCCTAGCTAGCTCCTTCCATTCTGTTTGTAGAGGCATGCATTTCATATTTGCGTGTGTCAATTTTCTTTCTCCCTTTCTGTTTTACTCAAGTTCCGTACTCTACGATGGCTTGGTACTAGGTTTTCAAACGTGTTGAAGTAATTTAATTCTTTATATTGGGGGCAAGAAGGGAGAGGCGAGAGAGTGGTGGGGGGGCGAGAGAATGGCGGGGGAGTGAGGGGTGGGGTGAGGGGAAGGGGAAGGAGGGGAGAGAGGGACGGAGGTATTTCCGGGGGGGGGCTATTGTACGGATGAGAAAGGTGAGCCCGTTTTATTTTTAGGTTTTAGGGTAATATTTTCACAGCAGTAAATTCGGGACTAAAACAGGAAAAGGGTGCAAATGTTTTTACACATGACTTGCTTATCTCGTTGGTTCATTGAAATTTGTACCATCCATGCCGTGCCTAACCTTTTGTTTGAGTCTGATCAGTTAAGGAGACAAGCATGATTCTGGATTGCCGCTGGTGACTTCAAAAGCAGGTTTCCCTCTCTACCACTGGATCATGGAATGGCAGAGACAACCCTAGAGTCAGAGAACAAGCAGAGAACGATGTCAAGTCCCCGCTGCTGATGGTCATGTTTGTGAGCGTATGATATATTGAAATAAAGATTTGTGAGGCAAGTGCTTGCTTAGTATGTGCACTATTTACAGAGCTCATATTCGACAGGCATACGCTTCACAGGTCCTTGTTTCAGTCGTAGTCAAAGTAGTCAATGTGGTCTTAGATCTAATAACCTAGGTAGAGGATGGCTGGCCTGATCATAGGGGAATAATAAGGGTTGTTGGTTATTGTATGAGGGGCCCAAGTCTGTTGCACCGAAAGGGGAGGTGTGGTAGATCAACGAGAGTAATCAAAAATTGAGAAGATAGCGCATCTCCTCGAAAAACCAAACTAAACCATTACAAAAAAATGGACACCACCCCCCCATCAGCTGCATAATACCTTTAAATGTTGGGGGCAGGATGTGGCTTCATGAATATTTGCATTTTATTCAGACAAAGATTCAACCTGGTAATTTCAGTAGATTTCAAATTTTTCATTTTGTGAAAATGAGAATATAATTATAGGCTATGTGTTTTATAATTCTTTCAATCGGTCATTTCATAAGGTATCCATTTTCATTATGATTATATTTGTTGAACTAGTCAAATTGAATATTATTTTATTTCAGGATCATAAAGAAAAAGTTCATGAAAGTTTTGACGTGAACTATCAACATTCTGTATGGACAAAAAAAATAATTATTTTTATTTATATGCTTTATATGCGTTACATACCCCCTTTTTCACTTTTTATTTTTGCATTCAAAATTAAAAAGTACCTAATTAATAGGACTACAAAACTTATAAACACAAAATTATCCTAAATGATTTTTAGGACATTTTTTGTCTCTCTTAGAACCCTTGATACTTTTTTAAATAAAAGATGCTAGAATTCTTCGGCGCAGCAAAGGTCCTACGCAAATTCACTTAGGTTTGTCTCATAAGATACAGAACTGTGAAATGTTTTGCACTTTACGTCGTCATAAAAGAACCGCCGCGGTTAACCAAGTTTTACCGCGTTGTATCTGAACGAGGCTTTAGTGCATGGCGTTATTGGCTCCTTCTGGCTAGAGAGAGAGAGGGAAGAGTCCTTGGTAGAATACTCCTGAAACTCCTGATTCCCAGTCTAGGGATAGTTTACAGAGAATGACACATATAGGGTTGTTTTCACACTTTGGTATCAAGTAGTTACCCCTTCTTCTCAAATCTCTATTAAAGATTAAAGGTCAAACATCTCTATACATGGTTTCGCAAGGGTCCTCACTGGCATTGATAAGTTCATGCATTTTACTTGCACCACACAGAAAGAAGGACCCGGCGAAGAAGATTCCTGAGGGTTGCCCAAAAGAATGAACGATCTAGAATTAAAGGGATAGTTGAGTTTTGTTGCAGAGGGCGCTACCCAAAATAATTTGTTGTGAGATAATGAATAACTGAGTGTCAAATTCGAAGAAAAAAAATATACAATTCAAATGACAAAATCATCTTTATTTGATCAAAATCGGTTCAGAGACGGCTTAAATATCCATAATTATAACCATTTCTAATATTTGTGGTGCCCCACAAATATTCAATAATTTTGAACCAGCCGTTGAAAAACGAGATAGCGCCTTATACGTTTTATTCCAGCCAATGCCAATATTGGCTTTTTGTTGTCTTTTTCGTGTTTGAAAGTGGAGCTGAATTTGTATGATCGTATTCAATCTAAATTCACACATTTTGGGGTCAAAAATTACCTTCATAGCAATTTTAGGTTCTAAAAGGGCCCAAGAAATGTCATAAATAATAATAAAAGCAAAAACCATGCACTTTGAATGCATTTGCGGTCTTAAACAAGAACTCAACTATCCCTTTAAGGAGAATCTGGGAAGCAAACCAAAAAAAACAAAAAAAGAATTCATGTCGCCCCGTTGCAATTGCCTATTTGAAGTTGCATGTTGATAAGAAAGACCTTTCAGTCATTGGACTTCCTTTATTCAAGTTTATAATTGCACACCTGTCGGGAAATTATGGAAGTCGGTGGGTTACTAACCGATGTTATTATATGCACAACTTTGCGCCAGTGCATATAACAACCCAGGCCTGCTTTGTAAGACTTTGAAAGACTAATGGTTCTCCCGGCAAGGTACCTTATCTTTGCAGGAGATGGGAATGCATTGTCTTTCAAATTCATACATTTTAGTTTAGATTCGATTTTTTTTAAATCTTTTTTTAAAAAAGAACTCTCCTTTGACTGATGGGTAAAATATATGATACATTTTGGGACTTTGCAGCATGTTCAATTCACACTACATATCGCTCTCATACATCCATAGGTTAGTAGGCTAAACATCTTTCTCTTCTTGTTCCCGACCTCCAGGGGCGTCTCCGGCCATTTCATGTGAAGATGGTGCAGAAGGGAATCTGTGTTTGGGGCCATCAACTGTTCTCCTGGATCCTGCTTGTCACCTGAACTGTGATGACCCAAACATCAGGTTTCGACACTGGATGGATGAGAAGCAGACTTCATGGAATTAAGGTGGTAAGAAAGTCACGTTTAAAAGCATTTGCCATTAATTTTAAGGGTTTTTAAAGGGTTGGGCCAAAACATGTAGAATACATATCTTTCTGTCATGAATGGTTTAACATGACAATTTTCGGCATGGCTGTACTTTGTCAAATTTCCCAAATGGTATTCTACATACATTATTTAGGATTTTGGGGCTTTGTAGACTGATGTAAGGTGGGAGGGGAGGTATTCATACTTTGTAGGGGTGTTTTTGCGGGGGTTACTTATGGGGGAGGGGGGCACGGGACGGTCTGATCCTTCAATCTACTAGTGGTTTTACTGATTAGATATTTCTATTTGTGTGCTTTGAGAGCATGGCGTAGTCGATAGTTCCTTCCCTTTGTGGTTGTGTTTATGTTTAGGGTATGCCAGTTGGGTTTCTAAAAGGAGAGGGGCCGGTTGTGTCCTTTAACTTCGCGAGTGGTAGTATTGATGTAATATCCTTTCTGTTTGCGGGTTTCTTTGAGGGTATGGTCTAGATTTGTTTTCTCCCCTTTTAGTTGTTGTATCCTAAATGAAATGCATTGATGGTTCAAGTCTGCTAATCCTTCAAAAAATTGCTACTGTAATGTCGTATTAAAGAAAAAACACCCAGTGTCCTGCAGCAGGTGAGAAGTGCTTGAATGTTGATATCTGACGGTCCAGTTGAAAAACCATGGCTGGGTGTAAGTGGCAGTTAACTCAGCTCATGTTTGTTATCTTATCCACCCCCGCCCCTCCTTGATGAGGCTGTAGGTTTTATATGTCTGGCCAATTTCGAGCAAACAATGTCTCATAATTGCTACTGTATTAATGTCGTAGACAGTACAGCCAGCGACGTGCGTAATAGTCAGATTTGATTGCAAATGATCATTGTAGCAATTATGACTAAGGATCATAATATAGTGTCAACGGCATGTTTTCGAGCCGGAAGTGAGATTTTGACTAGCTAGCAGTGCCGCCGAGGAACGGTTGGTCTTGCTGCACGGGAAGGAAGGACCTGGGTACCGACCCCATTATTTACATCAGAGCTGCAAGGCTTGTGTTTTCTGCTTCACTTCGGACTCATACACAACCTCTTGGACTCCACCTGCATTGGTTGCCTGTGCGACATAGAATAGCTTTCAAAACCCTACTGCTAGTCAACAAGTCTACTAATGTCCAGAGTACATAAATGATTTTCTGGTTCGTTGTCCTCAGGTGCATCATACACGCTTATAAAACATCTCTAAGAAAAGTACGGGAGAAACGTCTTTCCCATTGATGGAACAAGATACCTACTATTGTGAAGACAGCTTCATCTTTTGACTATTTCAAGAAACGTACGAAGTCCTATTTATTTCAAGAGGACAATGGATTGTCTTGACTCACTTGGTCTTTTAAAAGTAATACGCTGTTGTTTAAACATGTGGAACAATGTGGGTATATAACTATGAAACGTAAAGAGGCGCTTAATCAAATACCTCTTGGATTGGGTTGGATACCTGATGGAAATCCCAACAACATCAATCAACATGGGGCAGCCACCGACCTAACACATCAAGGTGGTACCTGTGATCCCGGAGGAACTAGGTACGGATAACCAAATCCGTTTTGACCTTTTCCTGGTGATGACATCCTACATGGAGCCGACTGAGTGAGGGACAATAAACCGACAACCAAACCAGTTTGGACTCTTTCCTTGTGATGGCATCCTACATAGAGCCGACTGAGTGAGGGTCCATGGACTAGGAACCGACAACCAAACCAGTTTGCCCTTTTTCCTTGTGATGGCATCCTACATAGAGCCGACTGAGTGAGGGATCGACTATAGAAACCCACACCCAAACCAGTTTGTACTCTTTCCTTGTGATGGCATCCTACATAGAGCCGACTGAGTGAAGGACTAGGAACCGACAACCAAACCAGTTTGGCCTCTTTCTTTGTGATGACATCCTACATAGAGCCGACTGAGTGAAGGACTAGGAACCGACAACCAAACCAGTTTGTACTCTTTCCTTGTGATGGCATCCTACATAGAGCCGACTGAGTGAGGGATCGACTATAGAAACCCACAACCAAACCAGTTTGGCCTCTTTCCTTGTGATGACATCCTACATAAAGCCAACTGAGTAAGGGTCCAGGGACTAGGAACCGACAACAAACCAGTTTGCCCTTTTCCTTGTGATGGCATCCTACATAGAGCCGACTGAGTGAGGGATCGACTATGGGAACCGACAACCAAACCAGTTTGGCCTCTTTCTTTGTGATGACAACCCAAATAGAGCCGACTGAGTGAGGGACTAGGAACCGACAACCAAACCAGTTTGGCCTCTTTCCTTGTGATGACATCCCAAATAGAGCCGACTGAGTGAAGGACTAGGAACCGACAACCAAACCAGTTTCGCCTCTTTCCTTGTGATGACATCCTACATAGAGCCGACTGAGTGAGGGACTAGGAACCGACAACCAAACCAGTTTGGCCTCTTTCCTTGTGATGACATCCCAAATAGAGCCGACTGAGTGAAGGACTAGGAACCGACAACCAAACCAGTTTGGCCTCTTTCCTTGTGATGACATCCCAAATAGAGCCGATTGAGTGAGGGACTAGGAACCGACAACCAAACCAGTTTCGCCTCTTTCCTTTTGATGACATCCTACACAGAGCCGACTGAGAGAGGGACTAGGACAACCAAACCACTTTGTACTCTTTCCTTGTTATGACATCCTACACACTAAGGAATAAGGGAGCAATTGGGCAGTGGGTGCTGCTATTGTAGCAGAGGGTGCTGTTTTGGTAGCAGAGGGTGCTGCTGTTGTAGCAAAATTGCACCCTTATTTCTTAGTGTGTACAGAGAGCGGACTGAATGAGGGACTAGGAACGAACAACCAAACCAGTTTAGGCTCTTTCCTTGTGATGACATCCCACATAGAAGCGACTGAGTAAGGGCCAGGGACCAGCAACCAAACAAGTTCAGGCTCTTTCTTTGTGATGACACCCTGCATATTAGAGCCGACGACGGAACAAATCCTTAGGGAAAACATCAGAACTGGCATATGAAATGTGATGACACTACTATAACCAGCCTCACCGAATTGCTCATAATGAATGGAAATGGACCGTTGTAAAGTGCAGCAACGTCACATCTCTGAAACGCGACAGTCTTGAAGGGGCTAATCCATAGGAAGTGCTGCCGACAGAGAAGGCTAGAGTCTGAGGGATGAGTAACATTCGATCACCAAAGTCCGATATTATGGCACCTAGAGACACAGAGTATACACATTTCAAGTTGACGGCAGGAGATTAAAACTTCAAAGACCCTGGTATTGACGCAATACCGGAATGGGTTCAAAGAAAGACTGCTATATGAATACGGAATAAAGATAATAAATGTGTACATACATTGTATGACATACATGTACGATTTAGCACTCAAGATCCTGGCCGGAGGAATTGAAGAACTTCAGCATTCTGCCAAAGAATGTGTGATGTGAGTGATTGCACGAACTGTCAGACTAGTGTTTTTTCTTCCCCATACAAGCAAGTATTGCTACATATCATCATCAATGCTAGGATTTCAGCTTGAACCTGAGCTTCCTACAGAGGAAGCTTGATTCCGAGAGGCTGTGGAGCCCGTGACGACTTTGCAAGCATCCGACACACCATAAAAATGAGATTAGTGAGACAATGGGGAATCCACTGCCATTTGATCCAGCTCATGAATGAACTCTATGATGGAAGCAATCGTATCTTCGCACTGGCAGAGGAGGAAGTGGTTGGTTTTACCTGGGAGTGAAGCGATACTGTATACTGCCCCCACCTCATCTCAACCCCTATGCAGACTATGACTGCATGAAGACGATAGAGAATCCCATGCCATTTGATACAGCTCATGAAGATCTCTATGATTGAAACAAGCATGGGTGCACATAGAGGAGGTAGTGACAGGTTTTGCCTAGAACAATGACATGGGAGGCAATGGTGTATACCATCTCCATCTCATTTCAACCTCTCTCTAATACTGCATCATAAGAAGAGCATTGGACAACTGATGGTTTGTCCTGGTTGGAGTCTGAACAACCTGAGATATGCTGATAACAGCACCCTTTATGCTACTTGACTTTTGACTTGACGTATATGCCGTCCACGAAGGCAAGGGGCCTCGTGATGGCTTCTGTATGGTGATGGTATGCCAAATATTTCTGTCAGCAGCCAGTCTTGATGCATCTGTCAGCCTCGTTATGGATCTTGCTTTGCAGTCCGCTGAAAGGCAGTCAAGCCATCTTTGGGTGGACCGCCTCTGGGTCGATTTCCTGTGACGTTTCCCTCAACAGCAATTTTTGGGTATCTTGTGGTTTCATTATTAGGACGTGACCAAAATATTTGAGTATTTTAGTGGAGACTTTGTCCATAACATCTTGATCGAGGTTGAGGATTCTTTGATGTGTGTATTTCGGATCTTGTCTAGTCTTGTCACCCCATTATGCGACGGAGGCATGCCATTTCAAACACCTGAAGCCCGTTATCTTCTTTGTTACTGTCCACGATTCTGCCCCATAAAGCAGTATTGAGAGGATAAGTGTTTGATACAGTTGCATCTTCGTGTGGCTACTAATGCTTTTTAATGTCCAGATGTTAATTAGTCTTTGGAAAGCTGCCCCTGCTTTCCCTATTCGATTCTTAATGTCACTTGAACTTGAGCCGTTTTTTTGCTATTTTTCCTCCCAGGTACACAAATATTCCACCTGTTTTAGTCTGTTGTTGGCTATGTCAATGTTGAGGTTGGACTTCCTTTTGCTAATAGCTTGCAATTCTGTCTTTGTTATATTCACCTTGAGACCAAGGTCACAGTTGTCCTTGTATACTTTATCCATAAGTGTCTGCAGTTCCTCTGGGGTCTCTGCTATTAGGACGATGTCGTCTGCAAAACGTAGCTTGCTTATGCAGGTACCTTGAATTTTGGCTCCTATTTGATCCATTGCCATGATCATTACTAGCTCGAGGAGTATATTGAAAAGCTTTGAAGAGATGGCACACCCCTGCCTGCATGACTCCAACGGTTGTCTCGATCCACTCTGTCAGCTCTCCATTTACTCTGACCGCACTCTGGGATTGTTCATACAGTGCTTGTAGCAGTCGTATCAGCTTGCTAGGATAGCCAAAACATCCCATCGCCTTCCACAGGCCCTTCTGCCATACCGAATCAAAAGCCTTCTGAAAGTCGATATAGCAGCAGTACAGGCTTCTGTTCTTTTCCAGGTATTTTTCAGCTATTTGTTTTAGAGTGAATATTTGGTCAGTCGTAGCTTTATGCTACACGCATGGAAAAAGTGGAAAACTGTTGGAAACAGTACATGGAGAAAGTCAAGCTCTTGGGGAGCGTATCAATGTCGCCAAAACCAATCTGATTGTAGTTGACATGCGGTCAAATGAGTCACATTAAAACTTATGCCCGATTTTCGTTAACTGTTTTTCTTCAAAAAAGAGTCCAAAAGACTTCAAAGACAATGTTACAAAAACGCGCGGAAAATTATTTATGCCTTGTGGTTGTGGAAAAGATCGCGAAATTTTCAGGTGGAGGGAGAGGGTGAGGGAAAGGAGAGTTGGTAGGGAAAGGTGAGTGGGGAGGGGGAGGAGAGGGGGGGGAGAAGGAGATGGGGGAGGGAGGGAATCTGGGGGACATAGAGGGAGAGGAGAGTGGGGATCGGGGTGGGGGACTGAGACGGAGAGAAGAGGGGGAGGGAGGGGATCGGGGGTGGGGGACGGAGAGGGTGAGGAGAGTTTTTTCTCTCTTCATTTTGGGGTGGGGTGGGTACTGTGAAGATCTTTTTTATTATTTTTAGTTTAGAGCCACATACTTTAGGGAACCAAATGTTGGGCAAAAAGGAGGCAAATGCGTTTTTACATGACTCTTTTACTATGTTGGTTCCTTGAAATCTGCATCATCCATGCAGTGCCTAACCTTTTGCTTGAGTCTGATCAGTTTTAGGTGACAAGAAGGATACAGGAGAGTTGTTGATGGCTTCAAATGCAGATTACCTTCTGTGTCATCGGCTCATGAATGGCATTGAGACAACCCGAGAGGAGCAGAAGAAGAAGAGGGAGATGTGGCGCACTGTTAACCTGAAAGATGTGTGAGTGTTGGATACCCGATTATATACGGACAAACATTATGATTTCCTCGATCGTCTCCATTATGCTTGCAAAGTCTCAAATATGTATCTTTAAAAAAAGAAATCATGTTTTTCTCTTAGCAGCAACCAACTATCATGGGGTGACATAGTGGCAGTTTCTTCCCCAGAATTAATCAAGGGGCAACCCTCCCTTCGTAGATTTTCTGTTTGACCGTACTTTAATAGAGATTCAAGGTAATGCACAGTGTCATTGGTATTAAACTTAGGGTCGAGTGGTAAACTCTCAAGTGATATTCTTATTCTCTTATCTGAAGTGAGCAGCTTGAGATCAAAGTTATAGAGCTCAGCTAGGCAAATGCACCATCTCATACAACAGTTAAATGGTGCCTCATTTAAACCCTGCAAGCACACAATCTACAACATGCTATAAAGTATGGTCTGTGCTACTGCAATGGAAGCTGTATTTTCATTTCTAGACACTACAGGTAGTCACGTCATGTAGAGTGCTGATCCACCGCATCTCATTTAAGATTGAATTACGTGGTGAGGTATTCAACAAGCCTCGATGATAGTCCCTCATTTAGCTTACTCCTCGGCCCAGACAGGAGCGGAGGGAGGGAGGGAGGCGTGTAATTCTATTTGCCCGTCAAATTGGTGGCTGATACTGACACTGTGCATTACCTTTAACTGAGTGGGATGAAACTTTTATCAATGACTGTTTGATGATGATGATGATGATGATTATTATTATTATTTGTATTATTATTGTTATTATTATTATTGTTATTATCATTATTATTATAATTGTTGTTGTTATTATTATTATGATTATTATGATTATTATGATTATTACTACTACATGTATTACTTGTTCTTACATTATCATTTATGTTATTATTTTTGTTGTTTTTATTATTAGTATTATTAGTATTATTCATTATCCTTTAAATAATTATTATTATTGTTATTAATATTATTATCATTATTACTCTTATTATTGATATTAGGATTATTATAATAACTATAAATTATTATTTTTTGTAGTGGTATTATTATCATCATCATCATCATCATCATCATTACTATTGATATTATTATTGATGTTAAATATGTTGGGTTGCATTCTCATTTCAACCAAACATGCTTCTCCTTCAGAATGGCAGAAGAACAAACTCTGCGTTTGATCACAACTAGATAAATCTTTGTTGATGCGTCTGGTTGTGACCAAACGCAGAGCTGTTTACTTCTCCTTTTCTGAAGATGCCTGTGCTAGTGACATCGAATTCCATGATTTGGTAAGAGGGGTCTGAGATGAGAAGAACTCTAACGTATAAAGTCATTGATAGTGTCTATTGTCTCTCATAGCTTTATTTTGTTTATTGCGTTTGTTTTATTGCTGAATTTTGTTATCTTTATACTTTATACCATTATTATATTAATTTATTATATAAATTCCCATAGTATTACGATTTATAGTGTGTCATGTATTATTCTTTATTTATTAATTTATATCTTATTATAATTTACTTATGTTATATATTGTTTATCCCATATATTTAATGTTATTATTGATATTATTTTCATTGTTTTATTATTATTATCATTAATTTTATTTTCATTATTATTATGGTTATTTTTATTGTTATTTTCATTATTATTATTATTATTATTTTCATTATTGTTATTATCATTATTATTATTTCGTGACATTGTTACCACTCCCGTCTGTTTGCGTGTGTGTAGAGCAGTCATGGTGTGATTTATCTCCAAGCAATTGGTGACGTAGGATACATGGGAGGCGCTCGGTTTGGGAAACTTTCAGCTTCTTTCATTCGTCAGTTATCTTGCACTTGTTCGGTTTGTTGGAGAGAGAGATGGCAGTGTGAGTGAGTGTGTGGTGGTGCTTTGTCTCCTGGCATAGCACCAACACACACTCATACACACTCCTCTTTCTCAACAAGCCGAATTTGTGCATTTTAACCGACGGATGGTAGAGGCTGATCGTGACTCGGATCGGGCGTTCCTGCGTCATCTTTTGTTTGGGGATACAATCACACCATGTCTTGTCTATACACATGCAATCAGATGGGAATGGTAACAGTGTGACAAAACTGATCCTTTACCTCAACCTGTTGTCATATGTATTGTAAATGTTATTTTTGTTATTTGTTCTGAAATGTAACTGACTGAAAAGAAAAAAACCCACGAGAAGCAAAAGCATGTAATTAAATAAACAGTCATCTAAAAACGAGAAACCATGAGAAGCATTAGCATAAACAGTAACTGAAACCGTGTCTTGTGTCTTTATTTACCATGTGGATGTTGACTTGCTGGTGAGAAGAACGGAGGGAGTGAGCACAAGAAGTGGAAATGAGTGGAAATGCTGATGAGAAAAGACACGGGAGAGAAAATGGAGACTGAGATAGAAGGAGTAGAGAAAAGCTTGAAAGATGAATGGTTTAAAAGGTATAGCGAGGGATAAATGAACGTATGCTGCTCATTAAGTGGCTGGTCCCAACAAACGTATGTTAAAAACAATTAATCATATAGCATAACATAAATTATCGAATCATTACATGGGCATTCTCTTATTCTACAAAAATGTAATTTGTCAAAATCATACGAGAATTTCTGTTATATCCATTTCTATGGCATGTTTCAGTATCTCAATTTACATTTGGGAAATATTCCTTTAGTTCGGAGGGAGGGGGAGGGGCTGTTCTTACTTTTTCAATCCCGAACCTTGATGGGAAAATTAGTAGGCTTGATAGCCCCAGTTTGCAGGTACAAACCCTTTTTCAGTCGCCTTGCATGTGTAACTGTGTCTGCACTGTGAGACTAGGCTCTGTACTTTAGCTGGTCTATTCCACACAACTAGAGAGTGACAGAGGCTCTACTTATGAATTGTGGTAAATTCAAATGAGTGTGTGCCTGTAGACTAAAATACCGGCCCAAGCCATTCAGGGATTCTTATTCTTCTGGACAATTTACCTATAAAGCCAAGTCGGAGCATAGTAGGTGGCTCCTTGGGGATGACGACCCTTTCCATATTGGCCAAAGTAATGGATAATGAAAATTGGCAAATTATGTCGGCATATTTAACATCCTACCACCCTACGTAATGAGCATTGGGATAAATTGTATTCCTGGGGGAAATTTGCATCGGGTATGAATACCTTGCCCGCCCCCTTCTCCGAAAACAAACAAATAAACACCCCCAACAAAAATCGATGAGATATGGGTGAAACGTTCAAACCACAATGGCCCGTCTTCTGAAGTGTGGTTTAACTTTAAACCTAGGTTTAATTTTAGACAGAAACTGAAATGAAACTTAGACCTGGAGTCTGGTTTAGTTAAACCCGGGTTTAATTTAAACAGACTTCAGAATACGGGCTAATGAGTAAGCCTTTTTCTTCATTGTCTTTTTGAATTAGGCATTGAAACTCTCGCATGATTATTTTCTTCTCTTATTCATTTTGCAGCGTGGCCTGTTTGTGTATTGAACAAGCATTTAAATAAAAGACGAAGATATGCATGCCTCTCCGAGGAAAGGAGAATCATTTCCTTTTCAATTCATTCATTGATGCTTTGTCAGAAGAATCTTAGAAGTGTTTTTTTTGGGGGGGGAGGGGTGCCCCAAATTACTTATTTTGTAATGAAAATTAAATATTTAGAATGTGTCTATACTTCATTCATTTCTGTGGGGTATGCGGGGATCGCACAAAGGACTTTTAGAAGAACAACTGAATATTCATGTGTCATTTCATGTGTGTCTGTCTGCAATTGTACTGACTCACATGATTCACATCTATGACTATATTCCTGGGAATAATATAACCACTAATAAAAATGAGGAACAATATTTCATAAACCGAGCTGTAACTGCTGATACACAAACTCTGTCACTTTTACGCACAGAAATCCTTTAAACTTTTAACACTACCCTTCTATCTTCCAATTAATAAATAAGGGCATTCACAATAAATGAAGAATGGTGCGAATAACTTGCATATTTCACAGACAGATTGCGTGTTTTCGGCAACTGCATTTTATCCAAAGACGAGGCTGTAATGCAATGTGACTTAGAGGGAGAGAGATGGATATAGGAGCACAGAAACATGTCCTTCGTGAGCGAAACTGTCGTCCTCATGGGCTATCAGTCTTGTGAACCATTACAAAAAAGTTGTTACAAGGTTGACGAGACATAAATTGTCGGTCTCGCTGGCCATTGGTCTAGTCCTCAGAAAAGTTGTCTGAAGGCCGACAAGACAATTGTCGGTTTTCGATCTAGTGAACCCTCAGGAAAGTAGTAGGAAGCCCTCGAGACCACAGTTGTTTTCCCCATGGGTTGTTCGTCTAGTGAAGCCAGAAAAATGTTATTAGAAGGCATACGAGACCGAAACTGTCGGTTGCATGGGATGTCGGTCAAATGAACACTTGGAAAAACATTTTCAGCAGATCACCGAGACATTTGGCGTTTCATGGCCCGTCGGTCTCGTAGCCTATATCCAGTCAATTCTGGAGATAAGGAGGAGATCAGTATGGCACAGGTTTCCAAACGTTCGAAAGAATTATATCACCTACGCTCTACCGTCACCTGAAAAACATGAATCCACAATATTTTCAATTAAACAATGAGTATACTATCAGAATAAATTGTCACATGTAATGTCATGGCTACAATCAGCAATATGAAATAATGAGCATGCTGAATGCAGAGTATATTGAACGTGTAATTGTAATGCTGCGTTACGAAACATGGTATTAACGCGCTTACCTTTTACAATATTACTTAGATTTTATTATGGTTACATTCAGAATAAGACCAGTCCCATTAATGGACAATTATTCCTTTTTCCAAAATGCCTTTTTCGATTCCTTGGAAGTCAATTTATTTCGTTCAGATGTTGTCAATCAATCAATCAATCAATAACAAAATCAGTCAATCACCATTTATGATAGAACGCGCTGTCTATGTTTACATGTATATGTATGAATTGATAATCGATAATAAATAAATTCTGCCAGCTTCTTTACTCAGCATCGATTAAAAAATAAATATTGATATAGCCATCCGAATAGAATACGTTTGTCTAAATATATGTTCGCCCCGTCACATCAATATTATTAATTAATATTTATATATAGCTGCAGCTGAATGCGAAATATAATTAAATTGAAATTATTTTTCTAGAAACGAAAGAAGAAAAAAGGTTTGTAAAGGGATCCTGACGGAAGTTGCATTATTAGCCTCCTTCGTGCAATTCATATCGCATTTCAAAGATATGCTTAAGTGCTACAAGTACACGTACAGCTAACAACTTAATTATTCATACCCCTTGTAAATTGTATGTTTTAAATGGTGTATTTAAGTAACTCAAGAATGAGAGGTGGACTGGTCGAATTGGGGCCTTCGTTGAGTACTTTTAGATGTAAGCTTTAATATGTCACATTCTTATGAAACATACTTTAAAAATTACAAAACTTAGTAAGGTTATGAATAATTTAGTTGTTAACTGTATTTGAATACAGTGATGCGAACTTGGGAAAAATAATGATGCAAACATCTGTAAATGATTTTTTTATGAGGAGCCTTGTCCTCTGTTTAGTGTGGCTCAACTCGTCCTCTTAAATGCCTTCTAACACTCTGGATGATTTTAGCAGCAGCTGAGCGAAAGTTTTTGTTGCTCCAGAGAAAAATGTAGGGCATTGTGGCCGGGTAGATCGGAATCAAAAACCCGAAGTAACCTAGGTAACTTGCAGGTCCCTTGTGAGTGATCGGAGTGAAGGATAAAATGGCTGGTACAAAGGAGATTAGGAGAACGATGTACATGAGAAACATCATCTTCATCAGTCGCATCTCACTCTTGGCCAGATCACGATTTCGTTGAGGTTGTACGTCGAGGGCGCCGTGCGTTGTCCAACAGAATCGTGAACAGCAGGTTGGAGCGCGGTGTTCCCCATGTGTCACATCTGCATCGTCCGTGATTGCAGCCCTGGTAGTATCCTGCACTGAATGTGTTCCTGCGTCACCTGTCCCTGTCTCTATCCTTCGAGATGATTCGGTATCATCATGATCATCGGTGACGGCGGTTGTTTTGTGGAACCCGTTTTGCTGTTGGCGAGTTGGATCAACATCAACAACGATGTCATTTCTCTCCATATTCATCACGGCTTCACTGCTATGCCCTTCAATGCGCATTCTGCTTGATCTTATTGCGCGAAGGGTTGCCAAATGCATGATTGGAACAATGATAACAGGTAGATACCAAATAGAATTAAGCACGTAGCCGGCGATCCTGAGTCTTTCAAATGCTTCATTTGAGTCGATGAAGACGTAGAGGTTGTAATAGAGGAACGCCCAGTAGGGGAGGGATGTCAGGATCGCAGCCAACCAGAGACCAACAACCACACCTACTATGCTTCGGCGAGGGACACACCAGATCTGAAAACTTGTTTTTGGACGCGCTATCAGGAGATACCGGTTGGTCGCAACTGCGCAAAGGCTGTACATCGACAGAGCATTTTCAAGGTGCATGACGGCCACGTTGGCATAGTCGACGGCAATCAATGTTTTAATATCATCAAAATAGACAAAGATGGTAATGATATAGACAGGGTTGATGACAGCGGACACGATAAGGTTGACGATGGTCGTCTGAACCATGTATATATTAATCGAGTGCGCCCGGAGCGGAGGATTTATCCAAAATGCTAGCACAACCAGAATATTTCCAGTGGTTCCGAAAAAGATGCCGAGCACGAAGAAAATGATCGCGAAAATACTAATGGGGCCTTTAATGTCGTAAACTAGCCCGTCATAAGAGAGAAAAAATGTACGAGTTTGAGCTTTCATTGTCCATGATGATTGAAGGCTAACAGCAGTTTGCGAGATAAAAACTATAAGGGCTTTTGATAAGCTCTAATTAACCTGTCACCTCGGTACGCTCTGTAAATCACTATCATTATCATACGGGACTTTGCTTTCAGGAAAGGTTGCCTGTATTTTTTCGTAGCCGTTCTACGTCTGTGGCACTCACATCAGAACATGTTCATCTGTGAAAACATAATTAGGTTGCAACTCATCAGGATAAAAGTGTAGATTTCCTCTTCCTTCATCAATGAATTGAAATGAATGAATGCTGTTACGGCATGATTTAACTCCATAAAGTTGAAATGTTTCGGGGTGTTCATGTAAGATTAAGCACCAGCGAATCTGGACAGCTATTCCCGATTAAATCCCTACGACAAATACCCCATACAATTACCCCCTTTATGGCATCCTCCTAACCCCGTGCCTACTTACAATGATCGTGATAATGCGGAATAATATACTCTAGCGGAAACGTTTTGCTTATTTTGGGTGAGAAATGCTGAGGGTTGTAGAGGGCAGGTACGACATTTTAATGTCATGACGGAGGGGGAGCGAAAATCGATATATCGTCGCGGCCGAAGTGGGGACGGATTTTTTCTCGGAGCCCCTTGAATAAGAAGCATTCTAGATGGGAAAGAGAGTGAGAGAGAAAAAAAATACATTTTGTAATTTAGAAATTTGCATTTTGAATCTGCTTCATCGTACGACATCGCACAGCTAGCAAACCGATGCTGCACACCCTTCCCTTCCTTCTTATTGGGAATTGGTCGCCTTAATTAAATAAAGAGGCAATTTGTCTGATTTCCTAATTAGGAGGTGGATTATTCCCTTGGACAAGAGGGGGAAACGTCACCTGCCCCCCTGCCCCACTTCACTCCTATACTCCACTTATATCGGCCCTTTTTCATTAAAACAAAAATTAGAATAACATAAAACGAAATCTCAACCTGCGTTTACAGATTTTCTACAGTATCTTAAGTTTTATCTATATTTATTGAAATCATGCGATGGAGCATAACGATCTAGCCAGACATTTTTTCATTTTGGAATAGTGATTATTTACCAGGGTGAAATAGCACGCAAAATTCATAAGTCAATTTTGTTTTCAAAGAATTTCTAAGGGGTGTACCCCGGCCTCGGAATCGCTGCCCCTGCCAATGGAGGTAATACCAATGTTCAAATATATTTCATGATCGAGCGGTTAGCAGATTTCCTCCTGACGTTGAGCATCTTTTGCACTTAGGTACCGAATAGATAGCAGAGATTTACTAACTTTAGGCCCAATTCGAGAAGGCGATGTGGTATGCTGACCTTAGCTACAACGATTACCTATACAATGGCAGCGCTTGGAATGGAAGATACTACGTTTCGGTTTAGCTAATTGTTATTACACAAATCAAAGTAAGATGATTTCCCGTAGTCTATCATTTGTCATGTGACCTCATTTAGACCAATCGTAATGCAAGATTTTGGGTATGTGGAATACAATATCCAATGTCCTTTGGAAGTGTATAGATACGTTTATGATATGATATGCGCTAAACAAGAACGAAATATTATTATCATCGTCGTCGTCATCATCATCATCATCGTCGTCATCATATTTAATGAGATATTAATTCGGGAAGCTACACTTTCCTGTTGTAAATTATTACTTCACTTTGGCGAACTAAGCATGGCTACGTTTTTTAAAGGTTCTTAACGTAGTAATAAGGTACACTTACATCACGCCCCGGAATTTGTTCCTGCCTATCATCAACTATTCCTACAATGGGCTTGAATTTCCTTTTTAAATATACGTATGTATGCTAAATATTGTTAATATTTGGACTATAATGCATATTATATACGTACATGTGTAAACTCTAATTAATTCGTAACACAACATATTTTTATCGAGGTGAAATAATCACTGACAATCAAACCTGCCTATAAAGGCCACCCAACGGAAACAGGAAAACTGGCCACTGTAGACTGGTGACTTTTCTAGACAGGTTTTATAATCCAGGTTTCTTCCTAGAGGAAACATAGGTGACTATAGACAGTTGATCACTATAGACAGGTTGCATTTAGGCCTATACAGAGGTGGCCATGAGACAAGTTTGACTCTACCTTGAAATAGATTGTACCCTGAAAACTGTCATAAATTGGTTGGAAATTCAGGACGTATTTAAAATTGAAATTCTCGATACAAAGTAACTATTCACGCGTGATTCACTTACCGATTTTGCAACTACCTGGGCATGTAGCAAGACTTCAAGACAATAGATGGACAAATCGTTTAACAGAATGGCAACCAAGGACGGGAAAGAGAAGAAGAGGAAGGCAGAAGAGAAGATGGAGAGATGACCTAACATCATACATGGGAACGGCCACTTGGACTAGGACAGCTAGAGACAGAAGAGAATGGAAATGTTATGAGGAGGGCTTTGTCCAACGTCTGGATGAACTATAGCCTGATAGATAGAACGCCATAAGCCGTTAAGTGTCGAATCATTGTAGTTAACCAAAACTGTGGATAATACCTATTGCTAAAACCGATGCTACCATAACGAGCTTTCTAGACAGCGGCCAGCCCACAGCAGCGAATACAGAGTTATTCAAATACAATGCAACAACTGCTTAAAGCTCATATTCTAGGACAATAAATGTCCATTAATTTGGTACCTACGGCAAGCCTATGCTATTTCGAAGTTGTTCATTTTCATTGCATATCACAAAAATCTTCTAGCTACTGGATATCCTCAATTGAAATGTCGAAAAATAGCCTCCTCTCTTTGCCTAGAAAGTCAGTCACGGAGCTGGTCCACTATTTGTGACGTCACCCGGGGACGAGTATATTCACGTACCCGGATGTTCCATAGAAAACATGGGCAGAGAGATACGAATTTCTGCTATTTAGTTTCAAAGTTTAGTTTCATAACTCTATGTAGAATTCTTCACCTTCCCTAATATTTCATAGTACTAATATCAATTCCCTTTTTCAGAATTATGACATAAACAAGCCAACGATGCGCTATTAGTCGATATTTTCACCATGTAATTTTGTTTGAGTGTGTTGAATTTGGTGAGATTGTTTTCGTGTGCTCGGTAAAGTAGATCCGGTCGTTTGGCTTCGTTCGAGTCTTTCTCGCGTTCGGTCTAGCTCGCTTTATACATATACACTTTCGATTCACGTACGGTACATATTATATAATTATATCAATTGATAATGGCTGGAGAGTTTGACGAGAACGATCTTTTATGGATTTTGAAGAGTTTATGGAGAAAGAAGATGAAAGTAATGAAGGAAAAAGGGACGATAGTGCAGACGAGGATGATGGAAGTTGGGCTGAGGACGCAAGTACAAGTGGGGAGAAGACGATAGAGAAGTCGGAGAGCAAGGAGATGTCGACGTTCCTGCAGCCGGGGCCGGGAGTAGCGGCAGTAGCACCTAGCGCTCTAGACCGAAGATTTCTGTCTCTTTCGTTCGTTAGCCTCTGATTTGGGTAGGGTCGGCTCCTCTCTTTAGAGACAGAAGCCGACCATAGTGACTGCATTGCAAACTACTGCTCGCGTCCGAGCATTAAACTAATGCCCAAAATACTACATTTTACCCGATGCATATCCGATGCATTTATTATTGTAAATTAGGCCTAGGCTAAACTACATCGGTTCCACTTACCAGATTGACTGTATGATGCGTTTAAGGGTCTTTTTCCGGATTTTCGCCGAAATTGAGCTCCAGGCCATGTTGAAATTCTTGCAGCCGTATTTTAAACTGTTACTGCGCATGGAGGAAGATGACGTCATCCATTGACAGTAACAGTTTAAAATACGGCTGCAAGCATTTCAACACGGAGCTCAATTTTGGCGATGTACGTTCAACAAGCCGCCTAGAGCAGCGGCCTGGTCTTACCTGCCGATTCCGCTCGCTTCACGAACGTTCGTGCAAGAGCCGTATCACTTAATTGCGGATGAATATCGTTCATAGACGTCGTCCGCTAAATAGAGGAAGCTTGATCTTGTTCAAGTGTGATATATATATTTAAAACAAATATTTAACTGGTTCTGTATCCTTTTTTGAGGCAGTCAAACACATCCATGATAATTACAGTCACAGTTCTAGGCCTATTCGTTTCACAAAACTGCTCCTGTACCTTATCTGATGACAAGATAATGTATATGTACACCCACCTATTCATACCTGCATATGATTTAACCTTATTTTCCAAGCAGTAAACCCGTCTTAAAACTCTACCAAAAAGGATAATGTGAGGATATAAAAGAAATCAGCGACTGGAAAACGTTGCTTAGTTATTCTTCATTCAAATAAAAACAGAAAATCTATCACATAAACTCGTTAACAAGAAAAATTCTAAGCTCTAACAGGATAGCATTTACGTGGGCATATCATTGGCATTCACTCACTCAGCCCATGATCCCCGGTCGTGACGTCAAGAATAGAGGACCCGGCAATTCCGTGCATTTCCGGGTTTCCAACTTCGACATTTTGGTGGAGTTTACTCGCATAAATTTACTATTCTGATTTTTTTTTGTCGGTTGAACGCCATTTAGTGTTATTCTGGGGGTTAAAAGCTTTCTATTGATGTGATTATCTCAATATTTGGGATTATCCTAGAATTTCACCTTTAACATAATCAGGCGTAACCAAGCGAGGTTGTAGGGTAGCTTGATGTTATGGTATAATTTTACTGGGATTTAATAGTCACCAATAATTGATGAAGGTCGTTTACATTTAGTTTGTACCAAAGATTTTCCACCCGCTATCATGTTTCTGTCTTGTTAATGAGTGTGTAATAATATATTATATACAAGAACTCAGGATATTCGCGTCAGTTTTCTTCAGGCAGGCTTCAGTATTGTTCGCCTCGATAGGCTCCTCCTCCGACGATCTCATGTTATGCATTAAAACCAACGGTGTGTTGTCCCAAGCAATTACCTAATACGGCACTGTCACAATCATTTTGTGTAGGCTACTGAGATTCCCTAATGTCCTTGTTATATCTTTGTTATATTTTATTAATTGCTTACGGTAGGGTTTTATCTCCAATATTTGGATTTAAGGCTCAATATTCTCGATTTACACTGTCACGACGTAGGAATACCTTTTATGCAAGGTTCAGAAAAATAATCTGAAGTCATCGTTGGGCTGATCTTTCTCTCTCCCTCTCCCTTTTTTCCTTCTGTCGTATATGTCTTTTCATCTCTCTCCCCATCTTTCTCTCCTTATCTCTTGCTCTCTCTCTCTCTCTCTACCATCTTTCTCTCTCTATATCTTGCTCTCTCTCTCTCTCTCTCCCATCTTTCTCTCTCTATCTCTTGCTCTCTCTCTCTCCCATCTTTCTCTCTCTATCTCTTGCTCTCTCTCTATCTCCCTGTTACACCCACAAATGTAATAACGCCCACAAATGTAACAACGCCCACAAATGTAATAACACTTTACCCACAAATGTAATAACACCCACAAATGTAATAACACTTTACCCACAAATGTAATAATTTCACCCACAAATGTAATAATTTTGAATCACCCACAAATGTAATAATGACTTTACTCACAAATGTAATAAATTTGAAGGGATATTTTGTCGAATTTGTTCAAAACTAAAACCCTGTAATAAAGCATGGGTATAGCGCGCAGTCTTTACTCCAGACCCGGTTATTTCAAAATTTAAAAAATCTTCAAAACTAAGACCCCATAATCCTTTTCCTGTGGAATAACATGACAATCGAGCGTAGTCTTTCCTCCAGACCCGGTCATTTCAAAAATAAAAACAATAAAAAACAAAACCAAAAAAATCAAATCTAAGACCCAACAATCCTCCAAACTAAGACCCTGTAATAAAGCATGGGTTTAGAGCGTTGTCTTTACTCCACACCCGGTTATTTCAAAAATAAAACAAAACAAAACAAAAACCTTTTAAACTAAGACCCCTCCATCTTCCAAATTAAGACCCGGTAATAAAGCATGGGTTTAGAGCGTAGTCTTTACTCCAGACCCGTTTAATTTTTTTTAAATCTTCAAAACTAAGACCCCATCATCTTAGTCATGTGGAATAACATGAGTATTGAACGTAGTCTTTCCTCCAGACCCGGTCATTTCAAAAATAAAAAAACAATAAAAACAAAACAAAAATTCAAATCTAAGACCCAACAATCCTCCAAACTAAGACCCGTAATAAAGCATGGGTTTAGAGCGTTGTCTTTACTCATCACCCGGTTATTTCAAAAATAAACAAAACAAAACAAAAACCTTTTAAACTAAGACCCCTCCATCTTCCAAATTAAGACCCAGTAATAAAGCATGGGTTTAGAGCGTAGTCTTTACTCCAGACCCGTTTAATTTTTTTAATCTTCAAAACTAAGACCCCATCATCTTATTCATGTGGAATAACATGAGTATTGAACGTAGTCTTTCCTCTAGACTCGGTTATTTCAAAAACAAAACAAAACAAAAACAAAAACTTTAAAATTAAGACCCACCATCTTCCAAACTAAGATCCTGTAATAAAGCATGGGTTTAGAGCATAGTTGTTCTTCCAGACCCGGTCATTTAAAAAAAATGATATAATATATACAATATTTAAATACATTTAAGGTCACTTATTCGATTACTTTTTTTCTACGAACATTGAATTCCAGGATATTTGTGGGCGTTAGAATTTTTACATATTAACAAATCGTCGACGGTCAACGAACCATCGAATCGGTCCCTCCTCTGTGTGTTATATATATGGACCATTTTGACTGATTTGTCAGTTCGTGTGACCGCCGACCAATCATTTATTTGTGACGTGTTGTATCCACATATGTTATAATGTAATTTATTTTTAAATGAAAAAAAAGAGGAATAAAATGGTGGGACTTAGTTTCGAAGATTTGTTTAAATTTCTTTTTCTTTTGAAATAACCGGGTCTGGAGGAAAGACTACGCTCTATACCCATGTTATTCCACAGGAAAAGGATGGGGAGGTCTTAGTTTGAAGATTTTTTTTTTAAATAACCGAGTCTGAAGTAAAGACTACGCTCTAATCCCATACTTTATTACCGGGTCTTAATTTGGAGGATTGTTGGGTCTTAGATTTGAATTTTTGTTTTGTTTTTTATTGTTTTTTTATTTTTGAAATGTCCGGGTCTGGAGGAAAGACTACGCTCGATTGTTATGTTATTCCACAGGAAAATGATTATGGGGTCTGTTTTTTAATTTTTTGAAATAACCGGGTCTGGAGTAAAGACTGCGCGCTATACCCATGCTTTATTACAGGGTTTTAGTTTTGAACAAATTCGACAAAATATCCCTTCAAATTTATTACATTTGTGGGTAAAGTCATTATTACATTTGTGGGTGATTCAAAATTATTACATTTGTGGGTAAAGTGGTTATTACATTTGTGGGTGAAATTATTACATTTGTGGGTAAAGTGTTATTACATTTGTGGGTGTTATTACATTTGTGGGTAAAGTGTTATTACATTTGTGGGCGTTGTTACATTTGTGGGCGTTATTACATTTGTGGGTGTAACACTCCCCCCCCCCCCATCTTTCTCTCTCTATCTCTCCCCATATTTCTCTCTCTATCTCTTGCTCTCTCTCTCTCTACCCCTTACTCTCCGTCCCTTCTACTTTTCCATCTCTCCCATTTCATCATCCTCTATTTTATTATTTCCTTAATAGATCCTTTTCTATCTTTTTCCTCTTTGTAACTCAATACCCTTCTCCCCCTCCTTCCCTCTATAAATCTCTCTCTCTCTCTCTTTTTCTTTCTTCATTCCTCTCTCACACACACACTCTCTCTCTAACTATCACTCTTACCCTCTCGAAATCACTCTTATTCTCTCTCTCTCTCTTTCTCCTTCTCTTTCTGTCTCCCTCCCTCTCGTCTATCAAGTATATCTATCTCTTTTCTCACCCATTCACGTTCAGATCAAACTATTAGCTACTCTCAATATGCATATTTGTGTGTACATGATTATTTTAATGATGCATCTGATTAACCATATATTTTGTAACCTCAAAGGCAATTTTTATTTAATTATGTCAAGAAACTGAAATAAGGTCGTTTACACACAGTACCAGTCTGGTCGTTAACACAAACTATTTATTTTTGCTTACACACATCACCATGGTGGAAGTTCACACACATCACCACTGTGGTCGATTACACACATTTCTACTGTGGTCGTTTACAAATATTACCAGTTTGGTAGTTTACACACATCACCGCTGTGGTTGTTAACACACATTACTACTATGGTCGTTTACACATATTACTACTGTGGTCGTTTTCACAAATAACCTCTGTGGTAGTTACCCATATTACCAGTGGGGTAGTTTACACACATCATCAATGTGGTCTTTCACACATATATATAGCTTACATACATTACCGCTCTGATAGTTTATATAGATTACCACAGTGGTCGCTTACACATTTTATCGTAGTGACCGTTTACACATATTACCACAGTGGTCGTCTTCACATGTTACCGCTGTGGTAATCTACACACATTACCAATGTGGTGGTTTACACACATCAACACTGTTGGATTTAAGGCTCGATGTTCTCAGTTTCTACATCCGTTACGTATTAGAAATATCTTTTATGCCAGGTTCTGAAATATAATCCAAAGTTATCGTTAGGTTGATCTTACTCCCTCACGTTCTCTCTCTCTCTCTACCTCTTACTCTCCGTCCCTTCTTCTATTCTTCTATCTCTTCCATTTCATCATCCTCTCTTTCATTAAAAAAAATATATATTTTATGTAGCACGTACCTCTGCAACAAAACTCAAATATCCCTTTAAATGATACATCTGAGAAGCCAAAAATGTAACCTTAAAGGCAATTTCATACAATTATGTCAAGAAACTGAAAGAGGATCGTTTACATCCAGTACCACTCTGGACGTTAACACACACTATTCATTTTTTTTGCTTACACACATCACCATGGTAGGAGTTTACTCACATCACCACTGTGGTCGTTTACACACATTACCAATGTGGTAGCTTTAAATTACACATATATCCATTGTTGTAATTTACACACATGACAACTGGGCTACTTTACACATATTACCACTGTGGTAGCCTACACACATAAGCTGTAACAGGGTATTCACTGTCATTGTCCTGATCACAAGCGAGATCATTCCACTTATATTCGTTGGACGAATGAAACTCGGCGCAGTCCTGGTCTCCTTGATAGCTGTTAGGCTGTCCGCTCCCCCAGATCTCATAGTCTAGACTCGAGCCGTCACTCCATTCCCAGCTGGCTTCTGTAGTCTTGTCATGCAGACCGATCCATACCCTGGTATAGGATGTTACCTTTTAGCAAAGAAGTGTGTAGCATTTATTTAACAGCGGAGTAAAGCAAGGAGAAAGGGTGGGGAAACAAGGAACGGAATATTATGAAAGAGAGAGAGAGAGAGAGAAAGAGAGAGGGGTGTTCATGATATATACGGTGATCACATAAAAACTGCTTTTGGAGAGTGCCTTATATAACATAGTTATATATACGTATAAAGCAAATACAAACTAAAATGGGGTGCAACAACAAATGATATAAAATATATAGGCCTATGGAAACAAGATTGAGACTAGTTTCCATGGCTTAATACACGAGTTGACTAAGAATATGAAGAATATGATATTATTACAAGGAAAAGAAATGTATGTATATTGGTAAAGGATTCGAAATCAGATTCATTCCCATATTCGATCTGATCGCCATTTCGAAATTAATTTTTAGTTTAGAATTAACTATAACCCTAATCATAACACAGATCTTTCTCGTTACTCGCTGGCTGGGACTGTGCAAATTGCTTATACTTGATTATACGCCTGTTTCCAGTATCATGCTAAAAGTCGTATTTGTTTCAATCTCGCCATTTCATTATCAAATAGGAATCTCTGTAGCTCGGTGGCTATCATGTAATTTAATGCAACACGTTTCATTTATCTTAAGTCATGTTGCATTTCCCTATCTTCCCCTTTTGTTTCACCTTTCTCTTCCATATACACGAATACCCTACACAAGCTTATTCTTAATGGAATTTACGCCCTCTTTCTTTAGTTACTATGCATCTTCAACGTATTTACATCATTATATATATAGCATTATTTGAGTACTTTCTTAATATGAAAAAACGGAGGAAATTAAATGCTACTCTGAACAGAAAAGGAAAATGAAAGGCGTACCACTTTACTGCGGATGCTTTCATAAAGCACTGCAAGAAAGGCCATCTCTTCTTTCGAATGGATAGAAGTGAGATGTCCAAGGCTGATGTTAGAGTCGACACCAGAACAAGGAACGGAGAAACCCGAGCAGTGCATCTCAGCTCCAAGCCAAGTAATGTTTTTCACCGAGAAATACCTAGAAATTAGGGAGAAGGCAACATTTTATTCCAAATGAATCTGAAAGATTTATTTTTTAAATCAAAAAGCGCTTAGTTGCTCTGCATAGAATATTACAATAAGCCTACCCTAGCCTAGTGCTTACGAAAACATGAGTCAAGATAACTAAAGATAGGGAATCCTTTGAATACTCTGAATTTTACCTGCTTTATCTTGAACTCGCTTCGCTTGCTCTTATTGTTTTAAAACTGTATCATTATCATGCCCGTGCGACAAGGATCACGGAAGCAATTAACTTTAGTAGTAAATACAAGTCTAGAAATGTAGAACTTTCCTCACTTATCGCAAGTTATCGGCAGGCTTGCTAACAATTGCCTGATCTTTAGAGGTGTCGAGGTCTAGTGGACAAGTCACTGGCTGTGGATACCATGGTTCGTGGTTCGATTCCCACCGCAGTACTAATGTCCTTTGGCAAAACAATAGTCGACACTTGCCACTCGCAACCATGTGCTAAATGGGTGGGTACCCGGTAGGATGCGACATTAATGTGGTTGGATTGGCATGTGTGCGCTTGTGAAATTGCGCCTGGCCTGAACCCCCCCCCCAAGTTGGGTGTTAAGGGCTGGTGTTAGTGTTTAATAAACACTAAGACAAGCCCTAAACACCGACATGGAAATCAGATGGTGTTAAGGCTTTGACCTCTGAATATCGTCAACTTCCGGTAGCTAGTGTTATCAATTTTGCAAAATTGTCGTCTGCTGAACCGAACTTTGTGGCTGGTGTTAATATTTTACGTACGAATGTCCTATTCACTAACACTAGCCCCTAGGGGTTAAGCACATGTTCATTTCCAGTTCGGTGTTAGTGTTGTACCCGCACAACAGTCAATGCACGAACGATGCTAATATATTGTCTGGCAATCAAATAAAAATATGCGAAACAGGTCCTTTACTATGTGATTCATATATTCTTTTGTGTAAAATGAGTTATTTTATAAGGCCAGAGAAATAAGTGTAAATTTATTCTGTGCTTTTCATGATATCTTTAGTTTTGATATAAGCACTATTCCAATGTTACTATTATTATTATTAGTAGTAGTAGTAGTAGTAGTATTAGTAGTAGTAGTAGTAGTAGTAGTAGTAGTAGTAGTAGTAGTAGTATGTATGTACGTACAATTGTACATGTATGCTTACCTGTAGCAGTTATTCTGAAAGGCTGTCCACAATGGAGGACACCCACACCCTCCGGCTTGGCAGCCCGGTAGGACCGGCAGCATCAAAGCTGACGTTGCGATGACCAAGAACGGGATTATCTTGTAGAGCATGTTGGTTACAAATGAACGTCTGTCTTTTAGTAACAGCTCACATAGATCTGAAAAACGTGTTTTAAACATTATGGATATTGGCCCTATGATCAGGAAGTTATAATATCCCAATAATCAGAAACTATAAAAGGCTGAGCTTGTTTTGGTGTTTTTAACACCCATAAACAGGAAATCCGGTCTAGAATAAATCGACTAATTTCCTCTCCCTCTCTATCTCTCTTCTCTCTCTTCATCCCCTCCTCTCTCTCTCACACACACACACACACACACAAACACACGCACTCACACACGCACTCTCTATCTCTCTATCGTTCTATCTCTCTCCCTCTCGTCTATCAAATATACCCATCTCTTTCCTCACCCATTCATATTTAGGATAAACTATTCTGCTACTCTCGAATCATTTGATTCGATTCTTATAATGATACATCCGATTAGCCTAACAGTTTGTAATCTTACAGGCACTTTTATTTTATAATGTCAAGGAAATGAAATGGGTCGTTTGCGCATAATTATTACCAATGTAGAAGTTTACGCACATCACCAATATGGTATTTTACAAACATCACGAATATGGTAGATTACACGCATTCCCATTGTGGTAGTTTACACATTTTCCTACTGTGGTAGTTTATACACATAACCACTGTGGTCGATTACACACATTACTACTGTGGTCGTTTACACATTACTACTGTGGTCGTTTACACATATTACCACTGTGGTAGTTTACACACATCAACACTGGGGATTTTACACCCATTACCATTGTGGTAGTTTACACATTTTCCTACTGTGGTAGTTTATACACATTACCACTGTGGTCGATTACACACAATACTACTGTGGTCGTTTACACATATTACCACTATAGTACCTTAAACACATCAACATTGTGGTCGCTAGACATATTACCACTATGGTAGTTTATACACATTACCAATGTGGTAGTTTACACATATTACTACTGGGGTCGTTTAGACACATTACTACTGTGAGATTTTACACCCATTACCACTGTGGTAGTTTACACACATCAACACTGGGGGATTTTACACCCATTACCACTGTGGTCGTTTACACATATTACCGCTGTGGTAGTTTACACACATCAACACTGTGGGATTTTACACCCATTACCACTGTGGTCGTTTACACATTATATCCACATATATCCATGTATCCATATATCCTTTTTCCTGCTTTATTACCATCTACGATCTGATGTTGACTTTCTCTCTTTCTGTCTTTTCTTCACTGCTCTACCAAAATCCTCTGCCTACCTACCTATGTCCTCTTGAACTCTCTCGCTCTGTTGGCATCCTCATCGTACCAAACCTATTTTATGTAATTTACCCAACTAAAGCTGTTATAAATTTAGTTTACCATTAGTGTAACTGTTTATGATTATGATTTTTTTTTTTGAAAATTGATTTCTGTAAACTCTTACCGATGAAAAAGAAATTTCCGAATGGACAATAAATACTTAATTTCAATTTTAATTTCAATTTCAATTTGTGGTAATTTACACACATTAACACTGTGGTCGCTTACACACATTACCATTGTGGAAGTTTACATACATAAGCTCGCAACGAATTGACTGTCACCGTCCGTATCACAAGCGAGATCATTCCACTTATATTCGTTGGACGAATGAAACTCGGCGCAGTCCTGGTCTCCTTGATAGCTGTTAGGCTGTCCGCTCTCCCAGATCTCATAGTCTAGACTCGAGCCGTCACTCCATTCCCAGCTGGCTTCTGTAGTCTTGTCATGCAGACCGATCCATACCCTGGTATAGGATGTTACCTTTTAGCAAAGAAGTGCGAAGCATTTATTTAACAGGGGATAAAGCAAGGGAAAAGGGTGGGGGAACAAAGAAACGAAGAGTATGAAAGAGAGAGAGAGAGAGAGAGAGAGGGGATGTTCATTCTAAATACGGTGATCACTTAAAAACTGCTTCTGGAGAGTGCCTTGCAATTATCAAAAATGGGGAACAACAACAAATTATATTAATTGAAAAGGCCTATGGAAACAAGATTGAGAGTTGCTACCATGGCTCACTTCACGAATTGACTAAGAATATGATGAATATGTTATTATTACAAGGAAAACAAATGTAGGCCTATGTAAAACAGTGTAAACGAATCGGAATGACCTTTTGATCCGCTATTCAATCTGATCGCCATGTTGATATTGATTTTGATATTGGAATTAACTATAGCTCTAATCTGCACATATATATTTCTCGTTACTCGCTGGCTGAGACTGTGCCGTTGCTTATAGTTGATTATACATCCGTTTTCAGTATCATTCCAGAAATCTTCTTTGTTTAAATCTTGCCATTTCATTATCAAATATGCATCTCTGCAGCTCGGTGGCTATCATGTAATTGGTTGCAATTCGTTTCCTTTATCTTTACTCCAGTTTCCCTTTCTTTCCGTAAATTCTTCGCCTTTCTCTTCATATACAGGAGTACCCTACACAAGCATATCCCATTAGTTACTATGCATTCTCAACCCATTCACATCATTATATGTTTTATTTGAGTACTTGTTAAATATGAAAAAGATGGAAGAAATTAAATGCTACTTTAAACAGAAAAGGAAATGAAAAGCGTACCACTTTACTGCGGATGCTTTCATAAAGCACTGAAAGAAAGTCCATCTCTTCTTTCGAATGGATAGAAGTGAGATGTCCAAGGCTGATGTTAGAGTCGACATCAGAACAAGGAACGGAGAAACCCGAGCAGTGCATCTCAGCTCCAAGCCAAGTAATGTTTTTCACCGAGAAATACCTAACGAGAAATTAGGAAGAAGACAATATAAAAATATTTCAAATGAATCTGGAAGATTTTTTTTTCAACTTAAAACTTTAAATCTGAAGTAGTGTCAGAAGAACAGACTGCCTTAAAAAAAGGCATTCACTCGCTTCACTTGCTCGTATTCTCCTCAGTATCTTTAACATGACCGCGCGGCAAGGATCACGAAGACATTTAAGTAGTAAAAATAAGTCTAGAAATCTAGTGCCAGAACTTTACCCACTTATCGGCAAGCTGGATCCACCCCTCTAACACAAAACCGAGATAGGAAACAAAAAAATACAAATAGTTAAGGAGGTAAAATATGAAATATGAATAAAAACGCCAGAATTGATGTAGTGGGTGTACTTGAGGGTTTCGGAATCATCAAATTCATAAGAAATTAAATATAGTCATATGCAGAAAAAGCCCCCAGGGAAGAGGGGGTACTCAGATTTGGTTTGGACGGGGGTGTGCAGCTGAAGCGTCTAAACCCATACCCTTTTTTAAGTGTCATTTTGGCAGAAAATGGCACCCATTATTAGGGTCTTCCATTACAAACGCAACCCAATGTTTAAGGTTTTGCCGTATTCCTTTCTCATGAATTTCGTTTTGCGTACGCTCGAGGAGGGGGGGGGGGGGTTGAAGTGGGATTACCCGTTTATAAATTAGTCAAAAGGCGGAGCTCAAATTAATGATAATAGGGACTTTTACATTTGCACGACGAGAACGTGGACTGCTACGTGAACATCCTTTTAAGGCAATGTGACGTCCTTTTAAGGCACACTGCCGGGCACTGCCAGTGCCTTAAAAGGACATCACATTGCCTTAAAGCCCAAGTCCACTCAAAAATAACTTACTTTCAATAGAACCAGAAAAATCAGACAAACCAATCAAAAGAAGTTTGAGCAAAATCGGATAACTAATAAGAAAGTTATGAACTTTTAAGGACATGAAAAACTTTGAAAATCACTACACAAATTGGCAACTCACTCATGAGTCTGTGACGTATGGTCCTCACTATCCACCAATTATTTTCTTTATATTGATAATATAAATTTCCTATTTCCACCCTAAGAATCTTATTTCTAAAAAGGGAAATTAATGGGATTAAACTATATAAAGCAATTGATAAGTTGTGAGGACATGACGTCACAAACTGATAACCATCTTGGCAATTTGTGTTGTGATTCTCATTGTTCCATAGTTTTACATACTTTTTCAAAAATTCATAACTTTCTTATTAGTTATCCGATTTTGCTCAAACTTTTTTTGATTGGTTTGTCTGATTTTTTTGCTTTTATTGAAAGTAAGTTATTTTTTGGAGTGGACTTGGCCTTTAAAAGGATGTCAACGTAGCAGTCTACACTCTCGTCGTGCAAATCTAAAAGTCCCTATTGATCAATCTGTGCGACCATCGGCGAGGACTTTGGATGAAAAAGCGAAATGATTTCAATTATTTTTGCGGGATTTGGCATCTGGAATTTTCAATTTAGCGAGATTATGGGTGAGATATTATCCTGAAGAAAATTGAAAAGTGGGGGCACTTTTAGAGATTTTGCAGCACAAAATCATACCCCATGTTTAGAGATTTTTTGCAAAAAAGTAACCCATTAGAGCGGCACATTGTAGTATTAGGCGAGTACCCCGTATAACATTATCACTAACCATAATGGTTACCATGTGCGCATGCACAGGTTTAGCTAACTAAAAAATCTTGGAGCCCATATAG
The DNA here is from genome assembly GCA_037976565.1 of Mesocentrotus franciscanus. Lineage (NCBI taxonomy): Eukaryota > Metazoa > Echinodermata > Echinoidea > Camarodonta > Strongylocentrotidae > Mesocentrotus > Mesocentrotus franciscanus. The sequence goes on from CP137682.1 coordinate 27,391,013, forward strand.
TGTCGACCGAAATTTGATGAGACTCGTAAATATTGTTCGAATCGAAGTACGTACGCACGTTTGTGCAACTTAACTGTGCCGCCTGTGCGCATATGGAGCTTTAGACGCACGAGCCAATCGTTTTGAGTAAATTAAGATTCACATAATTTTAAAGATACGATATAAACAAGAAAACCAACATTTTGGCCTAGTGGGATTTGGGATGTATTATACGGTATTTAGCTTAGACCTTCATCTATCGATAACAACTTTCTACTTCAATGATTTTCATTATATATAGCCAATATAACAGTATGAGATAGCAGTGTTGTCAATTTTAATAACATAACAGTATAAATCAGCCGTGTTGCTATTATCATAACATACAGCCAATACTTTATTGATACTGGTACAGCAACAGCAACTTTCCTCTGGAAAAGACATTAAATGATAAAATTCAATGATTATCATTATCAATATTACTTGAATAGAAATAGAAAGTTTTTTATTGATAGATGAAGGTCTAAGCTAAATACCGTGTGAGTCAAAATAAAGTTTGCACTCAGAAAATTGTCATTTATTTTAAAAATCAGCTATGAACAAAAGGTTATCATACATGTTTTGAAATAGTGTTATATCCCGAATCGTTTGGTATCATTTTTGTGTGGTATGTGTTCACGCTTGGATGAACAGGAAGCATTGTTTGCGAGAGTGCAAAAATCGACTTGCGCAAAAGTATTAAAGTGAGAGAATGAATTGAATGTATCAAATGAAATGCATTGCATATGCTTTTTTCAGAAGCAAAGTCACACACACACACACACATAAGGAACACACACACACACACACGCACACACTCACATAGCACATTTAGATGCAGACTGACCGAGTCCTTTGGGAAAAACAATTCATTGTGATGTTAATGCACGAAACTTTCATTATGGCATAATGATTGAATTAAAATATATTCCATTTTGATATTAAATGGGAATATGCGATTTTACAGAAATGGTCATTACGTTATAATGACTTGGCTGCGTGTATTTTTCATTTATCTGAGTGTGCAAGTGCGCGGAAGTGTGTCTGTGTGTGTGCGTGCGTGTGTGTGTGAGTGTGAATGTGAATGTTTACGGGGGGGGGGGTTAAGTAGTAGAAGGGATGGAGGGGTGGCGGGGAATATTAACGGAGGGTGCATTGTAAACAAATATGTATTATGTTATTTTTCATGAAGGATGGTAATAACTTAATTCAGTATGTTTTTATTATTATCAGACAAATTTCGTGATTTCATTCTTTTTGTCTTCTTCTTTGCTCAAGGTTTTGTGAATAATTTATTTGTGTTATGAAAACGAAATGAAAATTTGTATTTGTATGGAAGTATTTACATAGATTTGTATGTAATTATGTATTCTGAATGAAATCTCTATAATAATTTTTTATTATTTTAAATTTACAATGTCCAGAGGACTGATAAAGACTTAATGCCAATGCAGTGCAGTGCAGGGTAACTAGCTGGAGAAAATTGTATACACATGGTAGCTCTCAATATTTTTTTTTTGTAGCATTAATATGTATTGCAATGTCAGGTGCAAGATCTGAAAGGAATGTCATTGATGATGGATTTTAATGATGTTTTTCTTTTTATGTGCATCTGATCAATGTGCATCAGAGTTTTCTTTTATGTACATCTAATCAAGGAAGGTTTAAGTGTGTTGGATTCTTAGGAGTTAGGATGTTAGGTATGTGGGTGAGATGTATGGGTGGATGCTGTTGTGCGAATGGCGTATTTGTACAGTGTTCTACTGTTCTATGTGTTGAGTGGATAAGTGTTGTGTTTGGAGTGTCTTGGTTGTGGTCTTGTGAGTGAGGATGATTGGCTGGAGTTCCAGTGTTGTGAGCGTGTGAATCTGTGTATGTTTTGTGAGGTGAGAGCTTGTGAGCGTGAATGTGAATGGGTAAGTAGTAGAAGGGGTGGAGGGGTGGTGGGCTTAGGGTGCATTGTATACAAATATGTATTATGTTATTTTTTTTGTAATAACTAAGTTCAGTATGTGATTATTATTATTAGAAAACTTTAGTGATTTCATTCCATTATTCCCCTTCTTTGCTCACTGTTTTGTGAATAATTTATTTATGTTATGAAAACGCAATGAAGATCTGTATTTGTATGGAATTATTTACATTGATTTTTATGTAATGATTTATTTTGAATGAAATCTCTAATAAAAAAAACTATTGAAAAAGTGTGTGTGTGTGTGTGTGTGTGTGTCTGTGAGTGACTGAGTGTGACTCTGTGTGTTTTGATATGTGTGGCATGATTAATTTTGTTAGGGATGTTATTTAGATCTGCAAAGACCGAAATTATGACCCGAATCCCAATTGTTTTATTCAAACATCACTTAAGCAAGTCGATTTTTGCTATCTCTTAGACAATGTCTTCTGTCCATCCAAGCGTGAAGACATACCACACAAAAATGATACCAAACGATTGGGGATAAAACACGCTTTCATAAGATGTATAATAATTTACTGTTCATAAATGATTTTTAAAATAATTAGCAATTTTCTAGGTGTAAACTTTTTTTTGATTTACACGGTATATATATATACACCCCAAATCCCACTATGTTAGCTTGTGTATATATCGTATCTTTATAATTATTGAATCTTAATTTACTCAAAACGACTGGCTCGTGCGTCTATAGCTGCACACACGATTCGAACAATGGTATAAGTCTCATCATATCAAATTCATGGTCTATATTACTTTCTGATCTTTCCTGATTTGGGGTTTTGCAATTTTGCCTTGAACCATTCACACCGTGTAATCTTATGGTCAAGGGTACTTATTCTGAAAGTACTTGTTCATTCTTGCAAAATATCCAATATCAAACGTGAATTTATTTAGTTGAATTTCCTTGGTACGTGGGGCTGATACGGCACTACTCGTACCACACGTACAAGGCCCTTCCTTAACAGACCATTGCTAATGACGTAAAACATGTCAGCCAATCAGAAGACCGGAAATATTAGTAATTGCCAAACCTGTTTGGGAAAAAAGGGGGGGGGGGGAGCAAATGCACTGTACACGGAAGTGGTTATATGGAGCTTCACACACTGGTGGCAAGACTGTTTGGCCCAAACACTTAAGCCATTTCGTGTCATTCTGAATATGAGAGCGAGAGCAATCCTTTTCATACACATTCTATATTTTCCAAACAGACATAAAAAGAATGACAAAGCCCCCAAAAAAAAAAATATATATATATTTATATATATAAATCTGATATTAAAAGAACTCAACGTTATCTTGAAAACTGCAAACTTACAATCTCCTGATCTATAGAGGTGTCGTGGTCTAGTGGATAAGATATTGTAGATCCCATGGTTCGCGGTTCGAGTCCCACCGCGGTACTAATGTCCTTTGGCAAAACAATAATCTACATATGCCACCTTAATCCAGGTGTTAGATGGGTGGGTAACCGGTGGGATGCGAACGTTAAATTGGTTCGATTGGCAAGTGTGCGCTTGTGAAATGGCGCCTTGCCGGAATACCTCCTCCCCTCTACGGGAGTGGAGCTTGTGCACTGTCATGTGTAGATTATCAAATGAATCCAATGACCGGGAGCTTGAACACCCCCATTCCCTATAGAAACTTAATATTAACCGCTATACCAATGTGACTATTATTAATATTATCATTATCATTATTATTATTATTATTACTATGTATGCTTACCTGTAGCAGTTACTCTGGAAGGCTGTCCAAAATGGAGGGCACCCACACCCTCCGGCTTGGCAGCCCGGTAGGACCGGCAGCATCACAGCTGTCGATGCGATGATCAAGATCGTGACTATCTTGTCGAACATATTGGCTACAGATGAACGTCTGTCTTTTGGCAACTGTTCACATAAATGAAAAAAAAGTTTTGAATATGACGGATGTTGCCCCTATAATGAGGAAATGTACCCGATACTCAGAAACTATAAAAGGCTGAGCTTGTTTCGTTGGTTGAATACCCATGAAAAGGAAATCCGCTCTGGATTAATTGGATCTCCTTGTTTTAAAGGCAAACAAGTCCATTTCTAAATTAATGGTTTTGCGACTGTCTCCATAATTTGGGCAAGTCATTACATGAATTAATTATTTCTTAAAATCATGAAACAAAATATTAAGCTCCTTGCGATTTCAACTTCACAAGAAATACTACGTTTCGCATATATTTGTAATTTCATATTAGGATGCGAGTTTGGACAGCTAGGAAAAATAAAGCTGTCTCGCTTGCCATTGGATTTTCACGAAAATTATGCATCAAACATGTCACATTGCACCAACTGCATGAAAAGTTTTCATTTATTATCGTCTACACACCTTTAGAAAGATTGATGGAACTTCAGAAGCAAGCTTATACCGTTTGAATTACAGCATTATCGTTTGAAATGATCTGTCCAGGTAAATAACAACACATTATCAATTTTTCATGGTATAAGGATGTTATCAGCGATTTTTTTTCTCTTAAAACAAAATCGATTTCCAGGAATAAGCATGTTAGTGAATCGCCGTTTGGTCTAAACCAGTTCGTCAACTACCCAATTAGTCTATTCCCACATGTTCTACACCTACTGTCCACATGGTCTGATAATCATTTCGTCTACTTATCATTTGGTCTAATCTCCAATAAGTCTACTACCTTTTTGTTCCATTGTTCATTTAGCCTAATAACCAGTTAGTCTAATTCCCAGTTTGTCTGATGCCCATTTCGTCTACTATCCATAAGGTCTCATACTAATTTGATGAATATGATTATTTATGATTAAAAGATTATTAGACCATATAAACCAGCGTGTTCCCTGTATTACACATTTTTGTCTGAAAGCAACAACACTATACCTTTAAACACACACTTTGGCATCGTTTATGAGGACGTTTGTGACTATTTCCTTTCAATAAAGTGGATAACTTTAAATCGATCTCACTTCAATCGGATGTTTCTTTAAGTTGACTTGATATAGATCTGGTACTCAACGTTATTTTAAGTAAATACGGAAGTCAGTGATACTATATGAACTATTTTATTGTTTCCTGTTTTTCTGGAGAGCGTGTATAGTGTTCCCGTGTTTGCTGATGTATCATTTCAATTTGCAGTATAATACTCCAGTGTTTTGGTCGAAAGATCATTTCAATTGCGTCATTACCATCGTTAACTGCCGGTAATCAAGCCTGTGATTTGATTCAGGTCATACGTCAGTAACTTAAAGTCATGTTTGCACCGTGTTTATTTTCCCTTTTTTAACGGTGGAGGAGAGGGGAGGGTAATAAGCCACTCAGCTAGTGTTGTATATTGAATATCTGAGATGTAAAGGATGAAATAAAGCTTCCTAATATACAAATGAGTGTCACAAATATCAATTCAACTCCTTTTCATTGATTTTCTTTGGATTATGAAAAAATATGTTTTTACGTGTTATAACGGTTCTAGGACACCTACCACCTACCCCCTAGGACAACTACCCCATAGGACAACTAACCCCCGGACAACTACTCCCAGACAACTACCCCCTAGGACAACTACCCCCCGGACAACTACCCCCTAGGATAGTTGTCCGGGGTAGTAGTCATAGAGGATGGTTTTCGTAGGGGGTAGTTGTCTGGGGGTAGTTGTCCGGGGATATTTGTCCTAGGGGGTAGTTGTCCTAGGGGGTAGTTGTCTGGGTTGGTTATCCGGGGGTGGATGTCCAGGGGGTAGGTGTCCGGATACGGTTTAAAACATCACCTCCCTGTACGTGTGCCCGCCTACCGCTACATGTTCCCGAGGAGAGGGGAGGGTAATAAGCCATACAGCTATTATTGTATATTGAATAGAAATGCTACCATGTAAGCCACGTAAATCTGCTGCGCGGATTCGTCGATCGAAAGCGATGTTGGTTGGTTCTGAAAGATAAAAAAAGAATTTTATCAATTCACCTTTATTGTAAAAAATTCAACATTCAAATAAAAAATGCAACTCTTGGTTTGAGGAAATTTTTTACAAGATTAATCTAGGAAAGGCCAAAAAAAAAAAACCTGAGTTTCCCCCAATATTTAGATTTTAGGCTCGATAATCTCGGTTTATACAGTGGTTACGTAGAAATATCTTTTATGCCAAGTTCCGAAATATTATCCGAAGTCATCGTTAGGTTGATCTTTCCTTTTGTCATATATCTCTTTTTATATCTCTCTCTATCTCTTACTCTCAGTCCCTTCTCCTATTTTTCTATCTCTCCCATTTCATCATCCTCTCTTTCATTATTTCCTTAATAGATCCTTTTCTATCTTTTTTCTCTTTGTAACTCAATACCCTTCTCTCTCTCTCTCCTTCCCTCTAATCTATCTCTCTCACACACACTCTCTCTAACTGAATTTTTATCTCTCTTATCTTCTCGCACTAACTCTTCTTCTCTCTCTCTCTCTCTCTCTCTCTTTCTGTCTTCCTCCCTCTTGTCTATCAAATATACCTATCTCTTTCCTCAACCATTGACGTTCAGGTCAAACTATTTAGCTCTCTCAAAATATGCATATTTTTGGTACATGATTCTTCAAATGATACATCCGATTAACCAAATATTTTGTAACCTTAAAGGCAATTTTTATTTAATTAGGCCTATGTCAATAAAATAAAATAAAATAGGGCTGTTTACACACAGTACCACTCTGTTCGTTAACACACACTATTTATTTTTGCTTACACACATCACCATGGTGGAAGTATACACACTTCACCACTGTGGTCGTTTACACACATTACTACTGTGGTAATTCATACATATTGCCACTGTTTGTACTTAAAACACATTACCACTGTGGTCGTTTACACATATTACCACTGTGGTCGTTTACACACATTATCACTGTAGTATTTAAAACACATCAACATTGTGGTAATTCATACATATTACCACTGTTTGCACTTAAAACACATTACCACTGTGGTAATTTACACATATATCCACATATATCCATATATCCATTTATCTTTTTTCTTTATTTATTATCATGTACGATCTGATGTTGACTTTCTCTCTTTCTGTCTTTTCTTCACTGCTCTACCCAAATCCTCTGCCTACCTATACCTATGGTCCTCTTCAACTCTCTCGCTCTGTCTGCATCCTCATCGTTCGAAACTTATTTCATGTAATTTACCCAACTAAATCTGTTATGAATTTAGTTTACCATTACTGTAACTGTTTATGATTATGACTATTTATTTTTGTAAATTGTTCTATGTTAACTTTTACCAGTGAAAAACAAATTTCGGAATGGACAATAAATACTTAATTTCAATGTTAATTTCAATTTCAATTTGTGGTAATTTACACATAAGATAAGATAAGATAATTTATTGGTTTCCACAATATCTCATTTTACAAAGAGTGTAACAACATATTGAACAATGATTATAATATACATGTAAATATAATACCGGTACACCGTATTCAGAAAATTGTCCTTCAGTTGAACTTAAGAGATATAGTGGCGGAGACTATGGAAAAGCAGATTAACACTGTGGTCGTTTACACACATTACCACTGTGGTAGTTTACACACATAAGCTCTCGCAACGAATCGGCTGTCACCGTCCGTATCACAAGCGAGATCATTCCACTTATATTCGATAGATGAATGAAACTCGGCGCAGTCCTGGTTTCCTTGATAGCTGTTAGGCTGTCCGCTCTCCCAGATCTCATAGTCTAGACTCGAGCCATCACTCCATTCCCAGCTGGCTTCCGTAGTCTTGTCATGCAGACCAATCCATACCCTGGGGTCTGCTGCCTATTAGCAAAGAAGTGTGCAACATTTATTTAACAGGGACTAAAGCAAGGAGAAATGGTAAGGAAACACGGAAAGGTAGAGTATGAAAGAGAAAGATAGAGTGAGAGAGAGAGAGAGAGGAGGATTTTCATTATATATACGGTGATCACATAAAAACTTCTTTTACTGAGAGCCTTGTAATAAGTATTGATACGTATGAAGCAAAAACAAATTATCAAAAATGAGGAAAACAATAAAATGATATTAATTAAATAGGCCTAAATGGAAACAAGATTGAGACTTGCTACCATGGCTTAATACACGAATTGAATAAGAAGATGAAGAATATGCTATTATCACAAGGAAAAGAAATGTATGTAAAACATACCTTATAGGAAATAGTTTCCATCCGCTATTCAATCTGATCGCCATTTTGATATATTTTGATTTTAGAATTAACTATAGCCCTAATCAGCACATAGATATTTTTCGTTACTTCATTCTACTATTTTTCTTTGTTTAAATCTTGCCATTTCATTATCAAATATTATCTTTACTCATGTCCCATTTCCCTTTCTTTCCCTAATTTCTGCGCCTTTCACTTCCATATACAAGAGTACCCTACACAAGCTTATTCTTAATTCGATTTACGCCCTCTTCCCTTAGTTACTATGCATTCTCAACCATTTACATCATTATATGTATTATTAGAGTACTTTATTAATATGAAAAAATGGAAGAAATGAAATGCTACTTTGAACAGAAAAGGGACATGAAAGGCGTACCACTTTACTGCGGACGCTTTCATAGAGCACTGAAAGAAAGGCCATCTCTTCTTTCGAATGGATAGAAGTGAGATGTCCAAGGCTGATGCTAGAGTCAACATCAGAACAAGGAACGGAGAAACCCGAGCAGTGCATCTCAGCTCCAGGCCAAGTAATGTTTTTCACCGAGAAATACCTAACGAGAAATTAGGAATCCAAATGAATCTCAAAGATATTTTATTTTTCGACTTAAATTTGTAAATCTCAAGTAGTGTCAGAAGAATACACTGCCTTTAAAAGGATTCGGTATCTTTGTCTCAGATTCTCAACAAAATCGTGGATTTTCAATTCAATTCAATTCAGTTTTATTTCGCAATATAAAAATCAAAATATACAAGGTAACGGTAAATTTTAACTATGTTTACAGAGGCTATATGCGGGGCTTTCCATGAAGGTTGCGAAAACCTGTGAAGTTGGATCGCCCATTACGAAATGAAAAACAAACAAAAAGAAATACAAAATATTATAAGCACACATCCATAAATTAAGTAAAATGGGCAAAGTACATACACTTCAACTATCTATAAGACAAGAGAAAGTGAAATAGAGAAGAACAAAAATTAAGGGGGAAAAGAAAAGAAAACAACAATGAAAGGGGGTTCAGATGTAAAAAAAAAATCAACAACTGTGATGATTAATAATTATTTAGTAGTAAGATTTTATATTGTTTTCTAAAGGAAGATATGAATTGGGATTTCGTTATTACTTGGGGAATCATATTCCACTGTTTAGGACCTAGATATCTCATTGATTTAGCTTCATAACTAGACTTAACAGACCATGAATGAAATTTGTTGGAAAATCGTGAATTTGACTATTATATTGAAAGAGGTCTGAAAACGGGGCAGGTAACAACTAATTTTTATATTTGTATATGAACGTTGCGATTTCTTGCTTATTTATTTCATATATTATATTTAATAATGATAGCTTCTTAAATAAGGGTGCAAATGGTGCTAGATAATGAGAATTGGTAGCTATTCTTAAACATTTCTTTTGAACTTTAAATAGTGAGTCTAATTCAGTTTGTGTTGCATAGGTAGCCCATACAATATTGCAATATTTCAAATTGAAGGAAAAATAATGGAATGATATAAAGTTATCAAATTTTCGGGTAACAAACTATATTTAAGCTTAACTTAAAATATTGTTGATATTTAAAAAATTATATAATCGATTAAAGATTAGCCGTTCAAATAATTTAGAAAAACATGGTAAGAGGGAAATGGGTCTATAGTTTACACATTTGCCGGGATCGTCTTTCTTAAAAACAGGGATTACTTTAGATTCTTTAAGTTTTAAGGGTACTTTACCAGATACAAAAGAAAGATTTAGCTCATGCTGAAATCATAATTATAAACCTTTAGGTCAGTCAGGAATCCCATGACATTTACAAACCGATCGCCCGTCTGATTATCAAGATATTTATGATTGGAATTCGAAATTTCAAAAACGGTTTGTATAACACTACAGTCTATTGGGGGAAACGAGTATGGTAAAACCGGTCACTCGAATATTTTTATTTATTTGAGGCACTTCATGATCATTTAATTTGAAGCGCATTTTTTAGGGCTCCAATATATCACCATATCACAGACGCTGATAACACGTAGGGCAATGCATCTCAGATTTGGCATTGTTAAACACTGCCTTTAAAGAAGGCGTTCGCTCGCTTCACTTGCTCGTATTCTCCTAAAACTATATCTTTACCATGCCCGCCCGGCAAGGATCACGAAAGCACTAAAGTTGTAAAAACAAGTCTAGAAATCTAGTGCCAAATCTTAACCCACTTCTTATCGACAAGCTAGCTCCACCCTCTAACAGTAGCCAAATATAACAAGATACATGATCATAAAAGAATGAGAAAGGAAACAGAGAAATGCATCGGTAAAATAGTTAAGGAGGTAAAGTATAAAATATGAATAAAAACACATGAAACGGTGTAGTGAGTGTATTTAGGGGTTGCACTGTTCACGGAATTGGTTATAGGGGACTTCACACACTGGCTGGAATACCCGTACCCTTCTCTTTGAGTGGCTCATGTGCACTGTAATGTGCAGATTAGCAAATGAATCCAATGACCGGGGTAATAATAGTTACAATGTAAAGCGCTTTGAACACCCGGTTCACTATAGAAACGTTGTAATAAGCGCTATACCAATGTGACTATTATTATTATTATTATTATTATTATTATTATTATTATTATTATTATTATTATTACTATTATTATCATTTTTAATATTATTATTGTTAAAATCGTAATTAACATAATTATTATTATTATGTATGCTTATTTACCTGTAGCAGTTATTCTGATAGGCTGTCCACAGGGGAGGACACCCACATCCTCCGGCTTGGCAGCCCGGTAGGACTGGCAGCATCACAGCTGACGTTGCGATGACCAAGATCGTGACTATCTTGTTGAACATTTTGGCTATTGTCTACTGTCTTTGGCTACTGTCTTTTAGCAACTGTTCACATGAATACAAACAAAAATATATGTTTTGAATATGATGGATGTTGGCCTTATAATGAGGAAATGTATCCCGATACTCAGATACTATAGAAGACTGAGCTTGTTTCGTTGTTATAATACCCATAAAAAGGAAATCCGCTCTGGATTAATTGGATCTCCTTGTTTTAAAGGCAAAAAAGTCCATTTCTAAATTAATGGTTTTGCGACTGTCTCTATAATTTGGGCAAGTAATTACATGAATTAATTTGTTTTTAAATCATGAAACAAAATACTAAGCTCCTTGCGATTCCAACTTCACAAAATGTTTTTATTGAAATATACTACTTATTGCAAATACATGTATTTGTAATTTCAGATTAGGACGCTAAAGTGGACAGTGAGGAAAATTAAAGCTGTCTCGCTTGCCAATGGATTTTCCCGAAAATTATGCATCAAACATGTCAAATGCACCAACTGCCATGCATAGTTTTCATTTATGATATTGTCTACATACCTTTAGAAATATTGATGGAACTTCAGAAGCAAGCTAATCGTAAAAGAAACTAGATGGAACTTCAACTGCGCGCAGTCGAAAATGATGCCTCCGCCATAGCTAGAGCGATTTTACAAACCAAAAAGGAAGCAGTTTTTAATATTCAAGTTTGATAGTAATCCATTAACGGGTTCTCAGAATATCGTGATTACAAGCTATTTTTCATAAATATGGCTCTGCAAGATAAATTCCTGTCCTGAGTTTGATAGTAATCCATCTGTCGGTTCTAATTATAATGCATTCCCAAGTTATTTATATGCATACATAATGAGCCCCATGACCTTTGACCTTTGATCTCATGACCCTAAAATCTAATCAGTTCATTGGCTCTGCAAGATACATAAACATGTCTTGAGTTTGATGGTAATCTGTCTATCGGTTCTCAAGATAATGCGATCACAAGCTATTTTTTAATACATAAAAGCCCCACGACTTTTGACCTTTGACCTCATGACCCTAAAATTTAATCAGTTCATTTGCTCTGCAAGATACATGTTTTGAGTTTGGCGGTAATCCATCAATCGGTTCTAAGATAATGTGATCACAAGCTATTTTTGCATACATAATGAGCCCTGTGACCTTTGACCTTTGACCTCGTGACCCCAAAATCTAATCAGTTCATTGGCTCTGCAAGATACATACATGACCCAAGTTTGGCGGTAATCCATCAATCGGTTCTTGAGATAACGCGATCACGAGCTATTTTTGCATACATAATGAGCCCTGTGACCTTTGACCTTTGACCTCGTGACCCCAAAATCTAATCAGTTCATTGGCTCTGCAAGATACATACATGACCCAAGTTTGGCGGTAATCCATCAATCGGTTCTTGAGATAACGCGATCACAAGCTATTTTTGCATACATAATGAGCCATGTGACCTTTGACCTTTGACCTCGTGACCCCAAAATCTAATCAGTTCATTAGCTCTGCAAGATACATACATGACCCAAGTTTGGCGGTAATCCATCAACCGGTTCTTGAGATAACGCGATCACGAGAACGGGACGTACGTACGTACGGACGGACAACCAGAAAACATGATATAAAAATAATAATTTTAGTGCTCACTACAAACCAAACCAAACATTTGTGTCTCAAAGCAACAACGCTGTACCTTTAAACACACACACACCCTTTGGCATCGTTTATGAGGACGTTTTTGACAATTTCCTTTCAATAAAGTGGATAAGTTTACATTTTGTGCTCTGATATCAGAACTAGAGCTGTCACACTGAGTCCTGGAGTTTGTATTCCCGTAAGGCATGTAAGATATCCCGGTATGACCGCAGACTTTGGGAAGTTGTGACTAGGGCCACTTGTCATGATTATGTACGGAGGATGTGATCTAGATAAAATACATTTTCAGCTTCTTCTCCTTCTTCTCCTCCTTCCCCTCCTCCCCATGCTCTTCTTCATCTTCTCCTTCTTCTTCTTCTTCTTCTTTCTCTTCCTGTTCCTTCTTCTTCTTCTTCTCCTTCTTCTCCTTCTTATTTTCTTCCCCCTCCTCCTCATGCTCTTCTTCTTCTCCTTCTTCTCCTTTTCCTTCTTCTTCTTCTTCTTCTTCTTCTTCTTCTTCTTCTTTTTCTTTTTCTCCACCTTTTTCTTTTTAAAGTGTAAATGAATTTCAACTGGGCATAGTTTTTTTTTTAAAGTAGTAAATGTCCTACGACTCCTTGTTACAAACAAACAAAACGCGTCAGTGTGACAAGTTAGTTTATATCGTTTTTTAAATAAATTCAAGCTTTATTTAGAAAATTACTATTTACGGCAATAACATCGATTTTTAACATCGTTTTCATCGAAAAGCAAACACTTAAACAATATTTTATTTTTATATAAACACAAAATAAAATTACTCTTAATATTCATTAAAAACACATTGGGAAGAAATATTGAAAGAATTGTCGCTGATTTTCAGATTTTAGAGCACTTCAAAGTAAATACAATAAGTGGCGATTCATGATATGACAAACAAGAACATGAAATTGTAATATCGTTGTAATGAAACACATGATTTGTTCACATCAGGGTCTAGTCATCCTCATTCGGGTGAGCAGACCAATATATTGGGAAATGACGAACCCGATGACGAAAAGAAGGAGCAGTAAATTGAAAAGAACATGATTAACAAATTGTAAACCAATTCTGAACCTCTAGGAAGAACAGAGCCATTAAACAAATGGCTCTGGAATAGAGCGATTCATATTTATTAATTTTAAGTGACTATCATTGTTTTTTATGTTTATACAAATTATGTATGTAGGCTATATACATTTTTTATACGGAAAATAAAACCAACCCAAACCAAACGCAGCAATCATGATAATAGTTCTAGGAGAGATGTCATCCTTTTCCATGTTTTTCTGTCGTACTGTAATGACTACATTGCCAATCCTCATGATCATAATGCTGAAGGATAACACATGCCCACGACATGCATGCGGAGCATATATTATAGACAAGTCATTGCATCATTAACAAATAATTATAAATTGTTTCAATTGATCTAAATCGATCTCACTTCAATCGACTGTTTCTTTAAGTTGACTTGATATAGATCCGGCTCTCAACGGAAGTCAGTGATACTGTATGAAGTATTTTATTGTTTCCTTTTTTTCTGGAGAGCGTGTATAGTATACAAATAACGCACGGTAACGAGTGCATTCAGGGCCAAATAATGCACGATGTGCGAGAAGAGCCCCTGGATATACCGCACCGAGTGCGGTATATCCAGGTGGCGAGTCGAGCACAGAGTGCATTATTTCGGCCTACAAATGCACGAGCAAACGTGCATTGTTTGTTTTATACAACTTCCCCCTCCTACTGAGCTGCCCCACCCCCCCCCCAAAAAGCCAATTAATAAATAATTGTAAGGTATTCTTACCTTCACGCTTCGGTCCGTAGTCTCTCAACCGTTGACTAAAAATGATCCAAAAAGTTGCAAAGTCTATCCAATAAGTACGCGCATCTATTACGCGTATGAGAACCTGCGCACTTTGCGCGCACTCCATCTATTGTGACGTAATAATCACACCCAAGGCACACTTTTCCTCCGAGCATCATTGCGCGTAAACTTCACACAAACTTTGACACGCCCGGTCATTGACACTGACAATGGTGACCTCATTATGAGTGCAGAGAATGTGCTAACCAAAAGCACGCCTCGGGGTGATAGCAGGGGATTCAACTATCCCTTGAGCGTATAGTATACAAATAACGCACGGTAGCGAGTGCATTCAGGGCCAAATAATGCACGATGTGCGAGAAGAGCCCCTGGATATACCGCACCGAGGTCCGCAGGACCGAGTGCGGTATATCCAGGTGGCGAGTCGAGCACAGAGTGCATTATTTCGCCCACAAATGCACGAGCAAACGTGCATTGTTTGTTTTATACAACTTCCCCCTCCTGAGCTGCCCCCAAGTCAATAAATAAATAATTGAATTGTATTCTCACCTTCACGCTCACGCTTCGGTCTCTCAACCGTTGACTAAAAAGTGATCCAAAAAGTTGCAAAGTTAAGTCTATCCAATTAGTACGCGCATATCTATAACGCGTATGAGAACCTGCGCACTTTGCGCGCACTCTATTGTGACGTAATAATCACACCCAAGGCACACTTTTCCTGGTATTGCTGAATTTGATTTGGTTATAAAAATCCGAGCATCATTGCGCGTACAGTACACTTCACGCAAACTTTGACACGCGACCCATTGCCACTCGCATTGATGACCTCGACCTCATTATGAGTGCAGGAAATGTGCTAACCAAAATCACTATCCCTGCACTCCGGCGAGTGCAATAGTGCAGTCCACTGAATGTCACGTGAACCGATTTAAACCAATCAGATTACGGAACATTCTTGGAAGTTGTATAATATACAAATATACAATACCTTTCGAGGGTCTAGCAAAAACTATGAGTTAATGAAGAGGCATAAATAGTAACTTTCCCGAGGGCAAATTTATATCAAATTTACTATACCCGAGGCTTGCCGAGGGTATAGTAAATTTGATATAAATTTGCCTCGAGGGAAAGTTACGTGTTATGCCTCTAAATTAACTCATATAGTTTGCTAGAGCCAAGAAAGACATTGTATATCTGTTTTATATCCCTCATGAGACACGAGCATCATTCTCACTATTATAAAGAAATATGAACTGTGAGCATTCAGCAGCATAGGCCTAAATTAAAGAAAAGGTAAATGACTTACCAGATAAAAATTATTTCTCCTTAATTAGTTCCCCCCCCGCTAAAAATGGCAAAATTCAGTCAGCGTACGGGATGCCTCATAGCGGCCAACTCCCGCGGTGCACTCACGGCTCTCAGGCAGTGCATGCAATGTACGCAGTGCAGTAACTGCACTAGCACAACACTACTGCAGTACCGTACAGCGCCAGCTAAACATTGCATCCTTCAATGTTTCATTTGAGCCGTGCTATTTTCTTGTATTTCTTATTTTAATGTGATGTGAATGTGAGTAAGGTACATTTTATTACAGAAGTGTCCAAGGAATGATTGAGGTGAAAGGGATATAATAATAAAACAAATATACAATGATTAATTCTCGAAAACTAATCGCACTCGTACTCAAGATCAAGAACATCAATTTCGATATCGATTGCAGAAATATCGGTGATCGGTGGAAAAAGTGGATTCTGGAATTTACTATACAACGCCAAATAGTAAATGTTCTCACTCTCTCAAATTTAATAGTAAAAATATCCCTATTTCGTGCTCTGTACAATCGAAATGCAAAAAAACTATACATGAGGGATATAAAAACAGCTAGTCCTCTCGTAGCATTAGATATAACTATACCATTGAATGTCACGTGACCAGATTTGAACCAATCACATTACAGAACATTCTTGGGAGTTGTATAATACGTGTTCCCGTGTTTGTTATGAAGGCCTTCTAGGGCCTGCCTCACATGATGTATCATTTCAATTGCGTCATTACCATGGTTACCTGTCGCTAATGTTAATTGATTCAGGACGTATGTCAGTTACTTATAGACATGTTTGCACTGTTTATTTTCCTTTTTCAACGACATTACTCTCATATAAAGCGCCAAAGACCACACAATTGGCTGATGCGGTACCACGTCAGCTATGACACCTCGTGTGCAACGGACATAATGGCCAATACACGTGAGGCGTCTGTTGCTGGCGTAATACTGCGTCAGCGACTTATGTGGTCTTTGACGGGTCATGTAAATGTGAACTCGTAACCAAAATGAATAAAAAATGAACAGTTAAAACATTGCGTTGAATTACAGGTGTATGGGATGTTTGCCATCACCATGTTCTTAGGTAATGACGCAATCGAAATGACGCAAGCGGTCTGCTTTTTTTAAAACCAGTAGTAGACGAAAATGCCTGTATAAATACAATCGGGAACTATCCACGTAGACACCTAGAGGTCTACTTGTGCGATGTGGAACTTCCTCGGATAGCTGAGTACGTCTCGGTTGTCAGTATAGGCTTTCACCGGTCTCCCCACTCCGTTGCTTAGCTTCATAATGGACCGCTGCTCGCGTTCGTTGCTAACGTAGAGGTCGCCCTGGTAGAATTGTAGGTCTGTGATCTTGTAGCTGGAGGATAGGCTGTTGATGACCACTGGTAGAGAGCCGTCGAGGTTCATACTGACGACCAGGCCATTGCCCGGATCACTGATCACGATACGCTGACCTAGAAACGACAACGATGAGACCGAGAGATTAGTACGAACGTACGGTCATCATCGTCAACTCGTCTTATAACGTATATCAACAATTATTGTTCTCGAAATTAGTTACCTAGGTCACGCTGCGGGGAACTGAGACAAACACTGTTTTTAAGGGCATTGAATTTCTTTTGTTAAAGCGCCTGGTCTTAAACTACAGAGCAATATATATTATATAAGAGTAGGATGAGAGAGAAATAGAGAGAGAGGGAGAGAGAAGGGGAGAGAGAGTGGGAGAGGGGAGAGCTGGGGAGAGGGGAAGAGGGGGAGGAGGGGAGAGATAGAGAGATAGGGAGAGAGGAGAGAAAGAAGGGGAGAGATAGTGGTGAGAGAAAGAAAGAGGGGGAAAGAGAGAGAGGGGGAGAACGGGGAAAAGAGAGAGATCGAGAGAGAGAGAGAGAGAGAGAGAGAGAGGGGGGAAGAGAGGAGGAAGATTGAGAGATTAAGGAGAGGGGAGAAAGAGAGAAAGGGGATGAGAGAGAGAGAGAGAGGGGGTGGACTCTGAGTTCATACCTTCGACATCGACGGCCATTGCCTCGATTTCACCGAGATCGTTGTTGTAGTGGAGGTTGGTGATGGGCCCACCGGAGAGCGCTGATCGGTCCACCCTACCGAACTGGGTGAAGTACAGATACCTTGTAATTTAAGAGGGAGAGCAGATGGCATCAGTGGAATGGTACGGAATAATTTGAATAGGAGTGGGCAGGTCATACACGGTAAATTTAATGCGAATTAACAAGACCACCGATTATAAGGAGGCTGCATGAAGGGCTCCATCATTTTTTTTTGGGGGGTAGGGGTCTCATCCCCCTCCCCCCCCCCTCTCTCTCTCTCTCTCTCTTTCTCTTTTTTTCATCATTCGACTAGGCCCACGTGCCCCCGTACCTACGCCACTGGATGTCATATTTCAAAGGGGTAAATATACAGGGAAGGGACGAGTGTGCACGTACCCCCTCCACCCCTCCACTATTCCCTCCCCTCCGCATTACGAACCATTTGGAAATGGGACAGATCAAATCAAACTATATCAAATACAGGCAGTTCCTCATCTCAAGACCTCTACGGAGGACACCCCCCCAATCCATCGACTTGTAGAGACGCCCTGAATGTGATTACAATGTTATTCTTATCATGTAAAAGGGTATTTTTAAGGTATTTACCCGTTCTCTGAATCAACATGAATGGCTCCTGGTTTACTGAGAGCTGAGTGGACTGGTGTCTCCCTTACTCTTGTCCCATTGAGGTTAAAGCTACTGATCAGCTCCTCGCCTTTGTAAGCCACGTAAATCTGCTGCGCGGATTCGTCGATCGAAAGCGATGTTGGTTCTGAAAGAAAGAAAATGTCATTTAATTTTTCCAATTCACCTTTATTGTACAATTTAACACTCAAATAAAGAATGCAACACTTATGTAGTAATATCATTCCCGATAAAGAACTTTTAAAAAAATCCCTATTGCCATAAAACTTGTTCTCAATAATTATAAACAAATTACAATACATGTTATAAGCTAATGAAATCATAACATTTGATTGGCTGAGAGCAAATATGTAATAATCGTAGCATTTGTTATCGATAACCAATTTTTTATTAAGTGTCGCATAATTATAAAAAAAATTATCTCATGCAGTCGATCAGATGCAACGATTTAGTAGCTTTTAAGAGTTATTGCAACCTGTTTTGTGAAAAAGGACCCAGTGTATTTTAAGGCGGCAGTGTAATTGAAGTCATTACTTGTCCCAACTATTGTACTTGACAACTTAACATACTTGGACAATGTGTTTCTTTGACACAATTTTACAGGCTCCATTATGGTTAACACCCCGGTTGGACACCGTGTATCAATGTCCAATGACACCATTTAAAAAAATGTTTAAGGAAATATAAGGTTAACATTTGGACACAATGTTTCTCCGGTACCATACGGTTAATGCTACGGTCACAAAGGTCCGTACGAACGATAATTTCGTACGAATCTCCGTTTTTCCATTGTCTTCCCGAATTTCCATTGTCTGAAAATCGTTCGTACGGCGTTCGTAGCAGTTCGTAATGGCATTTGTGACCGAGGCTTACACACTTGGGTACTATGTAGCTCTGAATTTCTTTATTGACACCTTATATGGGTAACACCCTTTGACATCATGTACTTTTGACACTGTTTAATTGATACTATGTGGTTAACACCTCGACACCATGTATCTCGGACACCGTTTTACTCGCACCAGTGTGGTTAACACCATCTTGTTCATACCTGTATGGGATTTACTTGACACCTGTTTGACACCGGACCCGTCGGCGTTAGATTGGTAGATATGTCCATTGTGTTTGCTGGCCCAGTAAAGCTTTTGATTGACCTCGCTGAAGGTCACGTCCCAAACCTCGATGTCCGCAAGCACCAAGGAGCGGAACCGGTAAGCACCCAATGTAGCAGCTAGCACCTTCTTGTGACCCGTATCAGCGATGAATATCATGTTAACACTTGTCGCTGTGGGATGATATGAAGTAATGATAGTCATCACAATAATGGTAGTAAGTAGAAGAAGAAGAAGAAGAAGAAGAAGAAGAAGAAGAAGAAGAAGAAGAAGAAGAAAAAGAATAAGAAGAAGGAGTAGCAGTATATAGTAGCAGTAGTAGTAATAAATGTATAGCAGATGAAGTAGAAGTAGGAATATAGTAGTAGTAGTACTAGTAGTAGTACTAGTAGTAGTAGTAGTAGTACTAGTAGTTGTAATAGTAGTAGTACTAGTAGTTGTAGTAGTAGTAGTACTAGTAGTAAAAGTAGCAGTTGAAGTAGAAGTAGGAATATAGTAGTAGTAGTAGTAGTAGTAGTAGTAGTAGTTAGTATTGGTAGTAGTAGTAGTAGTAGAAGTAGTAGTAGTATTAGTAGTAGTAGTAGTAGTAGTAGTAGTAGTAGTAGTAGTAGTAGTATAGTAGTAGTAGTAGTAGTTGTAGTAGTAATAGTAGTAGTAGTAGTAGTATAGCAGTAGTAGTAGCAATAGTATTGATAATTATTATAGTATTGATAATAATAATAATAATAATAATAATAATAATAATAATAATAATAATAATAATGATAATAATAATGATAATAATAATGTTAAAAGTTTGTTTTTGTATTAACAATATCTCTCTGAACTTCCAAAAGACTTCTTATCCATAACCTCTGGTCTAGCCCAGCTGAACTGATGAGTTTCAGCTAACATCTTATTTTCTGCCGGAGGGTTTCACGATTGAAAGTACTCACACATGCAAAGGATGACGATCAGTCACCTTTTTACAGGCAATAAAACGACAGACTTGAAAGTAAAGATTCGTAGTTTGGCTGTACGAATAATAATTAATTCATAGATGAAATATAATGATATCTTACTTGTATTAGTTGCGCACTTGATCTCCGTTGCCATGAGAACCAAAACAGTAAATATCACACAAGAGAGTACCACACTAAAGGCCGCCATGATTTTGATGATTTAAGAAGGTGAAAAGTGAACTGATATAGCTATACACCGATGAACTGATTGATTGATAGCGTAATGAACCTACTCCCGTTTCGGTGTCTTTTATATAAGATTTTACAGCCATTATTTTATTGTATGGAAGTACACGGCCTCGACGGATAAAACGTGACTTTCTATTTGTGCACAAGTTAGTAGTGCACAACCCTAATGTTCTGCCTTATGCTGTGTAGTTTGAATGCACTAGCTCTACGCACACAACAGAAGGCCAAGGTTAAATGACAATGTGGATTAACCATATGACAGGTGGAACGCGCCCTAAAATCTCCCGCGCAGCGGAATCATATTCGCCAATTTCCTGTGTTCATTCTCATAAGAAGGTCGCCTGCTATCAATGTTTTCAGTTTCTTGGCTACCGTCTTCAGACTTTTGAATTAAGAAACCATTCACATTTCGATCAATACTTGACATCTCTATACATGACTATTAGTACATTTTGGCACGCATGTATTACAATACGAGGTAAACAATGCCCATGCAGCACGATCGCAAGGCTTTCATAAATCAACTCAAGGCAATATCACTCAGCTTAATTGTCGATCATCAATTGAAATGTGTAAACATTACAGTGTGTCATATTAAATAATACGAACATGATTTTTGAATGCAATACAATAGCGGAATTGAAAGTCGTTTTGATCATAAGTGTAACCTATAGATTTTGTAATACCCTTATTTGCAAAGAATATATATGTATACGATGACAATAAAGTGTAAATAAATTTTAGATAATCCATTAATACATCGGCTTAAATATATTCAGCATATAACGGGGATAGGACGAAGAGAGTTTACCAGTAAACACCGAGTGATATATTTCCTAAAACATTGAAAAGAGTTAGCAAGTTTGGTGTTCCTCTGGTGCACTGGGAACATCCACTACGACTACAAAAAGAACATAAATAAGTAGTAATGAGGATCTTCTTTTGGGGGAAACAAGTTTTTAATATAACAAATATCTATTAAGACAAGCCGAGGCGGGAAGGGTGTGAATTAATTCATGTTATCCGCTGTTTCCGTTCCATTCAGACTTGAGGTTCGCCTCGAGGAAAACTGTTCATCGCCCCTATTGATCAGTGGCATAGCGTGTGTCTGGAGGGGGCGGCAACGGTCTTATTCGGAAAATTAAAAGCTAATGTATTGTGATTAGAAGGGAGGTGGCTGCTGGAGATGGTCCAGATGTGTTCATTCTCGTCCGTTTCCCCTTATCCCTTTCACTTTCTCACTCTTTATTTCTATTTTGTCACCACTCGATTAAAGAGGCCCGCACGTGCTCCCGAGCCCCCCTTCCCCGTGTGCATGCCACTGGCCTCTATGGCAACCTCTTTCGAGGATTTCGAGGAGGGGTTACTCTATTTTGAGATTATCGACAATTAAAAGGGAATCAAATTATTATCTGTGACAACAATGTGATAATAGCCGAACTTGGTGTTTTCAATCTTTCATATGTGATAATTTCCGCAATTTGGCTTTTAGTCGCGACGGCTTTATCTTAAAATATTGTTTTATATTATTATTTTTATTTGCATGTTTACACATCAATAAACCTTTTATTGAATTTAATTCAAGGGTGAGTCCCATGTATACATCCCCTCCAGTTCCATTAAAAGTATATAACTACACATTTGTTTTAATCCAGATATACTATTTAAAATCAGGCCTATTTTATAAATATTATACATAAATCCTACTTATATGTATCACATAATTATGTAGAATAAAACTCAAATCAAATCTTGTTTGATGACCCAGGACATAATGTGTAAGTTACCTATTTGACAATTAAACATCCCTGGACAAAAAAGGTCATTTATAACTAACCGTACTACATTGAGGACAACTATCCTCAGAAGTACCACCAGGACAAACTACCCCGGAGACGATGTTGTATACTCACAAGTATCACTCGGAGACAATGTATCTACTCACAAGTATCCCCTCCAACTAACCTCTAGGAAGAAAAGAGAAAACAAATCCCCTAGCTTATATTAGGGCAAATTCAATCAATGTTATCACAATGTTGCATCACTCATGTTTTCATTACCCCTGTACATCATTTCCCCCAATCTCCATCATCATTCTATGATCGTCATTGATCACCATCATTAATATTGTTACTGTCTTTATACCTTGAAAATATGCTTAACCTCATCGTCATCATCATTCTCATGATCATTATCATCACCCTCATCCTCCTCCTCATCCTCATTATTCTCATCATCATAATCTAAAGACACTGTCAACCTCCTCATCACCCATACCATTACGATTACATGTATAACCAAATCATCATCACTTATCATTTCCATCAATGAGATCACACAAGAGGAATCGTGAAATGCTGAACCACTACTAGCAAATTTCAAACAAGTGTGCCCCCCCCAAAAAAAAAACCCATCGCAAATGGCACCCCATTAGTATACCAACAAAAATTACCCCCTTAATTGTATACATTATTATGATGTATGCCCCCCTCCCTCCCCAGCCAAAAAATAAATGAATATTTAAAAAGATGAAATAAATAAATAAATAAATGTAATTTTAAAGATAATAACAAAATCAATCAATCAATCAATCTGGGATCTGCCCTTGGTTAACACTATAACAAGTGTTCATTTTATTAATTTGTCCTTTATAATAACCTCTCACGTTCACATCATGCCATCAAACTGTACACACGATATCCATGAAACATTCATTTGGCAATAAGTGGTGACTTTCCAATGTCAACATAGAAAACTGATTACAAAATAGTCAATCATATGAAACAAAATATCTCACAGTATTCAGACTTGTATCAAAATATATTCTCAATGATCAATCAATATATAATTATACTTAACAAAATTTGTTTAGATAAAGCAAATAATTATTTCCCCATCTGCATCAAGATCTATGGATGCAATTACTACATGTATAGTTCATAACACATACAAAAATCAGTGTAATATACTACTGAACTTCATATTTTGCTTAAAATAAAGAAGTAGCTTTGCTTGTTTTATTACACCACATATAATAAGAAAAATGAACCATCAAATATAAATACATGTTACTGTTACTGTCACTGTTCAATACAAGCAATTGCCAAAGATCCAAAATGAATTGAACAACACCCAAAATTAGTAGAAATGTTTAAAAGGTCAAGTGAAAATCAGCAAAGTATTACTTCGACAAAAATTACAAATGATTCAAATGCAACAGTCTCTGGAATTATTGGAAATTGGGAACTAGTATAGGTAGCTTAGCGAAATGTTTCAGCAAGAAAAGATGTGTCTGGAGCGCAAAATGGATAACTGTTAAAAGTCACAATGTTATCACATAGAGGTAAAACCACATCTTTCAGATATGGAGCTGGTAATTACATGTACTCGATTAGGATTCATGTTACCTAAACTTTCATTCAGGTATGTACAACAAAGAACATTTAATTCACAAACATCATTAAAGATAAAGTTGAGTTCTGGTCATGCGATTGCATTGCGAAAGGAATACATGTATGATGTCTCTAAGCGCTTTACAGATATACTTATTGGTGTGTACTGCAAGGTTCTGCAATCATCAAACTTATAAGAAATTTGGCCCAGTCTTAGTAAAAGTAACAAACACTGTACACAGAAAGATGTAAATTTGGACTACACAAACATGTTGCATAAAAATGTGGTCCTCATTTTTAAGCTGTTACATGTCATATTTAGAATATGAAGGCATATGACGAGCCATGCTTTTCAGGGAACATTTTTTCTCTGATGTTCTTCCACACTTGCATAATAATGAAAATACTCACAAATCATTTTTCACCTCTCCCCAGAACTCAACCTTCTCTTTAACCCTTACACCTTAATTGCTTTCCGGATGTGTCTTTTCATGCCATTTCATTTCGCTAAACTACCCCAGTTACAAATATATCTTGAGAACTGGGACCCGTTTCACAAAGCCTTTTATCAATCACAAATGACAAGAATGAGTGACAAATATGCTGATAACCAATCAGAAGCAAGGATTTCACCATCTTATAACTAAAACTGTCATTTAATTGTCACTCATGACAAGTTTTGTGAAATGGGGCCCAGATTTGAATGTCTGAATGTCAAGGGGGTCATATAGAATAAGAGGAATGGTGACAAGTGCTTCCCCCCCCCCCAAAAAAAAAGGAGTTTCTTACAAATATTTCACAGGTAATGTATACAAAATGGAAGATCTGCTTATAATTCACAAATACCATGTACTTATTTCACAGAAAGTACTGCAATTCATGACTTTGTATTTACAAAAAGATTAAAATTACCATCTTCCCTTTTTATAATTCAATTAAACTACATACTACAAACATATGTGTACGTTATGTTATAATGATCTTATACCATACTTATATCGTGCATTTCGCGAATATGACACTATATGCTGTATT
Organism: Mesocentrotus franciscanus; assembly: GCA_037976565.1. Taxonomy (NCBI): domain Eukaryota; kingdom Metazoa; phylum Echinodermata; class Echinoidea; order Camarodonta; family Strongylocentrotidae; genus Mesocentrotus; species Mesocentrotus franciscanus. Next base: position 27,416,271 of record CP137682.1, read on the forward strand.
GGAGAGAAGGGAAGACAAAGAAAAATAATATTAAGAAGAGTGAGATACCCTCAGCACACTTCCTTCAGTTAATATTGGATATTGTTCAAAAGAAGGTTCTACACTCTCCCATCCTCGTAAAAGAAGGGTGTTGAATTCAATCCAAAAAAAATTCCAGTGAAACCTGTATATAAAGACAACTCAAGGGAGACAAGAAAAGTGGTCTTTATAGGCAGGTGGTGTGTATTATGTACAAGTTCCTTTCACAAAGGATTCAATGACATAGAATTTTCAATTGAAACAGGAAAAGTGTTTTTTGCTGGTTTTCTATACAGGTGGTCGCTAACTTGCTAAGGCAGGTTTCAAGTTTCACCATAGCAGGTTGTCGAGTCTGAAAGGTACGAAATTCCCCATCGCCCATTTACAATGGAACACGAAAGTGTCTGGTTATTATCTACATGTACATGCTACAGGAAACTGATATGGTCAATTTCTTGAGCTTTCATTTGCACTTCATAACACTCAAGTTCATACACTGCTGTAAGTATTATCAAGCATGTATGGTGATTAAGCTCAGCAATTTTTGTGAAAATTATTTTTCTTCTTCCTTCTTTGAACAGGGCTCACACAGAACTATTTGTAACAAAAAAGTGAAACTTGTCGATAAAGACCACCCAAGGGAGACAAGAAAAGTGGTCTTTTTAGGCAGGTGGTCTTTGTTTACAGGTGCCTATAGTACATGTTTCAATGAGAAACTATTTTCAAGGGAAACAAAAAATGTTGTCTTTGTATTAAAGACAGGTGGTCACTAAAGCAGGTTTGACTGAACCAAACATACAAATGAAAGCAGTCCAAGATGGCATGGATTCCGACAAAAATGATATCTCTCAGTAATAGCTAGAAATGGGCCCTTATTGAGGCAAACAAAAAATGAGGAATGAATCTATGATTTTGCTGAAAAATACTACAAATGAAATAAAGTGTACAAGTACATGAATAGGCTGTGATAAAAACACCAAACGTTTCATAAAATAGAATGGTGAAAGTAGAAGAAATGAAAAGAATCTCTGAAATAACATATTTTAACAATGTCTAAAATCTACATAGAGAATGTATGTAAAGACCGAGTGAACATAACAGAAGATACCTTCTACGATTTGTGAGCATGAATGATGGTTGGTATTCAGTAATGACATACGGTGTATATGCTTAGCTGGCAGTAGACTTTTCTATTTCAATTGCGAGATGTATGTGACAATCATCTACATGTCTTCATGAAGAAAAAAGAATTCATCCAATTCATAGTTTTCTAAGCTATCTGGGATTAGAGAAATAAAAAAAACTGTAAAGAATTGAAATCTTAAGTACTTAATAAATACAATGTATACATGTTTTAATGATGCTAAGAAGAAGTGTATTTTGTAGAAGAAAGCAAAATAACAAGACATACCTTCCACTCTATATCTAAACTCCTAAAAAAAAAAGTTCTCCAATTCAAGTTTGAGGGTCGACATCTCTCTTATTAGTAATTTATCATACTTTGACATTGAAATCATTGAAATACCTCTTTATTCCCCCTTAAAGGTACTATGTCCCATTTGCAGGCCAAAAAAATGAAAAGGTTAAATTCCAACGGCATTGATTTGAAAGACAATACTAATTTAGAACTTCCCTAAAAAAAGGGGGGCTCGAAAATGTCTTTAAGTGGGAAAATAACGACTATTAGTTGTCGAATCGACTTAGGAGCTATAGAGCCAGTAAGTAATAGTCTGATTTTTCAGACCATTGTACCGAATGGTCATACGTTTTATGCTGCGCAAAGATTCAATCAGTTTAATTTTGGCCATTACAAGAAGTGGGTTATTGATGTAGACAAATGCTCATGTACCCTTTACAGCTCATTTTATGTATGTTATTACCAAAGATGACAAAAGCCAGTCAGTCACTCAATAGTGTCTGACAGTGAAGTCTAGCAAGTAAACGGGTTTCCTTGCATAATTTGAATATTAGGACACTGCTAACGTTTAAATTTCACAGATAGGACATACATGACATATTCATAATTCCTGCAAAGTTCTACAGAATTTGATGTTGGCTGCAAAAGGGACATAGTATCTTTAAAATGATGCCTATTTCTAATAATCATGTACTCATGGAATGCGCAGTGCTTCTAAATATTGAGCCAGTCAAAAGTGAAATGTTGCAAATATGGACTTTTATTATTAATTAGTGAATTCTTCATTTGTTTGGAGAATGGATTGTGTTTAGAAGGATGACAATTTTGCAATATTTCACTTTTGACTTGGCCCCATATTTAGCAGCACTGCACATTCTACGATTACATAATTATTACAAATGGTTATGGGGCATCAATTTAAAGGGCAATAAACAGGCATTTCTATGATATCAATGTCAAATATACTTATACTTATATATATATATATATATATATATCTGTAGTAAGAAGAGAGACATAATTCTCAGATCTGAATTGCAGTACTTTTTTTGAGGAGTTTATATAACTTTAAATTGCACTATGCTTATGAGATCATACACTGTTTTAAACTGTATGTAGATCACTTATGCAGAAATCTGTTTACATTCCATAAATAAACCACATGTACATTATTATATTAGTGCATATCATTCACTCTGTACAGAATTACAGATTGATCCATTACGTATTTACTTTCTTCAAAAATTGCCCCAAAACACGCACGCTCACTAGCCATCCTCTCTCTCCCTCTAATAACAATAGATTATTATGCCAAACATTCCATAAATAAAAAGAAACTCTTGAACATTTCCCATTATAGCACATCCAAATTAGAAGGCCTTTTCCCCATTCACGATTTTGCAATACATGTGCATACACATATCATGAAATGTACATTTACAATATGCATTCCTACAATAATGTCATATCAATTTTAATGACACCAAGCAAATTCTAGCGTAAAAATGGTCCTCTCAGGCCATATCTGAGTATACAAGAAGCATCTTTTGCTGTTTTTGCAAATGGAAACTCTGATATTGTACTGAGTAAACATTCAGTAGGATGCCACATACAAGTACTTGCATTCTGCTGCAAATATCTTGGTTGAAATCTCTGTATTTTTTGTTCTCCTAGAATGACTTGATGTTTAAGGCCTTGGAATCATTTTGTTGCTTCTTGGACTTGTGATCCAGCTACCTTCAAGATGTCTCCACCTGTCATATAGTAAAAATTAATAGAATAGTATTACTATTACATGTCAAATTAATAGAATAGTATTACTATTACATGTCAAATTAATAGAATACTATTACTATTACACGTACAATGATTAGAATAGTATTACTATTACATGTAAAATGATTAGAATAGTATTACTATTACACGTAAAATGAATAGAATAGTATTACTACTACACGTAGTAATAGTAATATCATAAACCTCAACTTCACCATGAAAGAATGGTACAATTCAAATTTCATTTCATCTTAAAGAAGATTAATTTATGTTTATTTTCGATATATGAATGAAAAGTTTACCGGTATATTAAATATTTATTTGAAAATCTAACTTTAAATAGTGTCCGATTTCTTTTTTATGCTGAGTGTATAATATTATTTAAAGTGATACTGAACTGATTAACGTTCTGCCCTAGTGTACTGTTTATTGCAAAATGGTCAAATTGTCACAGTGCATAACCCAATACTTAATTTCCACTTCGCAGAGGACTCTATGTAAGAACCAACAGCACAGCTAGGGAAATATTGAGTTACGGGACCATACTGCGACAGCTGACCTAAGATGGCGGTAGAGGGGAATTTTGAGTAGTGCTTCTAGTACAGTATGGCTTTAATTTAAGAGATGTCCCTATAAGACTTACCTACATCACCGGTTACTTTCTCAAAGTCATTCAGTGCCTGATTAGAGTTGCTCATAAAAAATTCATTTTCAGCAGGTGTAAGCTGGAGAATATGAAATTAAGAATAAAGTCAATGTATATAAATGCATTTTCATGATAGTCTCAAATATAAACCAGCCCAAAACAATTCTACAATTCAAGTTTGGGCATTGATATCTCTCTTTTTAGTATATTATCATATTACTTGACATTGATATCATTGAAAAGCCTGTTTATTCCACTTTACAATGATGCCCAATTTGTAATGGTTATGTAATCATGGAATGTGCAGTACACCTGAATATGGGGCAAAGTCAAAAGTGAAATGTTGCAAAATGCATTGTTACGGTCAATAGGGAATTCTTCATTTGTTTAGAGGGTGGATTGTGTTTTGAAGGAATAACAATGCATTTTGCAATACCGGTATATTATATTTTAAAAGCCTGATAGGGCCGAAAGCTTGCATTTGCTAATTTTAATTTGAGCCTAAGTTGCTTTAGACTTTATCCACATAGAATGAAAGAGAGAAAGAAAATAAATGTAAATCAATTAAGCCTAGACCAATCTTGTATGTACAGTATCAAAGTGTGATTTGATGTTTACAGACATTTATCAATCAGATATGATTATTACGTCTGGGGACCGACGTTTAACATCACCATCCGAAAGACTTGAAGAAGTTTTGAATTTTGAATTCATTTATTTCTATATCTCCATCCAAAAACATGTTCATAATATGACAAAATATAATGTAAAAGCAATAACATCGTACAAGAAAATACACAAAGAAGAAAATACTCATGTAAATGTGGTGCGAGAAAAAAAAAAAAATTGGTATAACTTGAAAACATGATCCATTAACATATGAAAACAAACATTCATCGTCAGTACCCGTACATAAAAAATACAAATTAAAATGAATACAAATTAGTACAGAAAATTGTAAATTAGTACCTATATTCAAACTTGCTGTAATAATACATAATTTTCAAATTTCTAAGACAAAATTTGCAATACAGTAAATACTCTTTAAATTCATGTTTGAAAGAGTTGAACGAATTTAGTGTTCTTGTTGTGTTGTGGTATATCATTCCATGAAAGGGTTTTTTCAGAGTCAGTTTGTAAGTGAGTCATAGAGAAGTGATTATGAGACCAATGCATTATTCTTCTTCTATCACAGTGGTCTCTATATGACAGTGAAACATGTATATAAATACAGCTCAAGGGAAAAATGAAATGAGGTCTTTCTATACAGGTGGTCACTCAAGCAGGTTTGACTATAGTAGAGTTTGACAATAGAGATGAAAACTTACCGTTTCTCCAAGTTTCTTCAGAGCTGTGAGGATTTCCACTCCTTGTTGTTTATACACAGGAGTCGAAACTCTACCAATCTTTACATCACGTTGAAGCTAAATTTGAAATAAATCATACAGTGGATAGATAAATGAATGAATATAATGATATACACATTTTGCCTAGATGCATGTACTTCCTGCTTCATTGTTTCTTTCAAGTAAAATTCATATTTCTATTTTCCAAGTATACTGTTTCAATAATAATAATAATATGTCTTGTTTACCCAGGGTAGCCTCATCAGTATTAATACTGTTCTCTCTGAGGGCCCTGCAATCATATTATTACCCCGGCTTTAACCAAGCTACCATGAAAAGGGGCTCAAGCATTCAAGGAATTTTTTCCTACCCTGTACCCATTTACCTCACCTGGGTGGAGTGTGGCAAGTAGGTTAATATCTTGCCAAAAGACATTAGTGCCGCTCTCTGTAGGATTCCATGGTTAGCAAGTATTCACAATTGACAGTTTTAAGTAACACCATTTGGTAACCATTGTGAAAAAAGCTGCTCTGTTTGGTATCTTCTGTCTAATGTTTTTAAAATTTGAAATTTGAAAATTTTAGTATGTTGGAACAAATGGGAGTTGTCCGTCACTATATTACAGTGACATTACTGATTCGTCCAATTTGAAATTTTTTAATATTTAATGATTACAATTGTATTTTAAAGTCTTAACTTTCTTATTTCTTTGTCCATTTTTAATCATTCTTCCACCAATCAGCTTCTCTAATCTTTCTGCTTTCTTTCAGAGGAAACATGCTCCTAAGGTTGGATTGTCCTTTCAGGGTGACTTACGTCAGCTAATCTCTGTCTGAGTTGACCTGGTTGCTTCTTGGCAAATAGTCTGATGACTTCTGGAGTCTTGAAAGCCTCACTGATGGCTGCTTGGATGGCCTGAAACACAGTGAAATTCATAATTATAATCCTTTCTTATACATCACCTCTCCAGGATTGTATGACATCCTCTGGTAACAAGTGCTCCATGTCCTAGAATATACAGATATTGACTGGTAGGCTGTATAATATTATAGAGATATTGACTGCTATGAGAGGCATAGCTGTTTATATAGGCTCAACGAGACATTGCATCCTGCCAAAAGAAAAACATAAAACACTCCTTTCTTCTTCTTCTTCTTCTTCTTCTTCTTCTTCTTCTTCTTCTTCTTCTTCTTCTTCTTCTTCTTCTTCTTCTTCTTCTTCTTCTTCTTCTTCTTCTTCTTCTTCTTCTTCTTCTTCTTCTTCTTCTTCTTCTTCTTCTTTTTCTTCTCGTTCTTGTTCTTCTCTTTCTTCTCCTTCTTGTTCTTCTCCTCCTTCTCTTCCTCCTCCTCCTCTTTTTTCTTTATCTTCTTCATCATCATTTGGTTTTATTTGGCATCTAGTCAGCATTGACCATTTTGCCTATTTTTGTTCAGACTTGTGTCCATTAGTCTACCTCGGTTGTGGTTAAACTTGCCTACATGTATATACATGTACCTGTATAGAAGTTACATTACAAGTTCATATCCATGATAAAGCATAGCAGCATTTAGGTGATTGGTGTCCATGAAATGACTTAATTCGTTCCATTGGGTACCCGGGTTGGGTTGTCAGGTTACATAAACTTTTGTGAAAACATATCCCCATATTCACAAAAGGTAGGGTGCATCATATCCTCAGGTTACACAAAATTTTGTGAAAACATGCCCCCAAAATCGCAAAAGTTCAGGTAAACTAAATGCGAATAGTCCCCTTTTCCTCAAAGATTGTCCTTGAGATAAGGCTAATCTTTAAAAATATATATATTTGTGAAAACATGCTCGCTAGCCTTTTTACAAACTCTTGTGTTTTTCTTTGTCATTATTTATCTCGTATTAAAAAGTGTTAGGTTGAGACGCAACTCTCCGTAGATATACTACATAGGTTTTAACTCTGGGAAACTGGGAATAATAATAATAATATTCAGCTTTTATATAGCGCTTAATACAATGTCTCTAGGCACTTTACAGATATACTATTACCCCGGTCATTGGATTCAGTGCTTGCCCGCACACACTGTGTGCACAATCTCCACTCCCTGGGTACCCATTTAACACCTGGGTGGAGAGTAGCAAGTGCAGGTTAATATCTTGCCAAAGGATATTTGTGCCGTGTCGGGATTCGAACCCTCGACCTTTGCATCTCCAGTCAAGCGCCTTAAACCACTCGACCACGACACTAGACCCAACATCTTGGCGATAAGAGGGGTACATTTAACAGATGTTACGCACGACCCTCTGGGAATTGGGGCTTGATCAGTCACAAAATTTTGTGTAACCTAACAACCCGACCCAATGCAAAGACTTTATGGATTGAAGTAAGCCCCTTGTTTATGTCTATTTTCTGCTCAAAAACTCAATCTATAAAATAATAAAGTATTCCTAATGATATTAATAATTTATTTTATTTTTTAAAAAGCGCTTTAACAGAATACTGATCAGAGTGCTGATACAACAAAAAATGTATTTGGAGAAATAACATTTATACATATAGCACTTAGCAGTAAACATAGTATGTATCAATATACAACGACACCTATGATACCTACCAGTTGCATTGCACTAAGTTGATCTACTAAGCTCATGTTCCCCTTCATTAACTTCTCCAATGAGTTGTTGAACTCTTCAAGCTGTTCCATAGTATCTCTTTTGGTTTCTTCGTACTCATCATCATCCAGATCCTCCCTACAGACAGACAGACAGACGGACAAGAAGCAAATTCACAAACTATATTTTTTTAATTGAATTGAACATTATTTGTTTCCAATCACAGTAAAAATGACATAATACATTGTAATTGTATTAAAATAGGCAAAGAAAAATACAAGGTATTCAAGGTATATGCATTGGAAAAACAAAAAACAAAGAAGACATGATTAAATCTACTAAAAGTACTATAGAATGGAAAAACGTGCATCCATAAAAGCCACAGGGGCTTGATATAAGAGAAGACAAAGTACACAGATTATGAAAGATGGTGGCCTAGGCAGCGTTTCACGAAACCGTCATAAGTACAAGTTCACCGACATCCCATTGAAATATGTGTATTAAGTTTAGCACGCATTTCAATGGGATGCCAGTGAACTTGTACTTATGACAGTTTTGTATATCCATCACGCAAGGTGCTCAAGATGCTCCAATATTTAATACCCCGGCTCTGCTAGGCTACCGTTTTCGGTTTTCACAGCATTCAAGGAATTATCAACCCATTTTGTTTTGCTAAATATATTACTCATTGCGGATGTAGTATCGAAAATAATATCGCTAGTGATATTCGTTTGTCTCGCAATGTGGTCAATAAGGAATCTAAAAGATCTCGACGTTTCGTGCGCCGCGACACTTCGTCAGGTGATAAAAACTAATGTAAGCAAGGGTGCTTTATACTCTACGGGAGGACCGGCGCGACGGTCTATAATTCGATCGATAATCGGAAACAATAATGCACAAGGCCTATTGGCCTATCGGCTGATTATGCAAATGGCCTAATGGTCGACGACACGGTGCTCAACCAATCAGTAGGCCGCTGGTTCGGCTAATTATGCAAATAGCCTAATGGTCGACGCACACGGTGCTCGACCAATCAGCAGGCCGCTGGTTCGCTCGCCTGCTGGGCGGAAGCAATGGCGAGCTCAACCAATCAACGGGCGCTGGCTCGGCCCCTCTGCTGAATGGAATCGACCGGTGCTGGCCGGCTGGACGGGAGTGTCATGGCGGCGTATCGTACGCATCCAAAATTCGGGATATCGATCCCGTTGTCTCTGTTGAAATTATTGGGATTGAGACGGATATTGATAGCTTCTTTTACCCTCCGTGTGTACCAATGCCGTTCCTGGGAAAGGCACTGAACCCCGTCCCAGTCTGGTTGATGCTGGTTATCCCAAGCATGTTCGCTACGGCTGAGTTGTCAGTTCGGCGGAGCCTGACGTCCCTCTTGTGCTCAGTGATTCTTTCTTTTATCGGACGGGCAGTTTCACCGATATAGGATCTATCACATCCTTTGCAAGGGATGTTGTACACAATGCCGTCTCGTCTATGTGGAGGAATTGGATCCTTGGGGCGTGTAAGTTGTTGACGTAGGGTGGTATCTGATCTGAAAACCGTTCGAATGCCATGGCTCTCTAGGCGGCGCTTGAGTTGTTGGGAGACACCATCAAAGTACGGCAAGACTGTAAATGTCTTGTATACCTTCTGATCCCTGGGTTCCGACGATCTCTTCTTGGTATTGTGTACAAACGGCGTGGGTAACCGTTGAGACTCAGGGCACTGTGAACACGGGTTCGTTCTTTGCATGGCTGTTGAGGACTTGTCACTATGCGTGAAGCTCTGTCAAATAGACATTTCACTAGACCTCTCTTCACCGATATGGGATGGTGAGAGTCAAACGCTATGTACTGGTCTGTGTGGGTAGGCTTCCTATAGACTGAGGTGGAGAGCCTATGGTTGTCGTGCCTATGAACTAAAGTGTCTAAGAATGCTATCTTCCCTTCACATTCTATCTCTGATGTGAACTGGATTTTTGTTTGTTACTCAACAGTTTGTATGAATCTAAATTGTGTTTTTTTAAATGTAAATGTAAAACAAATAAACTTTAACTTCAACTTTAGCTGTGAAGTTTTTAATACCTTGCTTCTTCCAGATCACCAAGTTGGTTTACCAGCCTATCCAACTGTTCCTGCAAATTCTGCTTCAACACCTCCGTCTCTGAGCGCCCTCTAGAGGCCATTTTCCTGCCAAATGGTGATGGTGATATGCTTCCCTCTTACAATGTCGATAAGTCTTCTGATTGTTCTGAATCCAATCTTCCTGGATGAGCAAATGAGAGAAAACATATTACTGGTATTAGATCTATTATTATTACAGTCACACCTGCTTTAGCAAACACCTGTATAGACTATTAGAAAGACCACCTTCTATATATAAACACCATGCACATTTTTCATTTCCTTTGAATATGGTTTCCCATTGAAACATATACTAAAGGAACTTACAAGTACATAAAGACCACCTGCCTATAGATAGCGAGTTAGAGACTACACATGTACTTTTCTAGTCTCCCTAAGCCCAGCTTTATAGAGTACCGAAGCTGTGACGTCATAAAAATCTATTTTGGAATTTCTCAATTTTTTCTTCATTTTCCGAAAGAGCATCAAACATAATGTTCAAGTAAAAGCCAATTAAATATGTTAGTATTTGCCGAGATATGACCATCTGAATAAAAAGATTGCCTATGGGAACTCAGTGTTATATTGCTCTGGCTCATAACATTAGGAGCCAGAGCAATATAACACTGAGTTCCCATAGGCAATCTTTTTATTCAGATGGTCACATCTCAGCCAATACTTAACATATTCAATTGGTTTTCGACATTTGGACATTATTTTTGGAGGTCTTTCGGAAAATGAAGAAAAAATTGAGAAATTCCAAAAATAGATTTTTGATGACGTCACACTTCACCACTCTATTGTTAATGATTTAGCATCACCTGTGTCTGGGGGGCAAACTTAAGCCTTGGATATCTTCTCCCAGTACAGAAATCAACCTCAAATAAACAAAGGTTAACAAATGCAAACATAGTTAGGAGTGGATCTAGGTAGACTATGAAGAAAATTCAGGAAAATAAAGGATAACATGAAGTGATCACGAAGGACAAGTTCATGAAGTTGTAGTAGTAATTGTAGATCTATTCTAGATAATAATAATTAACACTCACAAATGTCACAGAAAACAATTAGACTATTTCATTTTAGTTTTAACAATAAAGTTTTTCTATTCAATTTTTAAAAAATCTCACTCACACCTTCACTGCACTGTACACTCACAATTCAAATAATCACAAACACAAACACTGCACTGAAAAACAATTATTTCATTTAAGTTTTAACAACAGGCCTAGATCCACACATAGCTGCATCGCTATCCTGGCTGTGTATTAAAACCTGTTTTATTGATCTCAACATTTCAAAAACCACTGTAGATCTACAAAATTAAACTGATTTCACTAAAAATCGGTACTTTAGTGACAATTGATGACACCTAAATAGCAGTAAAATACCATTTTTTTTAACTCACCGATGTTAGAAAGAATAATTTAAAAATGAAAATCGTGAGTCCATTGTCAAACTTGCTTACAGTTTTATCGGCATGATTGTGTGCATTTGTGTATTATAAGTCTATTGACTATTCACGTGTGAAATTGCTGCCTATTAGCACATAGTACAGCGCTAGAGGTCCATACGCAGTATTGACTCTCTGACTCTATGCTTTGCTGGAGTGGCCTAGATCTACGGTAGATCTTCTAGAACATCTACATAGATTTATATATAAAGTTTTTATAGTCTAGGTCTATTTTTATATATTTTTTTAACAATTTGTTTTTATTTTAACTTAGAATTCTAGATCGATCTAGACCTAGATCTAGATCTAGAATTTAGAAAGTAGAATCTAGACCCTAGGGCTAGCGATAGGCCCTAGCCTAGGGCTAGGCTAGAGAGTAGAGAGGCTAGAGTCAGAGACGAGTGTACTCTACTAGTCTCTCGATCTAATCTATCTCAAAATATCTCAAAATATCTATTATGAATAGCACTTGCACAAGAATCGACGAATTGACATATTCTATACTATACATATCGTAAGTAACCAACATTTAACAAACATTTAACAACCTTGCCTGCGCACTAGATTTCTCGATGCTAAAGAGCAGCCGTTCTATACCTTTGACAAGTTACCAGGGGGCTGGAGCAGGCGAATCTTAACGTAGGTTTCCGCTGCACAAAATGCTCTGCTCCCGTGATATACTGTACTGAGCTGGCAATGACTCGAGTGCAGTATGCGTGGCCAAACGTGGGAACAATCATATTCATACATTATAATAGTTAAAAGTGAGATATTTTGATAATTTTTTATTATTTTAATAATCTACAAACAATTAAAATTATAATTTCTAATTGTATACATGATATTAATTTAAGATATATAGTATAATTTTTTGGATAATAAACTAAATATTATTTCGTTGTTTTGAAGGAAAAAAATCAAAAGAAACGACTGAATACGAGATTACATACATTTTTTCTTCGTTGTACAATTTACTACAAACTTGACAACGGCCGAAATAACGATTTGCGCTTCACATTTTTTAAATTTGTGTGCAAACTACGTATGAATCATACTATAAAGCACAATGGAATCGATGATTTTTGTAGTTTAGAGTTCTCTTTCCCCATGTAATCTGACTTTAGAAAGGACCGTTTATTCTCGTCGCAAGGGACGCCGCCACGGAGCCTCGTAGTCGTAGGCTACCAATCGAGTGTAAACCTCCACCCCGACAGCTCTGGCCAAGACAAGGGGTCACTGAATGCTGAGCTCGGCCTCGGCTGGGCTGAAGTGACAGAGCTCAGAGGCAGAGCCAGAGCAGACCCGGGTCGGCGTAGGCCGTATACCGTAGGCATACTCGCATAGGGTGAGGTGTATCACAACCAAAGTCGATCTCGCAATGAAACTGGCTGCTTATCTGCTTATAGGTCTAGTTATACCGGATATTCGATTTCATTTTTTAGACTAGATCTAGATCTAGATCTAGGTCTACACTCTACAGACTTTTGCTGTTAATTGTGCAGAATGACGACTGGAAAGATGCAATGGAAAGATTTGTATGTGAAGCATTCAAACTTTGTTAACCCCCCTGGCGAAAGAAGACATGAGATAGATTCGAATCCAACTGTTCCCTACTGTCTGCATTTACAAGCTGTTGAAGGAATCCATTTGGTAAGTAGATAATCAATGTCAGATTTTTAGTGTCAGAATGGATGAGAGATTTGATTGCAAGAAATGCAGAGTTATCGAGAGATAACTAAGCTACATGTATGTAAGTTAGTAATGCCAATGGAGTGGTGGAGCCTTGGATGAGTTGGAGGAGCAAGAAGGGATGTACAATGTACATGTAGTAGATCTACACTATAACTAGATGGGAGATGTTGAGAAGGTTAAAAGGTATTGTTATTTGGGGGATACAATCAACGATGGTGGCCGTGGTGGATGTGAGATAGCAGTGGCAAGAAAATTAGAAGATGCAGATTGGAGTGGATGAAGTTTAATGAGCTGGCTTTGATCCTAGCTGGTAGTGGTAGAAGGTTTACAATGAGAATAAAAAGGCAAGATCTATCATATTCTATAAGGCTTGTGTTATAACAGCAATGGTATGTAGTCATTAAGAAACTTAGAATGTGAAGACAGTAAAAGAGGGTATCTTAAGGAGAACAGAAAAGGCCATGACACAGAAGATATGTGCGGAGTGAAACTGTCCGATGGAAGGAACATAATTGAGCTCTTGGAAAGGTTGGGTCTGGAAGAAACTGGTGGAAGTGGTAAAAAGAAGTGGATTGAGATGGATGGGTCATTGTGTTGAGAAGGGAAGATGATGATACTTTGAAAAGAGCATGTGAACTGGAAGTGGATGGCATAGAGGGAAAAGAAGAATTTTGTCTAAATGGGCAAGATGCTCCAGACAAAAAGTAGAGAGAGGGAGTGTCATCATGGTGTGAAAGTCAGTAACCCCTTGTAAGACTAAGAGGGAAAATGCTGACTGTAACAAATTATGACGATGATGTTAATCACATTTTATTCTGGAAAAGATTGGAAAATTCCAAGTCAAGGTGAAATTTGCTTGATTATTACTCCTATTTCATGTTGAAGAATATTTTGATATATTCAAATGCCAAAACAGGCAGCTTGTTGCTGTTTATCTCCTATACCCAATGATCAGAGGAAGAAGAATGATGAAAAAAGGGAAGAGGAAGATGAAGAACTAAGTTGTAGATTTAGAATAGAAAGAGGAGAAGGAGAATGATGAAGGAGAATGATGAATAAGAAAAGAAACAACAACAGCAATATGAACAACAACAAAAGCAATAACAATAAATACCAAGGTAAAATTATATTTACTAGATGAGAATAATTTACAAACTAGTATTCATACTTCAAAATACCCGGGGGGTGATTCACTAACTGGGAACGATATCGTTCCTAAGAGCAATTTTGGGGATTGATTTCAATCCCAGCTTAAAATCGATTCTACCTGACTGGTTCACTAAATCGCTTTTAGGCTGGGATCAATCCCAGCGTGAATAATCATGCGCGCATATGAATATTCATGTACGCGATCAATCCAACCAATCAAAAGACTAAAATTTTGGTCACGTCACGTCACTGGGCATCAATCAATCGCGTAGCCGATCGACATAACGATAATTAGCTAGCTATCGTCGCTTAATTTGTCAATGACGTTCATTTCTATGTTGATTTCGTTTTACTTTTAACATTAGAAGAAAGCTGAGTGAAATTTCGCATAACACATGACACAAAATAATTCATGACTGTTTCATGTAGCAGTGTGAGGATTCATACGATTTTCTGTGGGTATATTTTGTCTTTCTTTATGCTTGTTTCGAGTAAAATGCCGGATTTAACGTAGGCCTAGGGCCTAGCCGCCCTAGATCTAGCCTAGTCTAGATCTAGGCCCTACCCGCCTACTGAGGCTAGGCGGTTAGGCCTAGACCCTAGTAAGTTAGACCTACCGTCCCTAGACCGAAGATTTCTGTCTCTTTCGTTCGTTAGCCTCTGATTTGGGTAGGGTCGGCTCCTCTCTTTAGACCGAAGATTTCTGTCTCTTTCGTTCGTTAGCCTCTGATTTGGGTAGGGTCGGCTCCTCTCTTTAGAACGAACGAAAGAGACAGAAATCTTCGGTCTAATCCTATCATAGACCCTAGATCTAGACCTATTATAGACTAGATCTAAATCAAAACGATTCGATATAGATCTAGGGCCTAGATCTAGAGTCTAGATCTAGTCTATCACTTTAACAGTGACTAACAATAAAGTCAATATCTATCTTCCTCTTGTTTGCTCTAATTTAGCTTCAGTTTGACAGTTTTGACTTTGCCAGAAAGTGTAGGCTAAGAGTAAGACTAATAGTAATCCGGATCACTCTTAGCCTTAATAGCGATTTTAAGGCTAAAATCAATCCCAAATGCCTTAGTGAATCAGTTCCTAAAAGCGATATTGCTCTTAGGAGTGATATTGAGCCTAAGAGCGATTTTATCTCATTTGGGATCGATTTTAGCTGTTAGTGAATCACCCCCCAGGTAGAGGCCTACATGTACATGTACATACTGTAGGCCTATACATGTACATATACAGGGGTCCAGACAACTCGCCACAAAGACAGCTCGCCACAAGACATCTCGCCACAATAGCCGGGACAACTCGCCACGGGCGAGTTGTCCAGGGTGGGGTGCTTTTTCGGACAGCTCGCCCCACTTTTTCCTCTCATGATTTCTAGATCTAAAATCCCTCATCTTAGATGAAATTGTCATTTATGTATTCATTATGCTTTTATAAACACAGTCACGACAGGAAACATGGAAATTGTGAGTATTTTGAGGGCTGTTCTAAAGAATAAAGCTGATTTACCTTGCAACAAGAATTTTTTTTTCTTCAAAACCCCTGAGTTTCCAGAGACTCTGCCTAAGGTAGTCCCTGGATGCTCATCTGACTGCAATTAAATGCCTAAAACCCCCGAGCTTTCGGGGGCTCTGTCCCCTGGACCCCACCAAGGGCCTTAAGGCAGTCCCTGGATGCTCATGTGATCGTAATTTTATGCTTAAAACCCCTGAGCTTCCGGGGATCCGCCCCTGGACCCCACCAGGTGCCCTAAGGCGGGCCCCTGGATGCCGCATCCGACGTACCGTCATTAAATGCCTAAAACCCCTGAGCTTCATGGGGCTTTGCCCCTTGTCCCCCGCCGGGGCTTTGCCCTTGGACCCTATACCCTTGGACCCTATGCCAATTTACGCTCCACTTGCTTCGCTCGCTTTGCTCTACTTGATCTTAAATACTTAACCCCTGGATCCGCCACTGCTGTAGTGTCATTTCAAGATAATACAACAATTTCATTTTAGAAGTCTCGCCGCCGGGTACCCTTGGCTTTGCGCCAGCCGCTGCCCGGCCTTCCGGCCAGGCACACACACGTATGCGGTACAGCTCACACTCGCAGTCCACAGCGAAAGTCGAAGAGGAGCGAATGCACAATCTTAAAAGTTTGTATGTCTACTAATAAACTTGAGGCAAGCGATAATTCCGCTGGGGTAGAGGAAAGGTAATAGGCTACATTGCAATGTAAAGATACATAACAGCATATTCCTACCATTAAAAAGTTTTCTGAGACAGAAAAATGAAGTTAAATACCGAGAAGTTATCCGGTGAACGTACATGTACGCCTTCGGTTTGTCAAAAATATATTCTTGTTGCAAGGTAAATCGGCTTTATTCTTTAGAACAGCCCTCAAAATACTCACAATTTCCATGTTTCCTGTCGTGACTGTGTTTATAAAAGCATAATGAATACATAAAATGACAATTTCATCTAAGGTGAGGGATTTTAGATCTAGAAATCATGAGGGGAAAAAAGTGGGGCGAGCTGTCCGAAAAAGCACCCCACCCTGGACAACTCGCCCGTGGCGAGTTGTCCCGGCTATTGTGGCGAGCTGTCTTGTGGCGAGTTGTCTGTAATTCACATATACAGTATGTATGATCAATGCCTGTGTGAAATTTTGTCTGATAAAACTAAGGAAAGCTAACAAAGGTCTGAGGTATGATTTCCAAGTTATATATTACATGTACATGTACATGTACTGTACATGTACAGCTGTCCCGTACAATTACATGTAGAATGCAGTACGTACATGTGTGCATCATGGAACAGAGTCATTCAATGGAATTCATGCTTATACCTTGCTGCCATCTATTGACCAGAATATGCCAGTTGAAAATACACAAGTTCAAGTACAATGTACAATGTACAGTACAACTTTGTACACTTTGTAAATTATAGTGTTATACAGTACATGTACATGCAATGAATGATGTTGCTCTTTAAACATCTACATTGTATGTACATTGTAGCTGTCAAATATTAAAGTACATATAATGCAAGAATAGTATTCTCATCCTCAAAACTGGGACAAACAACAATCAAGTTGGTTACACGTACATGTACAGAAATGGATTGGGGGTGGAGAACTGAAAATTATTATCATTATCATTATTATCATTATCATTATCATTATTATTATTATTATTATTATTATTATTATTATTGTTATTATTATTAATATTGTTATTAGTATTATTATTATCATTATTAGTATTATTATTATTATTATTATTATTATTATTATTATTATTATTATTGTTATTATTATTATTGTTGTTATTGTTATTATTATTATTATTATTATTATTATTATTATTATTATTGTTATTATTATTATTGTTATTATTATTAATATTGTTATTATTATTATTATTATTATTATTGTTATTATTATCATTATTATTATTATTATTATTATTATTAGTATTATTATTATCATTATTATTATTATTATTATTATTATTATTATTATTATTGTTATTATTATTAATATTGTTATTATTATTAATATTGTTATTAGTATTATTATTATCATTATTATTATTATTATTATTATCATTATTAGTATTATCATTATTATAATTATTATTATTATCATTACTATTATTGTTATCATTATAATTATTAGCGCTTAAAGACTTCGGTGGTAAGCGCTTTATAAGAAACGTTGTTATTATTATTATTTATATTATTATTATTACACATACGTATATGTACATTTTTTATTTTCTGTTAACCCAATTTCTATCATCTCCCTCACAGAGAACTAGCCCTAAAGCAAAATTCAGATATAAAAAATAAAATAAATAAAAAATCTTCATATTTTCTTCATGTACATGTATACATGTACATGTATGTAAAATTTTACTGATTTTGTATAGTAATGAAAGTAAATAATGATAATGTGTAGTTGAAACCATAGTATACATGTACACACTACTGTATGTACATGTACATAAACATGTATTTAATAGTAGTCCAAGCAATGTACATGTACCATGTACATACAACATGTAGATGTACACTGTCTAAAGTATTAACAATAAAAAGTACCATAGCACATTTATTAAATCACAGAATGTGGTCACTGAAACTGCTCAATTACATTTTTTGTAGGCAAGCAAAACAATCATATTTGCCCTGAGTAATGCATACGTAATTACAAGGACCATCCATGCATTATGCTTGATGGACCTACATGTATGTACAGTACATGTAAGATGTAAAGCAATAGCATTAAGAAGCCACCAGCATCCTCATCATGTTCACGAATTTGGGGCCAGGTATACATTGTGACCATGCATGGCATGCAGTCAAGTGTTCTTACAAGCCAGTTGCTGAGAAACACCTGATTTTATCATACCTGTTCATGTACAGTTTAATCATGAGCTCAATGTTAAAGATGACTGACTTTCTTCTTGGCACCATCCATCAGTCGTAATTCATTCACCCTGCAGCCTTCTGGCACCCTATCAATTGAAGTGCGAGCTGTAGTGGGGGAAGCATTCAAACCACTAACCATATTACATGTAGCTCTGGCGATTGTGACAAAAGCAATCATGCGCTTCTCCGCATCCACTTAGAACGCGGGTAAGACCGATGTCAAGTAACAGCCCCCTTGCCTTTATTCATTTCAAGGATACTACATGTACTTTCATTGTGTCTTCGTTCAGCTCTGTGTAGCCTACAGTATGTGGAATTTGCATAGATGCGGTTTCAGTTTGCTATGACAACGCAAGTGTTCTATCTGAATATCTACTTGCGTGGAAATTTTTCATCAGTATTTTCTTGCATAGAAGATTTATAGTGGAATTTATTTTATGACAGTTCATTCCAAGAAAAGCTTGTGGAAATGATACGGATAATTCTTCATTTATTGTGTGTTTAGAGTACATGTTGATTTGATGTGGATTCCTGGACAGCCATTTAAAGTTTGTCTTCATTTGGTCATTTCAGGATATGGATATTGATCAATTGTTTGAAATATATATGATCTCTTGCTTCATGCTCTTCCAATGACTGATTTTTTAAATGTCTCTTGCTTTGGTCTACTCTGATGTACACATTATTTGTGGGTAAAGTTTGGTTGTATTGCTGATTTTCAAATTCAAAGTTTTAGAACAGTATGTTGAATGTTCTGGAAATGGATTTGAATGCTTTCAAGGTGTTTAACACATTATGTGGGATGCTGCGCTGCAGACCTTTCAATACCTGCCAAGCAATGTGACATTGCATTTGATTTTAATATCAAGAGGCCCATTTCCACTGACAAAACAAGATTTTAAACAAATTCTCTTTTTTTTTTGGGGGTCACAAAATGGATATATGTTTTTGTATTATGTACTGTAATGTGGAGTTAATCTAAAATATTCTTTTTCTCAGTGTACAGTATATGAAGCAAACTGCTTACTTTATAGTACCCAATTAGGTAAAGATGTGCGAAAATCAGTTTCTAAAAAAATAAAATGGTAATCTAGAGTAATATGAGAAGTGGTTGGTGATCTGTAGTACATTTATTACACAACTACATGTAAAATGTATGTGTACCCATGAAATCATAATATCAAGACAAGTAAACATTTAGTCTACAGCGATGGGTTACTGTATCTTCATATCATTGATAATACATTTTCAACTTTTAAATTGTTTGCTTGAGTATCCTTAAAACCCTTTTCTCTGTTTGTTTGCTTTGCCTTTAACCAATTCAACCTATTTTGGGGCTAGACTTGCCCTTTCATGTCGTTTAACTTGGTAAATGTATGTACCTACATGTACATGTATGTACATCCTCCCTTTAATCTGTAATACCCACATGTATGCATTTTTATGCAAAGTTGTGTACATCTGTATTGGATTTGTGCTTTTTGGCAAGCTCTTTCTCTTTATATAAATGTGTCATGTCGTACTGATAATTCACATTCATCAAATTAATGATTGATGAGTCAAATATTTTTTCAGTAAATTTGGCTCTTTTTGAAATGCATGTAGAAAGCTGATAAAGATAAAGAAAAAGAATGGTTTTGAAAGTGATATGCATTAATGAGCTTTTATTGATTTTGGAGTGTTAGTGGAAGTTTTAAGGCTAAAATGAATTGATTTCACTGATTGTAAATTCCTCAGCATGATGTGGGGGAATGGACACTCCTATTTTGGCTTTAAACTTCCTGTATTTTCATTGAATAAAATAAATGTGTTGATCTTTAGATTTATCTAAAAGTTGCAGAAATTCCTTGTCGGTTCAGAAAAGTGAAATGAATTCATGGACATTCTGATATGGTAAATTGCAGTGTTAGTACAATAATGTGAAAATTATAGTGAAAAAATGTACATGTACAGGTGTATTATGTACATGTAGACACTTTGTCATCTTATAGTACAGTGTACACCTGTACATGTGCATGATAATGATACCATATGCCATTTCATTTATGATGGCAATTTGCTCTGCTCTTTGCACTTTTCAGTTTTTCACACACACTTAATTTTCAATGCATGTCATAGAAGATTGGATAATCAATTCTTCACCATTACAGGTGATATTTGCCTTACTTTTGAGTCAACATTGTGTGTTTAGTGATGTTTGCTGTATCCATAAACACTGTGCCTTCTGCTATTGTATTATGACAATATTCAGTTTGATTTGATTGATAGTCAAACATCCTTCTTTATAAATAGCTCAAAGCTCCATTCCTTCGATCACAGTCAAGTCCAAGTGAAAGACAAGATTATTTCATGGCAATGCTGGTCTGAAGTTTGGTGCAGTGAATCTTGGAAATTGGAATCTATTTCGTGGACATTTATATCTCATGCAGTGCTCTTTTCATTGTGATTTATTGGGAATCTGTGACTCATTTCCAGTGCCACTTTCATTTTTATTCATGAAAATGCTTTTCAAGGATTTATTGCAAATTCAGAAAAACCTTTAAAATCACATTGAAGTTTAATACTACACTGTACATGTAACAGTCTTGTGTACCTCCAAGGAATTATAGGCATTGATATTTCATTGTAAGGCATGTTAGGACTGATTTTGATAATGGAATCTTAGTATCTTTGGATCATTTGTATACTACTGTATGTGCAGCATTCTGTTGAGAATTTGGAATTTCATTCCTGCAGCAGTTGATAAGAGGTCTATCAATGTCCGTATATAAGTTTTGACCTGTTTTACATTTGTACATGTCTGAGGAGACATGTTTCACCTCATTTGTAGACAAGCGAAGAATGTTTTTAACTCTTTGATAAACGGAAAGTTCATCCTAACATCAAGTTGACTTCAGTTGGTTTGATTTAATGATTTGTTTTTACCTGACTGCTATTAAAGAAAGCAGGTGTATGCTTGTACATGTAAGTAAGCAACCAAGATTCCCAATACTAGCAGACGAGTGATTGGAATGGATCACTGAAAATTTGAGGAAAAACAAATAAAATATGGAAAGTTATTTTTTTAATGTAATGTTGAGATGTCCCTTACAACCAGCTCTCCATTTATCATATTTGATAAATCTCAATTTTTCTCCAAAGCAAATGTTTCAATATATTTCTACATACTGTACAGTATATAGAATTTGTGCTTTTCCTGTACTTGCACATTATTGGACTTTTTTTTCGGGGGGGGGGGGATTGGGGGTTTTTCCTTCACAACTTTACTTTAAAATGCATTTATATGTACATACATGTAAAACATTTTAAACAACTACCTGTAAGAAGAGAGATATTTTTATGATACAAAATCATTGGAGATATGGCGACTTGTTCGCAATGGAAATCATAAAGTTGCCAATTTTTTGTAGTACATAAATTTGAAAAACCATAATTTTCTTATCCTACAGTGTACATACATATACAACCTGTACAATGTATTTCAGACTTTCCTCACAATTTTTATACTGAATATTGTTTCTCTCATTTATTTTCTTCTATCATTTTAATAAAAACTAATTTGTCATAATATATTATAACCGAATTCCCTTTATTCCACATACAACAGATTGCTTTTAAATACCGGGGTAATGAAAATACAACATGTACACATGTATGTAGACCTACTTCTCTCAAACAGGATGTTTTCAGGCAATTAACTGATTGCAAAATCCTTGACTGAATATTTAATGACGACAGTGCATTCCATCTATCATGTTTCAGGCAATTACGTGATAAAAAGACTTTAATAGCTGCATGTACATGTAAATCGCAAAATAGGCCAACCCTATCTGCATTGATACTTGATCTTTTTGCACTCTCCCGAAGCTGTCAGTGTCAAAGAGAATTGTTGATCATGAATACAGCAGCCACGTTTGGTTATAATTGGTTAATATTTTGTATACCGGTACTGTAGGGCAGTAAATGAAATGATTAGACTTTTATTTATTTATTTATTTCTGATATTTAGACAGGGTGACTAATTATCACCAATAATGGTGGTCTTCCATGAGGCCCTGTTAAACATAATAAGAAACAATAGTTTAAAATTTAAAAAAATTAAAAATCAATACAAAAAAAAACCTTTGCAGTTAATTTCTCCCCCGCACCACTGGAATAGACAACTCTGAATCTATAGATACACAATAATGCATTGTATTTCACTTTTAGGCTGGGAATAATAATCATGACAAAGCCATGGACATACATCATGTACTGTACATGTTCAGTTTAGAGCCCAAAGGCCGTTTTAAAACTCGTATATATACTTTTAAAACAAACGGAGTTAATAGTCAAATTTGACTGATTGTCATATAAAGCTGAACTCAACAACAACAACAACAACAACAACCTTCTGGCTCTGAACAAACAAATGTCAGTTACATGTCTGATACTTAACATCAGTTACTGGAACACATAACTGAAAGATGACACAGCCAAGAGGGTTTAATCATATCTTGACAAGGAACTTATTGGAAAGGTGCAGGCCTTAAATTTCAATATTTTTAGGGCAAGGCTACTTTTCTGTAGGGCACATTCTTATATTACAGCACAAATAGGAGGAATTGGAAAGGGCACAAAAAATCTCCAAGGCCAATGAGAGGGGCATTGAGGCCAATCAATGGGGCATCCAAGGCCATGGCCTTGGTGGCCTTGGTGGCCTTGGATTAATTTAAGCCCTGAAGGTGACATAATTATCTCTGCCAGTTAAAATTGACTGCACTGTGGTTTGACCCACATAATGTACTGTATACACATACAGTACATTATACATGTACACTACCGCTCAAAGGTTTTGGCACAACGGTTCGGTTACGGTTTGGTACCGTTTGTCCTATCGTAAGCTTTCCGCGGTTATCTCCAAGGTTTTGTTGTTCGGTGAGAATCCGCGGGAAGCTATCGGAGCGCAAACGGTGAGCAAACGGTGAGCAAACGGTGAGCAAACGGTTAGCCAGAGAGAGCGCACGCGCGGATTTCTTTCTCAGAACGGTGAACGGTGAAAGTCCGCGGTTAGCTAAAGAGCGCGCACGCGATGAAAGGCTGTATTGTGACGTAACAATGACTGATTTTACAAAGCTGCATGTAGATCTAGGAATCACGTTTGCTATAAATGTTTAAAGAATGAAGACTTGTGCTCTGCATTCGGAACGATTCTGGTGAAGATAATGATGGTGACGTTTTAATGAAGTTGTTAATGGTGATGATGACGATGAAATCATGATGAAATTATGATGAGATGGTGGTGATGATTGTGGGGCGGTGGTTACTGGTTAGGTCTTAGGATGATCGTGAAAAATTACGATTGTAAATTTGATGTTGATGAAAAATGAGGGAATACATATTAGCGATCATTTTTAGTTGTCGACGTGAGATTCGCTAGAGGCTTGATAATAAAATCTTTAAAATAGAATGGATCAATGACTGTCACTGTCTTAGGAGTGTCGATTAGACCAGAGTTGATTTAACAGGAAAGAATGAAGGAGAGAGAAAGAATGAGAGGCAGGCAGTTTTGACAAAATTTGAAAAGTACTGGATGGAGTTGGAGAAAGCTGAAGATATTATTCGGGAAGGAAAGGAGATGAGGTATCATCAAGGCCAGAATGGGGAAAAACAAATAAAATGATTATGGTATATATATGAAAAGGGGAAATGGCTATCGACTAAACAGTGTTGATTAGTTATAAATATAATTAGGCAAGACACGAACACGTTAGTCTATTTCCGCACAACTTTCTACTTCTAGTTCCTCTTTATATCCATTCATTCATAAAATTAATGATTTATTGAATAAAAACTTCAATGGCAGCCGTGCAAAGCTGCATTGATGATGTGTACAGTATAAACGAATTATAAATTGACAACTGACAATTACAAGTAATACAAAATCACAATCAAATATGGTTTTAAAAAATCATGATCAAAATATGGAATATATAATTATAATTTATACTGCCAGAATTACAGACAAAAGAACATGACAAAAATGTAGTACCGAGAATGAGAGAGAGAGAGTGAAAGAGGAGTGTATGTAAGTGATGTAGTAAGGAGGAGGTAGACAATCGTAGAGAGTAGCCATTTCCTATTTCCTCCATTCCTGTCAAAAGTAATCCAAACTTATCAAAAACTAATCAAAACCTTTCCGAATATTCAATCAATTTTTTTAGATACTTCTTGCTGTAAGTCAGGCCCATGTTCGTTCGGTGGTATAATATTAATAGCAAGACCAAGAAAAGTTCGTAAATATACTCACCCCTAAACTTGATTTACTACGCTCGCGTGGCTCCTGTCAAATTCTACCAGTTTTTAACCAGCAAGCCCCCCAGGGAAACAATTTTATCTCTTATCTTGTCGACATAATTATATCATTCAACGACTCGACTCTTATCTCAATCTCTTGTTGAGTGACTTGATGACAGAGAAAGTCCATGTTACGCAATGTCTCCCTTTGGTTCCCACGCTCGGACCTGTAGTTCTTGGAGCCTTGCCAACTGCTCATGAATATTGATGTTTGCGGTTCGACAATGCAACATAAATATTTTAAAGGGTAAGTCGAGTTGTTTTCTTCTTTCCTACTACGAACACATCCATTTCTATGAAATAATATTTTATTAGAATGTATGGTTTTGTGTTTGAACACTATCAATATTGATGGAATCATACCATATTTGAGTTTTCTGTTGTACGCAGGAAACCTACATTTTGTTTTCTTTTATCCAAACACCCCTGTTTTGAATGTAAACATTCCCTTCCTTATCTTGGGTTGTTGATTATTAAGCAGCAAATGGGTTTTCTTCCAGTCTCTCTCTACCCCACCCCTTTATCTCTTTACTATATTCCTCTTTCTTTCTCTCTCCCTCCCCATGTCTCCCTTCTTTCTCTCTGTACCCCGTCTCCCTCCGTCGCCTTTCTCTTATTTCTCTCTCTCTCTCTCTGTCTCTCCCCCGTCCTTTCAAGTTTTCTTATATTCATTCCTTTCCTGAAAGTCTCATAGCATGCGCGTCATTTTCACTGAAATAACAGCCATTTTGTATCCATGTTATAATAAGTTCACGACCCCATATTAATAGATGTGACATAACTTGGAAATAATCTTATAAGTTTTGCAATAAATTTTGCAAGGAAACAATTAACCTCCCTGGTTTTATGTCGAATACAAGAGCTTCCCAACTCAGGAGTAATCATAGCTTGCATGTGAACTGAATGTCATAAAATGGAGATCCCATTGTCATTATAATTACGGTAATCCCTGAGCGCGCGCAGTACATATCGAATTTCAACCACCTGTATTTGGGTCATGAGGTCATGTCGAGATCGTGTCGCTTTTGTTTAAAAACAATCCTGGTTTGTGAAAATAATGTTTGCGGTCTGTGGCAAAATTTGTATTTTGTAGGGCCATGGTTCAACTGATTGGTAATGAATGAATAGAATTATAAAGAATTATTTGTTATTTGGAGTTATGGATCGTTCATTAAATTTTCAAATCTCTATATCTTTTCTCTCTTTATATCTTTCACTCTCTCTCTCTCTCTCTCTCTCTCTCCCTTTGCGCTCTATTCCCTCTTTCTTTCTTCTATCTGCCTGTCCCACTAACCCCTCCCCTCTCTCTCTCTTTCCCTTCCTTACATTCATACCTTCCTGAAAATCTCGCTACATACACATCGTTTTTCTAGAAATAGCAGCCATATTTATCCATATTATAATAAGTTCATAACCCCATATCAATAGATGTGATATAACTTGGAAATAGTTTTGCAATCAATTTTGCAAGAAAACAACTAACCTCCCTGGTTTATGTCGAATAGCTTCCATGCAAACTGAATGTCATAAAATGGAGATCCCATTGTCATTATAATTCGGGGAATCCCTACGTGCGCGCAGTACATATCAAATTTCAACCACCTGTATTTGGGCCATGAGGTTAATGTTGAGATCGTGTCGCTTTGCCCCCCTCCCTTCCACACGTTCTTGGCGGGATTAATCGCAACTGATCTCCCTTCTTTTCTTCTTCCTCTTTTGTTCCCTTTAGCTCTCTTTCCCTTTCCCGTCCTTCTCTTCTTTTTTGGCGGGGGCGGTGAAGGAGGCAAGGGCCTTTGCCCATCCCCGATCCACAACTTATTGGGGGAAATTGCAACTGATATCCCCTTTCTTTTCTTATCCCTCTTTTTCCTTCCCTTTATCTCCTCTTTTACTTTCCCTTTCCTTCCTTCTCTCTTATTTTTTTATGGGGGAATGTAACAGCCTGGGAGGCAAGGCCCTTTCGCTCCCCTCCCGATCTTCTTATTTTCCTCCTATTTCTTGTCTTCTTCCTCTTTCACTTTCCCTTCTTTTCATTCTCTCTCTCTTTTGGGGGCAAGGCCCCCCCCTGGATCCGCGCCTGATTTAACTCATGGGTAAGCAGCTCTTAGTAGACTATTATTCAATTCCATTCTATTCAATTCGTTCCCGAAGAGTAGTTAAGAGATTAACTTATAGGGGGCAAGGGCCTTTGCCCATCCCCCGATCCACAACTTATTGGGGGGAAAATTGCAACTGATATCCCCTTTCTTTTCTTATCCCTCTTTTTTCCTTCCCTTTATCTCCTCTTTTACTTTTTTCTTTCCCTTTCCTTCCTTCTCTCTTATTTTTTTGATGGGGATGTAACAGCCTGGGAGGCAAGGCCCTTCCGCTCCTCCCCGACCTTCTTATTTTCTCCAATTTCTTGTCTTCTTCCTCTTTCTCTCCTCTTTCACTTTCCCTTCTTTTCATCTCTCTCTTTTGCGGGGGCAAGGCCCGCCCCTGGATCCGCGCCTGATTTAACTGATGGGTAAGCAGCTCTTAGTAGACTATTATTCAATTCCATTTTATTCAATTCGTTCCCGAAGAGTAGTTAAGAGATTAACTTATATAAACAAAACTAAAAAAGACTCGTACATGACAAAACATGCCAGGTAATACAAATGGAAGTAATCATTACAAAATCAAAAGTTTAAAAGAGTTATAGGTAACGTTGTATGTAAGTATTGGTACAAAAATCATTGATATGTAGATATAAGATCCTGCGATGAAAGCTGTATTGTGACGTAACAATGACTGATTTTAGAACGCCTCATGCAGATCTAGGAATCACGTTTGCTATACATGTAAACAGGAACTTTTAGATTTGCACGACGAGAACGTGGACTGCCACATGTGACATCCTTTTTAAGGCACTGCCGGGCACTGCCTTATCGTACAAAAACAATGCTGATGGCCAATCAGATCAATCGTTTGATACTGGGTTAAAATATCACTGGCTAACTCGTGAATATTCATTAACTCAAATCAAGATGGCTGACAACAAATCACGTTGACGACAAGTCTTTCTTGGCTTAAACATTAATTTAGATTTTAGGATCTAAATGAGCAAGCTATCGTAAGTCAAAGTTCATATTTCCGTTTCAATTATTTTATAAATTAAGATGGAATGTAATACTGCAGCCAAAGCGGATATATGAAGACGTAAAGAGTGAAAAAACTTGTTGCATATCTCATTCATCTCGGTGCGGCCGAACCGAACCATTCCTTCCACACACTACCCCATACGCCGTACTCACTGAATTCAGTCTATGTATAATTGCGGTCACAGGAGCAAGATGTAATCTCAGCGGAACAACCGTCTATGAACATTCTCTCACGCTATTGTGATGAAATAATCAAGTGATTGTGACGTCAGTGGCAAGCGCGCATCGGTATGATTGTGAATGCAATGAACTAGTACTCCGATCTCCGCGTGTGTGCGACTTTTGAGATTTCTACAGATACGCGCTCGCAGACTCAGCGCACACATATCTTTCTGTTATTAACCGTAATACTTCGGTTAGCAAACGGTGAGCAAACGGTGAGCAAACGGTGAGCAAACGGTTAGCTAACGGCGCGGCACCGAAGAGCGGTGAACGGCGAGGCACCGTTCTCCGTTCACCGTTTACAGTTCGGAGCGGTGCACGGGAAGAAACCGATGCCAAAACCTTTGAGCGGTAGTGTACATTCAGGGCAACCTGAGAAATGAGAATAATTTATTGAGTTGAGTATTCAAATCAGGTTAAGATACACAACTTTACCATGCCATGTTTAGACATTTAAAAAAGTTGGAAGATTTGGATAACAGGAGAGAAAAGGGGTTCCCTGGTTTTGTTTTTATGTAGAATGGGGGTTTCTAAATGGATTCAAAAGTACTGTAGTAAACTTTGTTGTTGTTGTAAATACTGTATTTTTGACAATGTTGAGATAATTAAGTACTGGTAATTTCTGCAATCGTGCCTTATTTTTTGTATTCAAACTTATTGTTGAATTTAAAAAATTGAAAAAGAAGAAAAGAATCTACTGTACATTGATACATGTACAAATATACATTACCTCTTTTACAGTGCTAGTAAACATACAAGTAATAAGATACTCACCCAAACCATGGGGACGGTCAAGAGAAAGCCAAGCATTATTTACAGTGGAACAGTGGCATCCTTTATGTCTAAAATTTCCTTTTCAGCCAGTGGCATGGCTTCTATTGATTTTGGCGGTGCTCGGCATGGCCTAGTTCTCAATATCTTCATTTGTAAACAAGTCCAACCGTTGAATTTTGGTTGCCGTGGCAACCAGAGAAGCAGCAAGAAGAAACGTGTTTCAAGCTTTTTGCCCCAATGAGGCGTGTAATGTAGTGAATCTGTTGTTCCTTTGGAGAGCGGGGCGCATCGTAATCATATATCGATCAGCATGTAAGAGTTGACCCTGAGGGAATAATCATGCTGATGTCTGTTGAGCGCCAAAAGGGCTTTGACTTGTAGCTGCATCTGCATGAAATACAGTTTAAATCTCCCTTCTGCATGGCTCTCAACAGATGATAGTTGTCTTCTGATCTGCTCAGATATTAATATTGGTGGTTGATATCAGTTCTTGATTCAGCTGTGACTAATTGGGTTAAGTACACATGTGGTGGAAGGGCTTGTTCTAGGAAATACTTGTATTTGCAGAACTGGTTGTGATAGTGTCAATGATCTGTTTACTATGATGGTGATCTACCTTCTTATTCTTGTATTTCTTCCTCCGATAATATGAAGATCAGTGAAAAAACCATGAAAAGCTGAAGTCTTGCATTAAGAACGGAGCTTACATGTACATATCATGCACAGCAGAGAGAGAGGCACGAATAGAGTGGATCTTATTTAGGAAATTAAGACAGATACAGTGTACATGTACATGTACATGTAGTCCTGTCTTAAATTCTTGCATTTCCAGCATTCATTTGCGCTTTCTAATGATCAGAATTCTTAACTTTTTGTAGTTTTTTGTTGTTGTTGATTATCTGTTTGCTTTTGTATTCACTTTGAAGAATCAGGTGAAAATTTGGCTTCTGCAAACGTTTTTGTTTTGTGATTACATATACATGTACATGCAGCATTTATTGTCACTTCTTACGCTGATGTACATGTACATGTCTTCAATTGTGTGACTACAGACTTCTTATCCATGTAAACTCCTTTGACATCATTAGACCGTGCTACCAATGTATTTGGGTGTAGGTCATCTGTTCACATCTACTGAAGATCAGTTCCAAGTGCTCAGTCTCTTGAAGCAATGTCTTTGTGTCAGTGTCTGCTTTTGTGAACAATGGAAGATGAAAGCGAAGAATCTCTGCGTGAGACTGGACTTCATCAGGGCCAGACCTCCAGGCATAATGAATCTTCAACATGGACACCCAGTGCTCTGCCATCACAACCTCCACAGTTGCTGCTCACTCCAGAATCCACACTTGCCCTGTGGAAAAGCACTCCAAATGTCTGGTTGGATAAGAGCAAGTTGTTTACTCAATCAAGCAATCACCATCCAAAGCGCTCAACAAGTTTCAGTCAATTCTCCACGCTTCCGCATCACTTCAGACTGTCTGTTAGCGAAGCAACGCCTCTGACAAAGCACCTACAGACTTGTGAGGAGATAGAAAGTATTAAGCAGGAGCTGCTTGTGAAGCGAGTAATTCCTGCAGACTACCGTAGGAGCGCCGTCCGTTACCATGGTGATGAGACGGTGGACCATAAGAACTGGGTCCCTTTCTTCATCTTGGTTCACTCAGTGGAGAATGTAGCTCATGATGTAGAAGCTCAGGTACAACCTACATGTACAGCAGGGAGTAGAAGGGTCATCCATATCTGGAATACACAATATAAAATAAGAGTATTTTAATCATGAACTAGGAGCTAATTTTGATCTTGACCTCAAAGCTTGCATAGAGATGGAAGCACTAGGCAATGATTATTTCATTCAAGGTTGATTCCATTTGCAGCTCTAGTGTCATTACAAAAATTGCAGGTCAATTGGGTAGGCCTTCAGATACTTGTACATTGTACAGTTTGATATACACAAGTAGAAAATATATGAAAATAACACAGAACTGTGATAAACTGTAGGGAACATGAATTCATTAAAATTATAGATTTAGTATCTGAGATAAAGTTGGGTTGACATCAGTCTGAGGTTTTGTTTAAATAGTTGAATACATTATTTAATATTAAATACTTAGTTGAATTGAATTTGTTGAATCATTAGGGTATTGGTGGAAAAGCACATAAAAACAACTACTAATGCATCTTGTTTGTTAATGAATTTATTACTGAAATCATTATCGTCATTCTTTCTTTTTTTCAGGAGAAAGCCAAGAAGCAGACGCAGTACCAACTACGATTCAGTCTCTTTGACATCACCTTCAAGAGATTCTTTGGTAGAACCCTTGTTGGGCCAAGGAAGGCTTGCAAACAGAGTGCCAACCATGCTCCAAGACTACAGTGTAATCTGGTGAGTACTTGTGGATTCCTCTCAAACTCCTCCAATTTTTCTGTATCCACTTTTCCATCCTCGCTCTGCTCCTCCAGAAGAATTATTCTCCTGCTTGTTGCTCCCATCCTCATCTAGCCCGTAAGTCTTTTTCCATCATATCCCTTTCCCTCTGGTCATCCTGATGGCAATTTCTTGAAAAAAATAAGTGATTTATGTTATATATTAGATTTTTTTATGTACATGTACAACAATGTATGTGTTCGGAGATTCTTCTCTTCATGAATTTTCATGTACATGTACCATGCTTGGCTGGTTTAATCCATTTTCCCCCTCACCAAATCTGACTGCGCCTCAACACACATGTATTTACATGTACATGTACACATGTCTATTATAACATTTTCATCAATTTCCTCATACAACCACTCCTTGCCCTCTTATTAGATCTTATTAGAAATAACAAGGCATGAGATCGCAATAACTCTTAATTCTATGTAACAGAGTGTGATCAAGGCTATCTAATATAACAGACATTGACTGGAAGTGGTGCAATAGATTCTTTGGACTGCAAGGGTTTTCTCTTGTGGTCAAAGTTCTCCATAACCCCTTGGGAAAATAAAACTCCTCATGGCAGTGCAAAGATATTACACACCCTACCAGTCAATTATCTACAGTATATATATTAAAGGCATCGTTTAACAATGTTAAATCTGAGATGCATGGCCCTACGTGTTATCAGTGTCTGTGGTATGGTGTAATATTGAAGCCCTAAAAAAATTGCGCTTCAAAATGATCATGAAGTGCCTCGAAAAAAATTAAAAGTCTTTGAGTGACCGGTTTTACCATACTCATTTTCCCAAATAGACTGTAGTGTTATAAAACCGGCGTTGGGAAAACGGTTTTTGAAATTTCGATTTCCAATCATAAATATCTTGATAATCACACTGGCGATCGGCTTCAGTAAAAGTCATGGGATTCCTGACAGCCCTAAAGGTTTATAATTATGATTGTAGCATGAGCTAAATCCAGGATTTTGTTTAGAATCTGAGGCAAAGATACCCAATCCCTTTAAGATCAATTTTCTCTGAAAATTGAAATACGTTTTGTGTTCAGGCAAATTCAGGAAGTCGTAATTGAATTCCAAGGTATATTTTGTACTACAGCACATGTACATGTACAGTACATGTATTCCATGATTAGGAGATGTGTGTATGATGTGATTAAATGGAGGTTGTTTTTTTTCTTCTTCAGATTTTATCCTTGTACCTAATGTATGCACTTGCACATAATTCAAATCAACTAATGAATAAAAGTAATAACCTTCAATTCAATCTTGATTAGCTACATGTAGTACATATTGCCTTCATCTACATGCATATGGTAATATTCAGTAAGCCAAATCAATTCAAACAAAGTCAAGTGAAGTTGATGGGCGTTTCCTTGACGACATGGAAGCAAAACATGTCCAAAGTTCCTGTCGTTAAAAGTGTCAATAGACACGGGAAAGCAACACATTTGACCTCTTGGTATTTGCATATATTTTTTTCTGCCAGCGAGGAGGTAGTTGTTTGGAAGTCAGGCAGTTTTATTGATCCAATCAAAGATATGGGTATGCAGCTCAATGAGGGTACAAGTATTAGGGAACGACAGAGAAAGAAACAAAATGCAACAAATTTCAATGTTATATGTTTGCATTACAATGTGAAGGCATGAACATTTATACATGTATGCATGGTATAAAATGCAAAGTTACGATGTATTGTGTATTCTTAGATATTAGAAATGTGTCTCTTTTGAGGTGATACACATCCTTGTAAGGAGGGGAAATAGGATAAGGCCAATTAAGAGAGAATAAAAGAGGAAGGATTTTAAAACATATTTATCAAGAGAGAAGAAGGGGAGCATATATATCGAGGTAGAGGAAGATGTAGTGCATCTAGAAAGAGGTACATGTAGCAAGGGAGTGTGTTAGGAAGTGGGAGAGAGAGAGACAGAGAGAAGACAGAGACAGACAGACAGACAGAGACAGAGATCACAGAGAGAGAGACAGACAGACAGACAGACAGACAGAGAGAGATAGATTGACAGAAAGACAAACAGACAGAGGCAGAGCTAGAGAGAGGAGGGGGGGGGGAGAAATTGGAAAAGAAATGTACACAATTTGTTCAGCTCATGGGGTTCCAAAGATTTTCCTTTACCACCCATACAGTGTACATGTGTATGTGTGCTGTAAATTTGATCAATCAGTTTAATATTTGTTTAGCAGGAGTTGGCATATGTCACTATAGGCCTACCTACAAATAGTATTGGGTTATGATGATTTTTCTGGCCTGTATATATATATATACAGTACATGTACACCCTCATAAGAGTTTGTTTCATTTAAGTTTTTATAAAACATGTTTTACAGGTGGATATTAAATGGGAAAAAAAATGCATACATGTATATACATGTATAAAGTTCTTGTCTAGTTATCTGTACACTACAGTATTTATGAAACTACATCATTCATTCGTACAAGGTTCATGAAGACCTGAATTTCATTGCTTGAACAGAAAAAAGGCTACTAGACTTTCATATTCACTTTAGACACAGGTTTCAGATGCTATGTAGATAATTCGTTACAAAATGAATATAGAAAAAAAGTGGAGTACACTATACAGTACATGTAAAATGATTAAAATTATATTTGCAGTAAAGTCACAAAGCCAATAAATTATTACTGGTTTATCAAGGTTGGCCTTGCAAAAAAATTGATAAAGATATATTTTATTGAATCATAAATATACATGTACATGTACAGTAGTACATGTACTTGGTTTAGCACTTAGATTGAATACTCCTTTTATTATTTTTTTTGTAAATTAAATTTCTGTCAACTTTGTATTTATGCAATATTGATATTTGTTAGGATGTTGCCATGCCATGTGAGTATGTGAAAAATGTATTTGTCCCAATTTATCTTTCTTTAGAATGTGACATACATGTACATACATGTAAAGTATATGTATAATTTAAGCTTACATCTAAAAGTATTCAACACAGGCCCTAATTCAACCAGTCCACCTTTCATTCTTGAGTTTAGGGGATAAAAAAACACATTATATTTACAAGGGGTATGAATTATTTACTTGAGTTGTTTTACTGTACTTTATACATGTAAATTTGTAATACTTGTACATGCAAATTTAAGCCAATTTGCAATAGTAATACAGTTTACAGTCTTATGCCTGGTAGATAATGGAGTGTTTTTAAAGACTTGCTCATGCCTCTTTTGATAAACCATATAAATTGATTCACAGCAGGTTTCTTTCACAATGCAGTTGCATGACCAGAACTCAACTTTATCTTTAAAGGGGAAGAAGAGGGACTTCCCCTTTAAGGCATACTGCAAGGTACATTATATCATGTATTAAAATTTTTGACTTTTTCTCTTTTCCAGCCTGTTTACTTCCACACATCGTTAGCGGACCCTAATATTGTATTGATTGTGGAAATCATCGCAGTCATCTCCGATGCCAAAACAGGGCCTCGTCAGATGTCATGTGGGTGGGGCGTCCTCCGACTGTTCCAACAAGGTATCCTGATCAAGATGATTTTGATTTTCAGTTCATGATTTCATTCTTCTAAAATATCATGGAAATATTTATATATTTTGTAATAAATTAGGTATAGTACCTGCACATGCAAAGATATAACTACATAAAATATGCTTTGTGCTGAAAGCAGAAAAAGCAGTTAACCTACAATCATGTATTATAGGCTTTATAACATTAACACTCGTGTTTCTCTCATCAGACTTTGGTCGCGTTTATCGACCAAATTTTGCCTAGAATCAACGTTTTCAAACGTCTTTCAGGCAAATTTTTAAGGCGATAAACGCAAAGCCTTTTTCAAACGTCTTTAGAGTATGGGCATATTGTAACGCCGGAAAGGGGCATTTTGAATGTGACATACAGCCAGAATCACGTTTCTGAGACACGATAAATGCAAAGCTGTTTTGAACCCCACATACAAATCGGACTTCCCAGGCTAATCTGCTTCCCGGGTCAAACGGCGCAAAGCAGCTGCGCAGAGACAAGGCCTTTATTTTGAATCATGAAGAGACGATAAACGCGACATCCCGAAAATCACGTTCGTTCGATAGTGGGGTTCGATATGTACATATCTGTGGCAAGACACGATAAACGCACCCATAGTTACATGTACAATAGAGTGGTGAAGTGTGACGTCATCAAAAATCAATTTTTGGAATTTCTCAATTTTTTCTTTATTTTCCGAAAGAGCACCAAAAATAATGTCCAAATGTCGAAAACCAATTTAATATGTTAAGTATTTGCCGAGATATGACCATCTAAACAAAAAGATTGCCTATGGGAACTCAGTGTTATATTGCTCTGGCTCCTAATGTTATGAGCCAGAGCAATATAACACTGAGTTCCCATAGGCAATCTTTTTATTCAGACGGTCATATCTCGGCAAATACTTAACATATTCAATTGGTTTTCGACATTTGGACATTATTTTTGGTGCTCTTTCGGAAAATAAAGAAAAAATTGAGAAATTCCAAAAAAAGATTTTTATGACGTCACAGCTTCGGTACTCTATACTCTGTACAAGTTACCGGTATGACTTATGCTTTAGTGCATGGGCTCTCTGAATTATACTTACACTTGGCATGTGTGTCTATATATCTGCTAATGATTTGTCTGAATTCTTTAGTATTGATTATTGGATTTTAAGAATGTAACTCAATCTCCTGGCGCCGTTCAAATATATATGTAGTATGTACAGTGTTTGCTCAAGACAAAGCTTCAATCATATTACAGAGTTTTTTTTTTCTCCAACGCTTTTGATATATATGTCTAAGGCTCAAATAGACAAATGCACAGCCAGTGAATGTATATTTCTTGAAATATTTATAGTTTTGAAATTCTTGACTTAGGGTGCATCTACATGTATATAATTTAGTTTGTATGATCATCTCACAATGTCACTTCTCTCATTTTGTTTCTTTATTCTGTCTTTTCATAACTTCAAATATGAAAAGAAAGAAATCACCAAAAATCTTGTCTTTTCTTTTCACCCTTCTGATGTGCATATGACAGTATCTTGATGTAATGCGTGTGTTATTGTTTTTTCTTAATAATTTTTTAAAATAATTTTGTTTAAATGTATATCTTGTACGGTGTACCTGCCCCCTCAGAAAATGTATCTAAATGAAAATTCTTGATTTTGATGTGCCTTAATATTTTTTTATTTATTTTTTTAGGTGATATACCAGACACCTCTCAAGCCACACCCGCCCCTGTCAGGAGGGTGGATGTTTACCATGGTTCCCCTAGAGCTCTACTCTATCTGGAGGATGATGATATTGAAGGTAAGGACCAAAGGTCATAGGCAATCAACTGATAAAGGATAACAGCATTCATTTATTATGGAAAATGCATGAAATTTTAGGTATCACAGCAAAGTCCCATTCGTTGAAGCCACCCCATAGTCATCTGACTTCTCCTCCTCGTCGTCATCGTCCTCCTCCTCCTCATCACCATCATCATCACTATCATCATTATTATAATTCTCATCATCACTATCATTATCACCATCATCATCATCACCATCATCATCACTATCAACATCACCATCATCACCATCATCACCATCATTACCATCATCATCATCCACATCATCATCATCATCATTGCTCCCATCAGCATCAGTCATGAACTCATTTATCCGGGTGTAACCTTCTGGTGGTAAGAAATGGGAGAGGAGGATGTCTTCCCAATACCATTCTCCATTAAACTCTTAATATGTAGCCAACTTCAGATAAATCAGTCTTCTTCCATCTTTTATGCAATCTATCCATCTTTTTATTTGGTTGACTGTTCTTCCCCCACCCCCCTTCCCTTTCGGAACTTAATGACTTGACTGTGTATGAATAAAAAGGACATCATGTTATGTGAGAATATCCTAGTAGTGACATCATAGAAGGGGGGGGGTATAGGGGAGAGATCACACTCCTGCATAATAAATTCTTCTGCCTTGTCCAACACTTTTGTTATACATGAGTGCATAACAAGATTTAAGCCTGCCCCCTTCTCCAAGATTATGTATATTCACAAAACTCTTCAACTGTCCTCTACTGTACACAGGCAATCCAAACATCACATTTGTATCCGACTGTCAGCTGTGTTTTACCATCAAGACCCATCGCTACCTGGAGAAGATCTTTCACCTACTCCCAGAGAACATCCTGGCTCTTGGGAATGACATCATCCCTGGTGTGACCATAGTGGATGCTAACTCGGGTAAGAGATAGACCATGACTAATACATGTAGCAGTAGCTACACTATTCACCTGTTTATGACATTTACATGTACCTACATTTTGTGGTTTGGCTGAGTAACTTTGTAACTTTTGATTCAGATTGCAGAGCCATAGAAAGATATACATGTACCATAGGCTTTGGCAGAAAGAGTGCAAATGTATGCCTCCCATGGATCCATGTTGCTATTGACGCAAATAATTTCAAAAGGAAAGTAAGAAATAGAATCCCCAAATTGGCAACATGTTGACCATTTGGAAATCAGTGTTCAGCTGTC
Organism: Mesocentrotus franciscanus; assembly: GCA_037976565.1. Classification (NCBI taxonomy): domain Eukaryota; kingdom Metazoa; phylum Echinodermata; class Echinoidea; order Camarodonta; family Strongylocentrotidae; genus Mesocentrotus; species Mesocentrotus franciscanus. The sequence goes on from CP137682.1 coordinate 27,454,306, forward strand.
AAAAATCAAAACTTTGATTTGCAAATGCAGTGTTGCCTTAGACTGTTAGATATGTTGAAACTGTGGGACTGATAAAGAAAACCTCTTGAACAAAGATCAAATTCCATCAGTCATCTTGTCATTTGTAAAATTGTTTGTTCTTCTGGAGTATTTCTATACCAAAAAGTCTGTTCAAGTCAGAAATTTGAAGATATCTTAGGAGAGAATAATTGAAGGGAACAACTCTTTTGTTATTGTAGCCCTGACTGAGATAATGTAGGAAACATTCTTATTTTCAAATGAACAATTATTATCAGTCTTGGTGTTTTGTAAACACTTGTATAGATCAATGAAGTCAAACTTGTCCATCTTGTTTAGATTCCAAGACAAGCCCCCAAAGTTATAGGGCATTATATCTAGATTCCTCAAGGTTATGTTTGACCCACTCCCTTTTCTACTCTTGCTTTTCTTTGTGAAGGAGGAGACAGTTTGAGGAAACCCAAGCCACTGAAGAAGGTTTCATGTACCATTGACAAAGTTCAGGTCACACTCCATCCTAATGTGGAGAGGTTTGAAGATGAGCTTTGTAAACTCATCAACTCTGACAGGATTCTAAGGGTAAGGATGTTTGGAAAAAACGTGTGCCGTAAATCTCCGTGTATAAGACGCACCTGTGTATAAGGCGAACCCCTATTTTTTTGGCCAAGAAGAAAAAAAAAGATTTTTTTTTTTTTTTGCCGACTCTGTCGGCAGCAAGCCAGGTCCGTGTTAAAAAACCCTCGCGGGGAAGGACTTTCATTTAACTGCGAGGTGCAGTTGAAGGCGCCTATTTGTGCTTGTGAACTTGTCACAAATAATAGTAACAATGTCTTTTTTTAGAAGAATGTGTAAGATCATTAATGTAAATTAAAAACAGGATGGGACCTAGAATAGGTCGTTGTGGTATGCCATGTGTAATAGAAGAAAAATTGGAGGAATTATTATAAACTACATACCGGTATTGAGATCTAATAGAAAGATTACTTTCAAACCAAGATGACAGACAAATTTGAGTGTTGTTCTAGTTTCCGAGTGGTGAGTCAACACGCCGATTACTGAGCTGGGAGACATTGCCAGGCATAGTGCCTGTGTATAAGACGCACCCCCGACTTTCAAATTTTTTCGGCGGCAAAAAAGTGTGCCTTATACCCGGAGATTTACGTTACACAGATAGATATATATATATATATATATATATATATATATATACATGTAGATAGTTAATGAAATATGTGTTTGTGTTGATTGATGAGTATATCATGAAGATATACCGGTAAAGAGAAAGACATACAAGAAAATACAAAGGAAATATTCGAAAGTTGTCAGTGAAGGCCTGCAAACTAGTCCACAAAAATGTTAGGGTGAAAATAAGAGCGAGATAATGGAGAAAGAACATTGAGATAAAGGGGGGGGGGGGGAGAGAGATCGGCCCTAAGTTTTAAGTGTGCCACAAGTATATTTTATTGGATGTATACTATTCTTGAAAACTACAGTGTATCTTTTGATAAAAAAATACCCACAAGAAATGAATTTCATTCTTCTCAATAGTTAGAAAAGAGAAACCATTTGAACAGTTTTTAATGCTCAACCAGTTTTCAAAAATGGTTATGACTCTGCTCTGAGAATTTCCAAGACACTCCTTATGCATTTCTTACATTTTTAAAGCAAACGATTTCATCCCACATAGGAGGAAGTCACATCCGATAAAGGAGTCGTCCAAGTGGCTGAGAGGAGATTACACGTTGGTATTCACAATGGCTGGGGGTACGTCGATTCCCCTCAGATAATGATGCTGGATGCTGATAAGCTGAGCAGAGGGGGTGCTAGGGGTAGCAAGAGGATGGGCAAGAAAGGGATCTCTGGTTCCAGGTAAGGAAAATGATGATTACTATGATGGTGATGATGAGAATGATGATAATGATGATGAAGATGATGATGAAAATGACTGTAATGATGATGATGATGGTGATGACTTTCAGCCTTTTCACACACGGGTAAAATTCTTTAAAGCTGATTAGTTTAAAGAGCTTCAAACTAATCAGCTTTAGATACAACATCATTCACACACAGACAATATTCACTGCTCTGTCACTGCTCGTAAATGCGCAATGGCCCTACTGAGCATTTATAGAGCAGTGCCCGCCCAGTTTAAACACGTATATCCGTTCACACACAAAATGTCTTGCTCACTAGATATGGACTTTGTATCTGCAGCCTGCTTTGAAGGGGGTATGAATCACGATTTCGTATCTGTCCGAACATCGTATAAACGACGTTCACACAGGGAAAATTTACTTTAAAGCTGTTTAAAGCTGTTCAGTTAAACAGCTTTAAACTAATCAGCTCTAGATACGATGAATTTTAACCGTGTGTGAAAAGCTGTATGATGATGATGATGATGACTGTAATGATGATGATGATGGTGTTGACTATGATGATGATGATGATGATGATGAGGATTGTTATTCAGTTCAATCATGGGTTTAAAAGCAACCAAACTTTAAAGATACTAACGACCTATAAAAACACAGTCAATTGTGGCTAAAACGTAAATGTGGCAAATATTACAAAGTCATAATCATGGATATCAAGTGTATTACACTTTTGATTACCATTGTGGTTGTTTTTGTGTATTTGCAGGGAAAGTCTTCAAGGTACATCTGTACTGCATGTGAAGGGTAGTATCAAGCTATCAGAAGTGGTCAACGATCCTCTCCTTAGCATTGTCTTCATGATGGAGTACATCGTCACCATACCAAACTCCATGAGTGATAAGAAGGTAAATTTAAAGTTATTTTTAAACGTAATGCAGTCAACAGCCTCAACATTTCTTGTTTAGCAATGGTAAGAAGCAATTTAAGGGGGATAAAACAATCATGTAGCTACACCCTTTGTGTTATCAATGATTTGTATGTTACACGGTTTGTGAAAATGTGAAAATGCAGCCTCACACATTGTATTTGTCTGATGGTATACCACTGCATGGAAAAGGCTAGATTTTAAATTCTTTGTGTGTGTCATTTAAGATACAGTCAAACCTGTCTTATTGTCCATCTGTCTTGAAGAACCTCTCTAGAAAGGCCAGCTGTCTACAGGGCCATTTTTGTGCGTTTCCCTTGGATGGCCTTAATAGACAGGTTTGACTGTAATCTCTATTCTAACAAAACAACTTTCACTGTCAAGCAATGTTTTGGGGAGTAGCACAGGAATCAGACATAGATGAGTGAATTAGATATTCTTGTAGTGTGCTGATGCCAGTTGTTTTTAACATTGTGTGTAAAGACATTATGAAGGAACATACTGTATTTATGAATACATGTATGTTACACTATTGCAATGCAAATGATATCTTGATAAGAGAAAACTACAATGTACTAGCATATGTGATTATTCATAATGAAAAAAAACCTTTATGTTCTTTGAATTACCCAACAGCTGAGTGCAAGCATGAATCGCCACCAGACGCGTAACATCGCTGTCCGATGGGCTGCATGGTGCCCTAAGTTCAAGGACTCCTTGTCTGAGGTCACCCTGACATTTACTGGAGGACCAGTCCCAAACCCTGATGGGATCCTGTTCTATAAGTGTAATGATCCATCCGCTGATGAGATGAACAAGATGGTGGCTGGAAAGCTTCAGTTTGTCTTCAAGATCAAGGTAGGTGATTCTATGTGGTGGAGGTGTGGTGGTATAGTGGTTCATTCACTTGACTCTCGATCTAAACGTTGAGGGTTCAAATCCCAGCACGGTACTTACATCCTTTGGCAAGATATTGATCTACTTTTGCCACTCTCCACCTAGGTGCCAAATGGGTACCTGGTAGGATGTGAAAGTCATTAAAGTTTGCTCAGCATTGTGAGGGTCTGTAAAATGATGCCTGGTTGGAGTTTAATCAATGATTTTTTAGGGATATATATTTGTATATAAACAAATTTACTATGTTGGAGACCATGTCAATTTGTTAGATATTACCTTGAATGCTCTTCTGGGTCTTGGCTCACAATTCACTCCTTTTTCTAGCAAGCCCAAACTGAATCACTAGTACATCTCTGGTCTCATTAAATATGATTCAAATAGGACATGATTAACAAAATTCAATGATTTTTAATAGAGTATACATGGAAACTACAATGTAGGGTTAGCTGCTGCTGCCTTCAATATATCAACAACTTTATTGTTTTATTTCGATCACAGAAGGAAGAATCTAGGCGACCTCTTAGTCCACAGTCCACATCTGTGCCGTCAGAGGCTACCCGGTTACACAGGCCATCGGTAAGTTCTCAGTTCAGTTCCCCATACCTTATCCTTTTGCAGTATTCTTGAGTGCAATGTGGCCGACTAAAAGTGACTCATTCAGCCGCTGAGTACATGTGAAAAAGATCTACTCGAATTTGATTTTTGTAAGATCGATCTGTAAGGTGTCGTTGTCTGTAGAGGTGTCTAGTGGATACATCATCAGACTGTGGACCACATGGTTCACAGTTTGAGTCCCACTGCGGCACTAATGTCCTTTGGCAAGACATTTATCTACATTTGCCACTCTCCACCCAGGTGTTAAATGGGTACCCGGTTGGATGCAAAAACTAATGTGGTTGTGTGTGCTTGTAAAATGGCGCCTGGCCAGAATACTCCCTAGGAAGCAGGGTGTGTGCACTATAATGTGCGGATTAGCAATTGAACCCAATGACCTATTGCAATTTTAAGCGCCTACAAACATAGTATTAAGCACTAAACAAATGTGATTTGTATTATTGTTATTGTTATTATTATTAAATACAAAGATACAATATTAAAGTAGTTGTAAAGTGATTCAGAAACCAGATGATAGTATCTTATTTTGTATTCTACAATGTATAAATCATTAATATTACATATGAATCACGGAAAATTCATATTTGAAATACTGGGTAGTTCAAACTGCCTTGTTCATGAAAAATTGACATTTTCATAAAGATAAAGATTTTAATATTTGATTTTCATGCAAATGTTGTGACTGAATCTCATTTAATCTTACCTTCTCGATATTGACTTTCCTTTTTCCATAGTTGGATACTGAGGTAAAGTATCTCATAATAAAGTTATTGGCACTCTTGTTTTATCAACTATCACTGTAAAGTAACAATTTTGTGATATTCATGTATTACATGTATTATGTATATACATGTAAAAGTGCAGTCAATGTTTACTTGTAGCACTTTCCTAAAGCACTTTTCTAGTAACACTATAAAAGAGTTATATGATAACTGACAATGCTCCTTTCTGTTGCTTCTAAGTTTTTCTCTCTCTCTCTCTCTCTCTCTCTCTGTCTGTCTCTCTTTCTCCTCTTTCTCTCTCTCTTTATCTCTCACTTTTTATCCATTCTGTTCTGAATATTGAATACATGTACATCGGTGGAGCTAAAGCATCTCATTAAAAGATATAGATTATGCTGTATTTTCTTTACTAAGGGATAATGTAAGTTCGGTTTATTTCATAAAGCAGGTAATGTCTGTGTAACTCTTCGAGATGGCATGGTTTGCTTTCAGCATCTTTTCTCCTTTGAACTGGGACCCATTTCACAAAGCCTTTTTTCAATCGGCGTGTTTCCACAGAAAAAAAGTGGAACACGGATTATCTTTTCCGGAATTGAAATACCGTGTCGCCGTTAAACCAATCTGTTTCCCCAGAGCGCAGCATTCCGATTAGCCCCGATTCCGTGTTCCAAGTCGGGCAAATACCGTGTCAATCGGAAGTCAAGATTCAACCTTTGACCTCGATCGTGGATCCAGATCTACACAGGATTCCACGCGATCATATGTGGTTCGAACGAGTTGTTCTCCCTCCCGCATGATGTAACAAACAGCGAAACACGTCACATTGTATTCTTCAATGCGCGCAACACGGGACTGTGACCCCTACTTCCGCCAGACACGGTTTACAGTGTGTTTCCACAGCGATTTCACACAGATCGACACGGCAATAACCACCTCCCAGAGGTGGTTATGATAATCCGTATCTTGGTCAACACGGTCGCCAATAAACCGTGTTGCTTGTGTTTCCACAGGAAAGTTACACGGTATTACACAGGTAATACTGTGTAACTTTTTTCTGTGGAAACACGCTGAATGACAAATGACAAATGACAAAAATCTGTGACAAATCTGCTGATAACCAATCAGAAGGAAGGATTTCACTAGCTTATAACAAAATTTGTCATTTGTCACTAATAACAAGTTTTGTGAAATGGGGCCCTGATGTTTGCAGCAAATTTTAAAAAAATGTAATGCCTTCTATATGTGTCTTCATGTAATATATACTGTACTATCGTTCTGGTGTTTTTGTAAACTAACATTGTGTGTTAATTTGGCACTGGTTATAAATTGTATCAGCAATGAGTTGAAATTAGCCCAAGTATCAAAATTTATTTAAATATTTCCTGGTTATTTTGTGTTAATAGTCAAAGAACCATTGTCGTCAATATTTTCCCAATCATTTCTCAAATTATACCTCCATTATAATTCATCTTTAATTTTACAGGATAACAATTCACAATGTAAGTTGTATGATTCAACTTCGGGTAACTTGACCAATATCCATCTCATGGGCTGCAGTTTACCAGGCTATTAAAGGGATACATGTAGTTGAGTTCTTGTTTAAGACCGCAAATGCCTTCAAAGTGCATGGTTATTGCTCTTATTCTTATTTATGACATTTCTAGTGCCCTTTTAGAACCTAAAATTGCTATGAAGGTAATTTTAGACCCCAAAATGTGTGAATTTAGATTAACTACGATCATACCAATTCAGCTCCACTTTCAAAAAAATATGGTGACCGTTGATTAATTAATAAATTAATAATAACAATACACGGGCCGGCTGGTTGTGCGTATTATAACCAACACGAAAAAGCCAATATTGGCAATTGGCAGGAATAAAAGGTATAAGGCGCTATCTCGTTTTTGAATGGCTGGTTCAAAATTACCAAATATTTGTGGGGCACCACAAATATTAGAAATGGTTATATTTATGGATATTTCAGCCGTCTTTGATCAAATTTTTACCGATTTTGATCAAACAGAGATGATTTTGTCATTTAGATTGTATATTCTTTCAAATTTGACACTCAGTTTTTCATTATCTCACCAAAAAATTATTTTGTGTTGCGCCCTCTGCAACAAAACTCAACTATCCCTTTAAAGAATGCACTATTTTGCTGGTTTGGAGCCAGAAGGACCTTAAGTTAATGGTGAACAGATAATTTCATGTGATTCTGTGTGTTCTACATTGCTACATTGGTTGTTTCCGAAACATTGTGCAAAGTACAAACGCTTTAATTGTTGAGATATTAAAGAAAGAGTAGCTACATGTATGTGAAATCAATTGGCACAAAAAAAATCCACATCCAGAAAGCAAATGGCATAAATATTGGGGATGTTGGTGAACCTTAAGTATTAGAAAGATGCATTTTTAAATTCTTACTTCCTTTGACTACACCGAAGATATAGTTCTTCATTCATATCCCATTTTTTCCTGATTTTCATTCATCTAAATCTCAATGTTCATCCCAAAAGGACTTGAGGCCCAACTCTAGAGGGCAGTATCCATCCATGCAGTCGCTGCCATCCCAGACGAGCGGAACGGAAGCATCGATGATGAACGAGCTCCCTCCTTCAGTCATGGGTAAACCTCCCATACCGAGATCTCCCAGGTATGTTAGAAATTTCCTACATCAAGTTAGCAAATTCTTTGATCACAAAATTATCAGTCTATGAACTTTCCATAGTGGACTTCTGAATGTTGACGCCTTGTACATCTATAATTTTTAGATTAAGCATGATGTATGTGCAAAACTTAAAAACTAGCCATACTTTAATCCAAACCCAATTTCGACATTCAATTTCTTGGGTGGCATTTGTCTTTCACAGCACAGAAGATATAACTGTTATGTAATAATCTCTCTCTCTCTCTCTTTCTCTCTCTCTTTCTCTCTCTATATATACCTTTCTCTCTCCCTCTCCCTATCTTTCTCTCTCTCTCTTCCTTCTCACTCTCTACCTCTCTCTCTGTCCCTCATTTTCTCTCGCTCTCTCTCACCTCCATCATTCTCGCTGACCCTCCCTCTTTTTTTCTCCCTCTGTCTCCCTCCTCTCTCTCTCTCTCTCTCTCTCTCCAATCTCTATCGCCCTTCATCCCACCCTATCTAATTCTCTTTCCTCTTCTTTTTACTGCCTGTAAGTTTGGAAGAAACTTTAATTGTTTTTTGTTTATATTTTCCACAGGTTACCAATAGGAGCAAGCCACTCCACATTCAACAATCTCCAGCCTCACTCCACCGCCCCTGAACGGGGCCCCGCCCAACAGCAGTACCTCATGCCTCAGATGTATGCCACCGGCCCCTCCACCCAGCCCTATATGGGTCCCCCTGGTATGAGGGGGCAGTACCCTCCCATACAGCCACAACCCATGACGGCTAGATCACCCTATGAGATCATGCATATGGAGGTGGGTATCAAGAAAAGGGGAGGGTTCTGATTGTTCTGTTGTTTCAATCTAAGTCCCTCCACCCAGCCCTTCATAGGGGCATCTCAGATGATCTTCCTCAACATTAAAGATACTCTTGTGGATGATAATCAAAATGTTGGAGTCAGCTATTATTTTTCTTGTACTATCATCAGATATAAATGATTTATCATGCCTATACGTGTATATCAATAGTTTCATTTTAATTTTCATATCATTCACGATTTTTGTATTTCAGCATTGCAAGATTTTCTCTTTCTTTCTTGAAATGGTATTTAGCATTTGCATATGACTGCTTTTTATCTTGCGGATGGGTCCAGTAGGTTTTTAGCATTTGCATATGACTGCTTTCAATTAAACTAGAAGAGTGTAAAAATGAGAAAGATTTTAAATGTACAGATAATTTTGAAGAGCAAATGAATATGATTGTCCTTGTAAGTTTCTGAAATACTTGTTTACCTTCTGTGTTGTTTATAGGCTCCTGTAGGACACGGTGACCCAATTGATGAGATTCCGTTCACCCCTGTGCACGCCCCTCTCATCACCACTGGTCCTGTGCAGCAAGGGTAAGTCTATGGTTCAAGACCCATAAAGAGATGAGAGTGGGATAGGGTGATCCAGCTGTTTCCTTTCAGTTTAATAATGATAATAAAAACAGTGCTTATAAAGCGCTTTCCACCGAAGTCTCTAAGCGACAGTCCTGTGGAGAAAGGGTAGCAAAGTTTTCTCAAGACCATTTACCACAATTTATAGGAACAAGGCTTTATTTGGGAACAAGCCCCAAGTCTTACAGAGCTTTTGGAAAGTCAGGGAGTTCAAAATTGTTCCTTGCCCAAAGCAAAACTATGGCATTTTAAAGTTTGTCTTGGAAGTTCATGAAATTTATATTAGCTTTATATTAGATATGTGTGGTATGATGTGGGAAGTCCATGTGTTCAAATGTGGAAGTAATGTATCATCATTTTCATCCTTTATTAAAGTCAGCATTTTTCCTCTTATGAGGGGATACTGACTTTCGCACCATGATGACACTCCATCCCTCCACTTCTTGTCTCAAGCATCCTCTTCATTTAGACCAACCTTACTGCTTCCTTTCTTTCTTCACCATGTCAAAATGATTAGTTGATACAAAGAAGCTAAATCTGTTTGGGTTCTAATACTCTAGTCACACCGACTAGACCAATAGCAAACTGACATCAGACAAAACAAAAAATTTAATTGCCCCAAAAAGCGAAGATCCTGTCAATTAGCTGTTAGCTTTGAGTCAGATTGCTGTGTGACCGGTGTATTCTAAAGATATTGCTATCCTTCTCTTGCAGGGGTTCTGGTCTTAGCCGAGCAGCCTACGCCAGACTCTTCCAGGCAGGCTTCCCAGAGATCACAGACAGGAGAGGGGAAGCCCCAGAGGTGGTTGATCCTAATGACCACGCCCGGCTTAATCCCCAACGGGAGATTAATGATCCACTACAGAGCAATGAGATCATCGTCCAGTTCCTTGCTATGTCAAGGTTTGTACAAAGCGCATGCTCAATGTCCTGATGACCTGTCATTTGTCCCAGCGACTTTTGCTCCAAGCTTTCTTTCATCAAAAAATCTAGGTGTGGGGTTAGGAAGGGCTACTTACTTTTTTTCACAGGGGTTTAGATTGAAATTTGTTTGGTCTGTGTTTATGGACCTCGTTGTTACTGATTTGAAATTTGGGGGGTTCAGAGTTACATGTAGATTTTTTTTTAGGCCCATTTGCACCGGGCACCTGTTAAGGTGAAGCCCTGATGAGGGTTGCTAGTGAGTGTTATTTTAGGTTTAGATGTAGCGTGTGGTCCAGGGTTTAAGTTAGGAATGTAGTTACTGTTATTCATTTCAGAGCAATCGTATCCGGATCATGTAGCTTTTTAAGCCTCAATATGTTATCTTTTATGTTAACAAAATCTTGAACTATAAGTAAAAATTTGTTTTAGCAATGTCAAAATTACTTTTTGTATGTGCATTGTACATATTGCCAAATAACAGGGCTTTAATTTTGATTTGATTTAAATACTAATGGTTCTCACTGTTTAATGCCTTTTTTTATTCTTTCTTTCATATTTGATACAGAATCCTTTCATTTGAAGTCAATCAGAAGCAGATGCCGAAGACTGTCTTCTTCACTTTCCAGTTCTACAGATACCCACCGGTAACAACAGAAAGGTAATTGGAATATTTCAGCAAATATCCATTTCAAGTGCTTTCTTCAATCCATTCGAGGCAACTCCTAATTTGTGGTTTGGCTCATGAATAATGATGTGTGAACAGAAGAGCAAAGATTTGTGTTTAAACCTGTTTCCATTTTTGTTGCACTACCACACAATGTATGTCGCTTGATGCCATAACATGTTGTATTTTTCTTTTCTTTCTTGTTTGGATTACATGTCGATTATTTTTCAGCCTATAATTGTCTTTCCAGTTTGTATAGAATTAGAATTGTAGTATAAATGATCATATGTAATATGTTTTACAAACTTCTCAGTTTTCAGTATTTGAACCATGTACATGCATCTGTATGACGCTACAAGGGAGCAGGATGTATTTAAAACCCTTTTAGAATATTTTTGTTGTTGCAGGCAGTGTTTTGTTGGGCAAAAGTGTGAAAATTGTGACCGTGGTAAAGTAGAAAGTTAATTTTTCTAATTTCAGGTTATTACTTGGTGAAATTGAAGGAAAATTGTCGGCTGATCCACAAAGTCTTCCCTTCATCTTGAAAAGGCTGAAGAAAGACAGTGCTGAACCGGATGATGGGCCTCCTGGGTGGATGGTGAGATTATGATGATGATTATGATGATGATTATGATGATGATTTTTATAATAAATGGCTGTGATGATGATGGAGATATGATGATGAGGAGGAGGAGGTGGTGGGGGAGTTGGTGGTGGAGGATGATGATGAGGATGGTGATTGATAATGTTAGTAATGATGATCATGATGATGATTTTGATATAGATGATGATGATATTGATGATTACAATGATGCTGACGGTCTTTCTCTATCCTTCATCACATGTCTATACAGGTTCGCTACAATGTTGATCCATCTTTCCTGAAGCCTGGTGAAGCAAAACTATTCCTTCACTACCTTGAGAAGCAGACATTCCACATAGATGTATGGGATGGTGACTCTCTGCTTCTCCTCGGATCTTTGGCTGTTGATCTTAAGGTAAACATGAACCCATTGGCCTGTATTCAATTCAATACTGAAGTCATAAGTATTAACCCATATCTGCTGGAACCTGGTGGTCCCTGTATAAAGTCTATGAGGATAATGGAATTCATTAGTCAATGGGCTAAGTATTTAATTACTCAGGTTGGGGCTTAGACAAAATACTTAGCTAACTTCAGTATTTAAATAATTCAATTGAATTTAATGGCCAAGTATGTTATGCGAAGTCTAATAAAGTCAACTAGCAGACTTCAGCCTATTATTTAAAAGCCTTGATTGGTTTAATAGCAGAGGTTCCTGTCATGACATACATTTACTAGTCATTATGTGCCGGGCACAAGCCATTCATAGACATGTCTGAGTGCATTTGCTGTGATGCATTAAGTGCATATAGTTTTAGATCAACTTTGTGATGTCACAATAGCCATTAGTAAGTATTAAAGGTACTATGTTCCATTTGCAGGCCACAAAAATGAAAAGGTTAAATTTCAACGGCATTTGAAAGACAATACTAATTTAGAACTTTCCTAAAAAAAGGGGGGCTTGAAAATGTCTTTAAGTGGGAAAATAACGACTATTAGTTGTCGAATCGACTTAGGAGCTATAAAGCAAGTAAGTAATAGTCTGATTTTTCAGACCATTGTACCGATTGGTCGTACGTTTTATGCTGCGCAAAGATTCAATCAGTTTAATTTTGGCCATTAAAAGAAGTGGGTTATTGATGAAGACAAATGCTCATGTATACCCTTTACAGCTCATTTTACACAAATGTATGTATGTTATTACCAAAGATGAAAAAAGACCAGTCAGTCACTCAATAGTGTCTGACAGTGAAGTCTAGCAAGTAAACGGGTTTCCTTGCATAATTTGAATATTAGGACACTGCTAACATTTAAATTTTACAGATAGGACATACAATGACATATTCATAATTCCTGCAAAGTTCTACAGAATTTAATGTTGGCTGCAAGAGGGACATAGTATCGTTAAGGCTTAATATCAACTTACCAGATTACAACACTTAGATAAGGTCTAAATAAGACTTCAGCAATTTTACTTAGCCAGGTAAAATATACAAGGTAGTGAAACTTAACTTCACCCAAGTATTTAATTTGATTCCATATATCCTTGATAGTATAGCGGTAAGTTTGAAATGATAATTCAGTGGAGGTAAAGGGATGTGCTACATGTAGGTGGTAATTTTCTGAAATTCTTCCTTTTTTTCCTTCTCATTATGCAATCAGACAAAGAAAATGTAATAGATGTTTAAAGATGTTTTTCCCTCATGCAGACCTAAAAAACCTGAAGTTCCATGAACTCAGTGGTATATTGAAGAGGTCGTTAATTTGGAATCTCCCACCATACAAAAAAAATGGAAACTGGCTTTCAACAAATAAATTTTGAATGTTTAGTGCCAGATATTCATTTTGTTGACTTGAAAAATATTTGTATGTAATTCAAAATTAATTTGACCGTAATATCTGTTGATTTGAGAATAGCTCCCTCTGCGGCAGTTTGAAAACAGCGCTAGATTTTCATTTTTCACAAAGAAGCTTCAAAACCTATAACTGTAAAATTTCACACACGATATCTGAAGGATATATTTTAAACAGTTGCCAAGTTTCATGGAGTCTGCACAAGTCTGCAAAAGGGGAACTTATAAGAATTTCGAAAGTAATTTTTAAAGAAAAACCTGCACTTGCCTGTCATTTTCCTTGCTACTTTATGTTGTAATTATTTTGTGAATCCTTTCAGCATCTTCTTCGAGGTGGTAGAGAGGCAGTTCAAGTAACCAATGAAGTGGACATCTTGACTACAGAGCACAGTGACGAGGATTATGTACTCACTGGTGATATTGTAAGTTCAGCTTCTTCTGCATTGATGAATCAATCAGTGATGGTAGCGCAGTGATTTATTTCTTTGGAGTACAGTCTTTTATATAAAAATCATGTAACTTGTGTCCATGGGCATATGTGTTTGATCCCTGTTTTTGCTCAAATTGTTCTTTAAAATGCCCCATGCAGAAAGTATCCTGATTGGTTTTGTAACTTGCTATTTTCAGCAGAATATAATCAAAGATCTTATGAATTCATATCTTGATAAAAGTAAATGTCTGTTATGAATATTGCCATAGGACACTTGATAGCTTAATTCATACATGTTGCTGGCTTTCCTTTCAGATATTCACATTATAATTCATCGAAAATTACAGACAGAACATCAAAATATCTTGCCCAGGTATATTTTTGCTCAAAATAAAAATACCGGTACATGTATAACATGCTTTTATTCTAATTGTCTTCATTTATTATAATACTGTACATTATGTTTAAACAAAATTTTTCTGTGCTCTCTATCACCATACCATTCACAGCATAGAGGTGGAAGCATCAGACCTGTAGGATCAAGGAACGTCACCAGAGGGCGCCTTCACTTACGACTGGCCAATGTGGGTCAGGAGGTCGATGCTAAGGTCATCAAGGCAACGACCCTGCCTATCCAGGATACCAAGGTCATAGTTCAGGAGGATGGAAGTGGGGCGTTCCTAGGGGGCAGCCTTCATGCAGGCACCAAACAGACAAGTGAGTGATCACGACTGTGAAAAGAGATTTTCTGTGTTTCCTACATAATTTTGGAGCTTCGATGTTTGCTGGGGTGATTTTCTACCAGGGCTTTATTTCCTCAGAAGATAGAGGGATAGGGGTAGAGTTAGGTGTTTTTTCTCCAGAACTGAAGGAGTAAATGGTTAAGGAGACCTTGACATGTGGAAATTTAGTTCGTGTAGAATATTGACTGCAGAGCACTGGCCACTGGAGCATGTGTTGTACATCTGTATTTGCACGAATTGATCTAACGGATAGAGGTTAAGAATGCGATCATATTTGGGATGAAACCTAGTTACATTGGGAATAAAAGTCTAGATGTGAATGATATTCATGATTTACGTCTCTAATGGGTGTATAAAATTGCAGAGCATTGCTGGCTAACCAGCAGGCTTCAAACATGGAGAGCCTTGTAAATATCTAGAGAACTTTGAATATAACTATTTCATAAAACACGCGAATGTTTAGAACCAAATCTTTTCAATGATGTCCATTTCACTTATAAAACACCAAATTATATACGGCCTCGTTAAACAGATGCGAGCCTGGCTAGCCTGAAGCAGAAGCGTAGCTACCTAGCATCCCACATGGCCGAAGCAGACCAGGAACTAGCTACAGCTCTCTTCTCTCGTCGTGACAAGACCACCGTGGCTCTCAAGGAATCTAATCGGGAAGGAGACCACGTAAAGCAGCGGAAGCTGGCTCGTATGGAAGCACTACGACAGGCCCAGGGAAGGGAGAATAATGGACTAACTAATAGCTTACTGGTAGGCATTTATAATGTAGATACTGGTTAATGATCTAATCAGTTGCTGTTCAAGGGTCATTTTGTTGTTGTTATTGTTTGTGGTGGTGGGGACTTATAGCCTTTCTTGGAAATTGAAGCATCTGTTACTCGGCAATTGAAACTCACTCTTTTGGGTCATGCTTTTAATAACAAGTTCTTCTTCTACACCCATTTTTTTTTTTTTGGGGGGGGGGGCGGGGATACAAAGTTTCTTGGGAATTGAAATGTGCATTAATCATAATAATAATAATAATAATAATAATGATATGAACTTATAACGCGCACGTATCCGAAACTTCCGATCAAGGCGCGACAAAAATGAATATGCAGATTACACAAAACAGATACAAGAGATAATATTTCTACAGGTAATTAAACTTAACTCTTAGATAAACAGGAATTCAAATCTTGTATAAACAGAAATTCAATAATTGGTTAAACAGATATATATACATAATACAGTTCAACATAATATAGTTCTTAAGGTAATGAAACTTAAACATCAGATAAATAGATACGCTTTCAACTGTGATTTAAATTGTTCTGTGGAGTGTAATCGTCTAAGATGAGAAGGAAGAGAGTTCCAGAGGACGGGTGCAGCTGTGGCGAAGGACCTGTCTCCATTCCTTACCAATAAGATAAATTTTAGGAGGAGTTGCAAAGATGTCTTCATAAAACCAACCTAATTCTATGAAATATGACTAAATTTATGTTATGAATCCTTGAGAAAGTAAAACATTTATTTGTAATGCCATTCTTTCTGTCCGTCTGTCTCTGTCTTTCTCTCTCTCTCTCTGTATATATGTATATATCTATTTATCTATCCATCCATCTATTGATCTTTCTTTGTTCTTGCAGATGAAAAAAGAGGAGAAGACACAGAGGATAAGAGACTTGAAGACCATAGAGTTATACAGGTAAGAACAATTATGTTTATAGAGGTGTCGTAGTCGAGTGGTCTTAAGCACTTGACTTGAAGTGCAAAGGTTTTGGGTTTGATCCCCGACACGGCACTAATGTCCTTTGGCAAGGCATTAATCTACATTGTGTGTTTCTTTTCAATATCTTTCAAGAGAGGATGCAAACAAATCTTATTAACCAAAATACAATCTTAAAATTTACTTCCAACTTGATGTTATTGATTTTGTTTTATTAATCTTCTTTTTTTTTATCTTCAGGGAAAGATCCAAGAAAGATGGTATCATGAACATGCTACAGTCTGTGATCACAACAGAACACACCATCAATCCAGCGTTTGGAAGGGCAGAGTTCTTTGAGTTTGTTCTGAAGAATCCCTACAATGCTTCTCATACCATATCTATACAATGGGAGCATGATAATCTCAGGTGAGTTTGTGTGTGGAGAGGAGGGGGAGGGGGGGGGGGTTGTCATATGATTAATATTCATGAATCATCTCCATAATATTATGTTGATCAAGAATTCTTTATTATTCTCAGTATCAAGTGATCTTATGATGTTTTAGGCTTTTAGCAAGTACATGTAAGTGGCCCCTTGGGCACAGCATCAATCGTCAATGGTTGAGTCTGTTTATGAGGACTGTAGGTCTGCATGTCCCAAGCAGCATATACATGTATATGTACACATAAACTTTCTTTCTTCCTTTGCAATACAGGTTTTAATTAAAATAATCAATTTTCACTCTTTTTATTGTCATTCCCTGCCTCAGCGTGATCACAAACCCCAAGGAATGGCGTCACTTCAAGACCTTCTTTGAGATGTACAACACACCAGTAGAAGAGGGTCTGTTTGATGTGAACCAGGGAGGATCTTCTACCGGTAAGGGTGATGTACCGGGTATCAAGGTGTTCCTTAGACCCAAGGAAGAAGTCAATGTACCCTTCAAGTTCCAGAGCTTCACTGCTGACGACTCCGTCACTGCAAATGTGAGTTTGGTAGAGATTATGACATTTCTTTGACAGTATAAAATAAAGTTCAAAATCAAGTTTAAAAGTAGGAAACTGATAATTCAAAAATGATTGGTACTACCAAAGTGAATTGACATTTAGTATGTCTGTATTTGTTGCTGTTCTTCAAATGATAATTATTTGTTTGGTGGTATGTAGGAGAAGAATGACATGAAGGAATATATCTGTTTTTGTGGTGGTGGTAATGATGGTGTTGATGATGATAGTGGTAATGATGCGGGTGATGGTGATGTTGATATTGGCAGCGTTGGTGATGATGGTGATGAGGATGATAGTATGGTGATAAAGATGATAAAGGTAATGATGGGGTTGATGGTGATGGTGATGATGATGAAATACATTTTCATGGTAGTAGAGCCAGTGATAAAGATAAGAATGATATTGCTAAAGATAATGCGTACACATTTCTTGATGTGTACAATCGTGTAATTTTATGAAATAAAGGAATTGTAAATTGAATTGACTAATTTATATTGAAAATGTTACATCATATAAAGAAGTTCAACACCTGTTCCTTTCAGACTCCATATGTTGGACCAAGATCTCAATTCCATCTACGAGGGAAGGATAACAAGATAGACTCAGCGCTGGAATCACAGCTCATAAAAGTGAGTGTTCAGCAAATTTCATTTATTTGTAGTTTCGACTATTTTTGGTAATTTCTTTTGATTGTATGAGAATTTCTTTACCATCATTAAACAATTTCAAGATTACTTTTAAGTATACCATACATGTAATCACCTTCTTAGCCTTTTTTATGCCTCCGCCACCGAAGGTGGTGCCGGAGGCATCATGTTTTCGGGTTGTCCGTCCGTACGTCCGTCCGTACGTCCGTCCCGTTTGACCGTTATCACAATATCTCAAGAACCATTTAAGATTTAAACTTAAGACTCGGGAATAGTATTTATCACCATAGGAAGACGATCTGATTAGATTTTTGAGTACGTAGGTCAAAGGTCACAGGTCACAGAGGTCAACTTATGAAATTCCTTGTATTGAGTTTGTTA
Organism: Mesocentrotus franciscanus; assembly: GCA_037976565.1. Lineage (NCBI taxonomy): Eukaryota > Metazoa > Echinodermata > Echinoidea > Camarodonta > Strongylocentrotidae > Mesocentrotus > Mesocentrotus franciscanus. The sequence continues at coordinate 27,472,359 of CP137682.1, forward strand.
GCGCGATATCTCAAGAACCATTTGAGATTTAAACTTCAAACTTAAGGATAGTATGTATCACCATAGGAAGACGATCTGATTAGATTTTGGAGCACGTATGTCAAAGGTCAAGGGTCACAGAGGTCAACTTATGAAATTCCATACATTGAGATTGTTATCATGATATCTCAAGAACCACTGGAGATTTAAACTTCAAACTTAGTGATAGTGTGTATCACTATAGGAAAACAATCTGATTATATTTTGGAGCACGTAGGTCAAAGGTCAAGGGTCATAGAGGTCAACTTATGAAATTCCATACATTGAGATTGTTATCATGATATCTCAAGAACCACTGGAGATGTAAAAACTTCAAACTTAAGGATAGTATGTATCACCATAGGAAGACGATCTGATTAGATTTTGGAGCACGTAGGCCAAAGGTCAAGGGTCACAGAGGTCAACTTATGAAATTCCATACATTGAGATTGTTATCATAATATCTCAAGAACCACTGGAGATTTAAACTTCAAACTTAATGATAGTGTGTATCACCATAGGAAGACAATCTGATTAGATTTTGGAGCACGTAGGTCAAAGGTCAAGGGTCACAGAGGTCAACTTATGAAATTCCATACATTGAGATCGTTATCGCGATATCTCAAGAACCACTGGAGAATTTTCACTTCAAACTTAATGATAGTATGTATCACCATAGGAAGACGATCTGTTTAGATTTTGGAGCATGTAGGTCAAGGGTCACAGAGGTCAACTTGTGAAATTCCATGTCTTCAGCTCGTTATCGCGATATCTCAAGAACCATTTGAGATTTTAAACTTCAAACTTAAGGATAGTATATATATCACCATAGGAAAACGATCAGATTAGATTTTGGAGTACATGTATGTCAAAGGTCATAGAGGTCAACTTGAAAAATTCAGACTACATGTATAGGACTTGTCATGATATGTCAAGAACCACTTGAAATATGTTCCGTTACTTAACCCGTACTTAACTGGGCTATTTTGAGCACCTCCTGACTGGGGAGGGCCGATTGCCTCGAAATTTGGCACGCGTCTTGAGAAATTGCGCAAAGGAAGAGACCTCACTATTATTTTGCTGAAAATTGCTTATTTTATCAATTATGCTAATTTATGCAATTGCATAAAGGAAGAGACCTCACTATAATTTTGCTGAAAATTACTTATTTTATCAATTATGCTAATTTATGCAAATCAAATTCATGAATAATGATTTTTATTAACAATTACATAAATAAAGCTTTTACAGAGTTGATTTTGTGGCAAAAGTTTCTAAAAAGCCTATCGGCATTATCACATAAAAAAATTGTCCATGTCTATTTCAATTCTTATGTATTTCATTGTTTTATGAACTTCTTTTGTATTCTATTGTTATTAATTCTTAATCTTATGTATTGTATTGTTTTAGGACTTCTGATACTTGAGGTTGTTACGTATCAATATTTTGCTTGAATAAATGATAACTAAACTCTAAAGAGTAAAATTATGCTGATTTATAGACCAAACTAGAAACTTCACTTTGCCATTCATTTTGTACACAAAATGACAAATTTCTCAATTTTCGGCTTGACCTTAGGTCACAATAGGTCAAGTAACTCTCTAGTTTTTCATGTGACTTAGCATTCAAGATGCAAGTGGTATTGGTATGAAGCCATTTCCAAAGAATGGAAGAATCTGATGGAAGATGTTGGAGAACACTTGAAGAAACCCAAATGCATTGTTATGGGGATATTGATGAGCAAAGACTCGGTCATTGACATATTTAAGAGATTTTCGTCACACTCTTTGTGTTCATGCTATTAAGGATTGGGGCAAGATGTGTAGACATGTGAAGACTTCTTTTTATATCTTTGTGCGAGTGGTTTTCAAAACCGCAATACATATTTGTAACTGCAAAATTGTAATTTTGCTGTCAGTTACATTACATGTATATCCAAGGCCTACCTTGCTTTTCATACATCTCAGAGCTGTGAAAGAGTTGGTCCATAACTCTTTACTACAGCATCATTATCTGTTAAAGTACATAATGTTAACAAAATCTTAACAAAGGGGTATATAGGTTGTTACATGCTGAAATATAAGTAATAGAACACTGAAGTTTGCTTACTTACAATAATGCTTTTTATCATTATGAATGTTTTTATGCCTCCGCTACAACGTAGCGGAGGCATTATGTTTTCTGGTTGTCCGTCCGTCCGTGCGTGCGTCCGTGCGTGCGTCCGTACGTCGTCCCGTTCGTGATCGCGTTATCTCAAGAACCAATTGATGGATTACCGCCAAACTCGGGTCATGTATGTATCTTGCAGAGCTAATGAAGTGATTAGATTTTGGGGTCACGAGGTCCAAGGTCAAAGGTCACAAGGCTCATTATGTATGCAAAAATAGCTCGTGATCGCGTTATCTCAAGAACCGATTGATGGATTACCGCCAAACTTGGGTCATGGATGTATCTTGCAGAGCTAATGAACTGATTAGATTTTGGGGTCACGAGGTCAAAGGTCAAAGGTCACAGGGCTCATTGTGTATGCAAAAATAGCTTGTGATCGCGTTATCTCAAGAACCGATTGATGGATTACCGCCAAACTTGGGTCATGTATGTATCTTGCAGAGCTAATGAACTGATTAGATTTTGGGGTCACGAGGTCAAAGGTCAAAGGTCACAGGGCTCATTATGTATGCAAAAATAGCTTGTGATCGTGTTATCTCAAGAACCGATTGATGGATTACCGCCAAACTTGGGTTATGTATGTATCTTGCAGAGCTAATCAACTGGTTAGACTTTGGGGTCACGAGGTCAAAGGTCACAGGGCTCGTTATGTATGCAAAATAGCTTGTGATCACATTATCTCAAGAACCGATTGATGGATTACCGCCAAACTTGGGTCATGTATGTATCTTGCAGAGCCAATGAACTGATTAGATTTGGGGTCACGAGGTCAAAGGTCACAGGGCTCATTATGTATCCTAAAATAGCTCGTGATCGCGTTATCATTAGAACCAACAGATGGATTACAATCAAACTTGAATTTTAAAAATTGCTTCCATTTTGGTTTGTAAAATTGCTCTATGGCGGAGGCATCATCGACTGCGCGCAGTTGAAGTTCCATCTAGTTTGTTGTTGTTATAGATTCTGCCGGATTGTATTATTACCTACATGTATACTTGCGATCCAATCTAAAAGATGTGTATCAGATTTCAATTTGCATTTTTGTCATAATTAAACTAAAGACTGATCATTGCTACTGAAATATGATCTGTTTTAGGTGTACTTCAAGACTCAAGATAACAAGTCCATAGCAGTCCTATCCCTCAACGTAGATCCACAACCTCACGTCATCGATCAAACATTCAGGCTCCAGCAGCCAGAACATTCCTTCCTTAGAAAGTCCATTCGTCTTCCATCGTTCCATCCAACCTCAGGTAACTATGGCATGTACATCCATTGAACGTCACACGTGTGATGCTAGGAAAGGAAAATAAGCACTTAAAATTCTTAAAGATAAAGTCAAATTCTGATCATGCTATTATGGTATGAAATGATTTTTCTAGAAACAGTTGAGAAAAGTTGCTTACACTTCGTAGTACATTACAGTTTTTGTGTGAAGTGATCTTGTGGAGTTATCACAATGTTAAAATTTTCGCTGAAAACCAAATGCTCTGCACACGGAATATGGGTATATGGGACTACACACTCCAGTGGTATGAATGTTTGGTCCAAATTTTTAATTATTTTTCATATTTCAAAGATAAGGACATTTGAATAGCAATCCCTTTTACAGGACATTCTATTATATTCTTCCAAACTAACACAAAATGAATAAGAATTCCCACAAGTTATTTTTTACCATTACCAGAACTCCAGCTTCTCTTTGAATTGGCAACATGTTCAAAAGTTCTAAATTCTTGTTTTTCCTTGGAAATTTTATTGATATCTAAAAAATAGCTTTGTCCATGTTCATTATTTTCAGCTATATGACAACTAATGTACATGACTTTTTTTTTAAAATGTAGCAAAAAAAGAAATATAGTTTTGACAAGTTGAAGAAGAAAAGCTGATCAGTACACTTAAAAATTCCTCTGCAGAATTGGAAGAAGCATTTCTTCAACTCATCTGTTGTCTCACTGTTGATATTTTTATAATTTTCTGTTTGTCATTTCTTAGGTGCTTCAAGTATAACTAGTATCTATGTGAGGTGCAGTGATTCAAATGTCATATGTGACACTAAAAAAACGGTAAGTTTTAAATGATATATTACAAATTGCAATTTCATATCTAATATAATTGCCATTTCTTTGAAAATCGGATCGCAGGAGGATCGTACAGTGTTCTGTGGGCTTTGAAATTACTGGCTAGTTTGGATGAGAAACTACATTTAGCAGAACACCATTATGGTCCTACACAAACAAACTTAATTATCTGTGTGTTATACTATACAAACATTGGAAGTGCAGCATGCTTAAGTATGCTTGAAAGGATCGGCAGGAAACAGCCATGGTTTATCGGGCATGAGTGAAGGGCATAAGTGAATATGCCATAATTCTAGATGCAGAGGTGTCGTGGTCTAGTGGATATATCACCTCATTGTGAATCACATGGTTAGTAGCTTGAGTCCCGCTGCGGCACTAATGTCCTTTTTCAAGACATTAGTTACTACCATTACTCTCCACCCAGGTGCAGTAAATGGGTACCTGGTAGGAATTTATTCCTTGATTGCTTATAGCGCCTTAGGGCAACTTGGCTAACGCCAGGGTTATAATACATTGTAGGCGCCTTGAGCATCCCATGGGACGGATATGTGCACAATATAAGCTTAGCTTTTATTGTTAATCTTATTTCATATTCCTTTGCATTTGATTTTGGAAGGAAATAAAAGTTTGTTGAAGTATAAATCTAGTTGTTTTTATATTTGTTTGTCCTTGTATAGCCTCCAGGAGAACCTCATGAGATCTTTCTCAAAGCAGCGTGTGGTGCGTCGCCCTCTATCAGAAAGTTCTATCTTCTTATCTACTCGTGAGTTCAATCTTTCAATCTGTTTTCTTGATGTCAGGTATGCAATGATTATGTTGCCTTGGTATTAAAGGCTTACACACACTGATTAGACATAAAGATTTATTGTATTGACTGTATTTCATGATTAATAAGAGGAAAAATGTGTTTGTGTTTAGATTTTACACATTTCACATTTGTATTGGAGATTGTCCATCCAGATCCAGATCAAAATATTGAGGAAGTATAAAAAGTAAAAAGTAGTGGTTATTTATAGTTCATGCTCATGAGAGAAAATAGAAATTGCATGAACCCAAACCATCCACCCACTGAATGTTCAGGACTACAAGTAAGTGATATTAGCTAAACAAGTTTTAGCAGATATTGTTTTCTTGTATTCTCAAAGGAGTTTTATCTTTTGTTTATTTGTTTATTACTTGAACTTTCTATCTCAGAACTCAGAACCTTTTGTCATAGTAGCTGATACCTGTTTCTCAACCTCTTAGCATAATTTGTTGATGCCTTGTTGTTGATCAAATAGTCTCTAAGGCTAAGTTTACTATAATCTGGTCAATTTCCTTGTAGGAGCCATTACTTGTCCAGACCACTACAGACATGGGAGTTCTTCATCCACACACTACAGAGGGTAGATGTAACGTGTGTAGAGGGTCAGACAGCACATATCACACTGGTCCTAAAGGGTGCTAGCTCCACCAGACAGGTGCAGTGCTTCACCTCTCATCCTGATGAGATTAAGGTATGTAATGAGAGAGAGAGGTGGGTGGGGGTGGGGTATAGGGTCAGACGGCACACATCACACTGGTCCTAAAGGGTGCTAGCTCCACCAGACAGGTGCAGTGCTTCACCTTTCATCCTTTTTTTTTTAGCAGATGTTTCTGCATTTATTAATAAATCAAATACAAAACATTTAAATAACAATAATAGTATATAATATAATTGATTTAAATCAAGTGACAACTGAAATACACACACAAAAATGCATATATAACATATATAATCAAAGAATTAAAATAAATGCAGAGGCCAACTATCGTAAGCATAAATGCTTGAATCGATAGCAGCCGGGAAAGGGGGGGGGTACATGACGCTGTTATAGGATAATTTAGGATAATAATGTGTCACGTATAGAGATTTTTTCAGAAAGTATCTAAATAAAAAGTGGAAAGAAAGTGAAAAAATTGCAAGTGTGTGCAAGTGGGTGTGTGTGCAGGTGAAGTAAGTGTTTGATTCAGTTGATCATGGACTGGTCGTCTAAAATTAATTTATTTTAAACAAACAATTGAAACCGTTAAGACCCTAATAATGTTAATGAATACTTGGATATTAAATATTTTTTCATCGAGGCTTTGAATGAACAAAGAGATGCAGAGTGTTTAATATTGTCTGGTAAATCATTCCAAATATCTGGGCCATGGTGTCTTATTGATGAGATTAAGGTATGTAAGGAGAGAGAGAGAGAGCGGTGGGGGGGGGGGTAGGGTTTATAGGGTCAGACAGCACACATCACACTGGTCCTAAAGGGTGCTAGCTCCACCAGACAGGTGCAGTGCTTCACCTCTCATCCTGATGAGATTAAGGTATGTAATGAGAGAGAGAGAGAGAGGGGGTGAGAAAGAGAGAGGGGGATGAGAGTGAGAAAGAAAGAGAGAGAGAGAAGGAGTGAGAAAGATAGAAAGAGAGAGAGGGGGGGAGTGAGAGTGAGAAAGAAAGAGAGAGAGAGAGTAACAGAGGAGACAGACCAAAACATGAAGATATACAACTGCAAGGAAGAAAGAGACAGGCAGACAGACAGGCAGGGCAGAAGATCTAATTTAAGAGAAGAGACAAGTGGGGAATGGATGGAACAACAACAAAACACTCAAGAACTGGGGGAAGATACCATATTAGAGAGAGAAAAACTCAAGATTGGGGATTAACATTCTTTGTAAGTTTCTAAATTGAAATGTTTGATGTAATTTTTTCATAGGTTGCTCCTGGTGACCCCTTCATGTTGCTAGCCAACTCAGTCCATGAACTCAATCTAGGAGTGCGCCCTCGTGTGAAGGGAAACAAGTTCATGTTCATCAACGTTGTTGGTATCCTTTACTATGTCAAGTGGCATTTTGTTTTTAAAGAATGTTGAATTCGGTTTCATTAAAAATGCCTTCATTTTTATTTTCAACCATGTTGTACTCTTGTTCTATCATCCACCTGCTGCCAACAATGTGAGAAGATTAAATTTGAATTCTTAAAGATAGAAAACTGACAATGACTGTAATTTTACCCAATGGATTGATGTCACATGTTCATATAAACACCATTTTTGCATTTTTTATTTTGTATTGGAGTTCTTACCAATAACAAAGATTTTTTAAACCATGGGTATTCATACATTGAAAAGCACTTTTTATAGAGTGAGGGATGACTAAGTTTGGGGCTTAACTGACAGAACTGACTATTCTTCACGTTCATACCTTTACAACTTTTTACTCATTAATCTTCGTGTCAAATGTCACTAGTGTAATATCATACCTTATGATGAATTCTTGGTTTTGATGCCTTCATTATTTCCTTGACACACCCGTCCCGTGTCCAGACATAGAGTACCATGTGTTGGTTAGATCTTGGTTGGTATCAGTGATATGCAGAGCACCTTACATCACCAAGTCATTTGAGCTTCAGCTACCGGTCGGAGGAGGCAAGGGATCGAATAAGGTGAGATGGAGGGGCTGTCATGGTGATGATGAAGATGATGATGATGATGGTGATGGTGATGATTATAGTGGTTATGAGAATCACCAATTAGGGTAATGGTAGTGGTGACGATGGTGGTGGTGATGATGATGAGGAGGAGAGGAGGGGGAAGAGGATGAGGAGAAGGTGGAGGTGGAGGAGGATAACGAGGATTTGATGATGATCATGGTAGTGGTAGTTACAGTAATGTCTGTTATAAACTTCTGATGAAACCAAATCGGACCACACCCTAATTCTGAATAAATGAAGGCCCATCTCACTACTAAGAAAGAGTGAGTATCTGAGAAGATAACCCATTAATTCTTCCATCACTTTTATTTCTATTTCACAGCGTATCAGCTACACCAACCGCTATCCTCGGAGGAAAGTCTTCTTCGTCAGATGTAATAGAGATGACCTGTTACAATTCAAGGAAACCAGAATAGAGGTAAATAACTCCTTTACTTTACTTTTTCAGGATTAAAATGAGTGCAAAATCTATTGAAAAGCTAGTGCCCCCAAAAAAAAATAATAATAATAATAATAGTAATAATAAAAATAATTTAATGATTCATATGTACATGTACATGAAGATCAAAGGTAAAACAGATCAGCATTATTAGAGCTTCTTTTCTATGAGATGAGAAGCTAAGGTTGCATCGCTAAAAGAATAGATCAATATTAGTGGGAGGGAGGGGGGGGGGAAGATTCTTTCTCTTTTCTTTTTTTCCCTTCCTATTCAAGTATACATGTAATATATGTAGTACTTTATATGTTGCAGTACTAATAGGAGTAGAAGTAGAAAGCAATGGGAGTGTTAGAAGTAGGTACTTACATGTATACAGGTATAGAGGAATATATCCTGAAGTAATAGTAGTTTTGAAGTAGGGTTATGGAAGTGGCATTGGGAGTAAAAGTAGTAAACACATGTAAATTCATATTTGCTAGATGACCTCTGAAGATCTGCATGCATATTTACATTGTGTGTTAACAACATGTAATTTCAACTACCTAAATACTGTGGAATGTTGGAAGGTCATAAGGTCAGATTCCCTAAAATCTAACTTATCAACCATGCATCTGTTTAATCTTTAGATTGGTGGAGGGGAAGCCTACCCGCTTGGACTACGCTTTGCACCTTGCCACCAACCTGGCACAGCTGAGATCCTTATCTTCATCAACAATGAAGACGATAAGAATGAAGAGACATTCCAAGTTACTGCCATCTACTCATGACCCCTGCTGACCTCTGACCTTAGCAACCGATAATGCAACAAAGAGAGAGTAACTGCCATCTACTCGTGATCCCCCACTGACCTTAGACCTTAGAAACCAGTCGGAGCCATTCGAGACAAGGGCATTAAGAATGAAGAGACATTTCAAGTGACTGCCATCTACTCATTGCCCAATCCTACCTCTGACCTTAGCGACCAGTAATGCAACAATGAGAGAATGTCTGCCTTATGTTCATGACCAGTAATAGCAGTGAGGATGATAAGATTGAAGGGACATGCCAAGTGACTACCATGTACTTGTGACCCTGGCTGACCTATTACCATAGCAACGAGGAAAGTAAAAAACGAAAATTGTTTCCATTCAACTGCCACATTGATCTCTTACCTTAGCAACCAGCAATAGTAACTAGGATAGTCGGAATGAAGAGATGCTCTGAGTGCATACCGTCTGTGACCCCTGTTGACCTGTTCCCATAGCAACAAAATAATAGCATCTTCATCAACAATGAGGGTGATAAGAATTTTAAAAGCCTTTGGAAGTAACTGTCGTCTGCTTGTGACCTCTGATTTGTTACCGTACAAAGAACATCATCTGACTCTGAGCAGCAGTGAACCAACTTGATTGGCCTATTTGGGACTCTCCTTACAGGGACAGCTGGTGTGACCAGCTCTCAACAATCATCTGTTGATACCTGAAGTGGTTATTGTTCTCAATTGCACAATACATAAGTAATAGAAAAATAAATGATAGCATCTTCAATTAGTATACGACTGACAAGAAAGAAGAGACACTTTCAATGACTACCATCTACCGGCAGCCCATGTTGACCTGTACCCATAGCAACCAGTAGTAACATTCCTGTCATCATCTGGTTCTATTTTGCTGCTGATCTCAATGTTTGAAGTGATTGGTAAATTACAGAACTGCATTCTATGGGTTGAATTTTCACTCTTTCAAAGAGGCACTCATCAGTAGCCAATGATAAAATGTAGACTTATTTGGCTAAACAAGAAGAATTGTTAAAAGGAGTCACAGACCTCTACATCTCCTGTGGACACTCAACATCAATGCAGAATTTCATGTACTTTAAATGGAAGGCCAGGGGTGGTGTATATTTTGGTTGGTGTGTGTTATAGACTCATCTCAAATTCATGTCATTTTAAATGAATTATTGTTTGAATAAAATCTTATTAAATGTACTTCAGAAAGATTATACACTCTTCAAATTCACAAAGTGCAAATTTCAGTTAAATACAGTTAACAAGTAATTTATTTATATCCCTTGTAAATTTGATGTTTTTTATGTTTTTTGTAACTCAAGAATGAAAGGTGGATTCGTTTAATTAGGGCCTTTGTGAAATTCCTTTTAGATGTAAGCTTTAATATGTCACATTCTCAAGAAACATAAACTGAGACATACCAATTTTTCACAAACTTTTAAAATTTCAAAATTTGGTAAGGGTATGAATAATTTAGTTAAATGTACAATGTATTCTTTACGGTAAGTTGTTATCAATCAAAAGTGTAATTTTATTCCAAACCTAGTACATATCAAAATGCCATTTCTAATGAACAAGTTATTGGTATTGGTTACCAAATTCTGTATACCTGTGTATTTACAAGCTGTCATTGGCTTTACATGCATTCCTAGACAACAGTGTAATATGGTCTGATGTTGGTTTGAGAGCGTATGAATTCAAAGCAATTCATTCTACCTGATTTTTATAAGTATATCCAATTATTAAATAGCATAGCTGCCAACCATTCTTATGTTGGACAAATGAGTCCTATTTTTGAGCACTTCAATTAATGTTATGATTCTCTCTTTGTCAGAACACATCTGTGTAACAAGTATATGAGATAGAGTGTATTCCTAAATTTGCCTTGGGAAATTCCTAACTTTTGCTGTGAAAGGTTCAATGGTATGAACTATATGTAGTGTGCGGCGTTTGGTATTCTCACATCGTGCTATGAAAAAATGTTTTAATGCATATACATGTACATGTAAGTAAACAAGTGCAAAAGTAATGGATTAAAGCAGGGGCCTGACTAGACTTCACTCTAAAAAGACTTTGTAAACTCGCTGGCCCTGATTTGACATATAAAAATGTTACAAACTGAAAGACTGTAGTCTAATGTTGCAGTCTTGATCATTACAAACTGTTGAAGTGTGTTCAAATATCAGTCCATCCATGATCGAGATCTGAAATATCAGCCACCCCTGTCTTTTTAGGGTTACCTAATACAGTATTATATAGGTTGCTCACTTATGTGTTTCTCCATTGTGTAACTTAAACTTCACCTTGAATTTTGTTCCCTCCTCCTCCCCCCACAATACACCCTTTCACGTTTAAGGCCGCCATTTTAATTTGCAAGTAAACATTGCATCATCAATGTTTTCAGATGCGCATGTATTGTTGCGTCACTGCCTGCGCTGCATGTGCGCTCACATCATACTGAATACTTAATTACTAAATTACGAGTAAACAACTTTGTTTACTCGTAATTTAGTGCCAGCGCATGCGCACTCTCGTAACCGTGAAAGGGTGTATTGATCTATATGAAATGGAATGCAGTACGTGTACATAAATTGTAGTAAGGAATTTAAATTGGATAATTGCAATTGAACTTTACCCTCTCCTAATGAATACATTATGAAGTACATTATACATGTAAATGGACTACAACACTACAGTGAAAGCAATCTCTAGCATTCCAAAATGTAATGAGTTTTTAAAAGATGTAAAAAATAGTATTAACACAGAACAAAATATTATGCTTTGTCATGGTAACTACTGTTGAGCACGAAGGAAGAGCTGTAATATTTCATTGTGTGAAACTTGTATGATTTGTAAATAAGAATAAATGGGTTCTAATGCTGACGTCACATTGTGTGAATGTGAGATTGAATAAAAAAGAAAAGCATAGATCTTGTTCACCAGACTGTGATGTTAAAGGAGTTCAAGGAGTGTATCATTGTCGCAAAGGTTTCAAACATCATATAGAGTGTGCCGTTATCTAGTGGACACGTGGCTGGACTGTGGATCAAACAGTTCATGGCTTAAGTCAAAGCCATGGCACTAAGCTGTTTGATAAGGCATTTATCTACATTTGCCACTCTCCACCCAGGTGTAGACTGTAGTAAATTGGTATGTGGCAAGAAGTAATTTCTTGACTGCTTTCAGTGCCTAAGGGCAGCTTGAATTAAATTCTGCATTATAGTACTAGTAGTCCAAAGACCAATTTGAGGGTAAATCAATTGCTAAGATCAATATTGTTATAGATCCCTAGTGTTAAGTTTTGCACTACATAGCCAAATTATTTCGCAACCCACCTAAAATTCATTTTATAATCTAATGCTTAATTATTACACCAAAAGTAGGTTTCCAGTTTCTATGATTATTTGGAGGGGGTACTTTTGATTAAATGGTATTTTCTCCTATAATGTACCAATGCATTCATACAATAGTTTGGGCCTCCAAAATAGATACAGCACCTTTAAAGGCATTGTTTAGCAATGCCAAATCTGAGATGCATGGCCCTACGTGTTATCAGCGTCTGTGATATGGTGTGATGTGGTGCAATATTGAAGCCCTGAAAAAAAAATTGCGCTTTAAAATGATCATGAAGTGCCTCAAAAAAGTAAAAAATCTTTGTTGAGTGACCGGTTTAACCATACTCATTTTTCCCAATAGACTGTAGTGTTATAAAACCTTTGGGAAATCGGTTTTTGAAATTTCGAATTCCAATCATAAATATCTTGATAATCAGACGGGCGATTGGCTTGTAAACGTCATGGGATTCCTGACTGACCTAAAGGTTTATGATCATGATTGCAGCATGAGCTACATCCAGGATTTTGTTTAGAATCTGAGATAAAGATACCCAATCCCTTTAATGTGAAAGAGAAGGATTTTAAGCTTGTCTGGAGTACATGAAAGAGATGTTTGCTCGAGGCACCACATGAATAGTGTTTTGACTGAGAATTCGAGTTCAGGGATAAAGAGGACCCAGATTGTAAAAGGCAGCATGATGCGTATGATAGCATGATTTCATTTACTGTCTCAATGATTCTCGTTCCTTCTCTTAATCTTTCCTTTTTACTATCTTCAGTACTCTCTTTCACTCCCTCTTTATCAGTACTCTTTTTCAGTACTTTTTCTGTATATTTATTTGTATATTTCTTCTTATCCTCTCCCCCTCCCTGACTATCTCTTGGTCCGTCTCTTTCTCTAGCAATCAATGTTTCTATATAACATCTCACTATCTCTCTATTTCCTGTCAGTCTCTCTCTCTCTCTCTCTCTCTCTCCCCCTCTACCTGTCTCGCTCCCCCCTCTCCCCCCTCTCCCCCTCTCTCTCTCTCTTCTCTCTCCCTCTGTCTGTCCCTCCTTTTCTCTCTCCATCTATCTCTCACGCACACGCACATAAACACTGTCCCAATCTTTAAAAAAAATATACATAACTTAACTACGTATCTATAGTAACTTGACATCATGGACAAGTTGAAATGATCCGTTAAATGCAACCCGGATATATTTACAGTTATCCACCGTGAAAACCGCACCATATTTTAGAGCCAAATTGAGTAAAGTTACTGATTGACAAATTTTTATTACCTGACACGTTTCGTAAAAAATTGCTGAGCCACAAAGTATTTAATTATAATGTTATGTATTTTAGGCATACAATACCCTGGTGAAAACCAAGAACACAATGATATAGTCCTATAACGATTGTTTCCCTCTTTCCTTATCGCTTTCGTGTTAGGCCTATTTATATTTTATAACACAATTCCAGACATTTTTTCCAGTTTTACAAGGAGGCAATATGCGTTCCTTTGTTATAGCTTTTGCATCTTTTAAATTACATGACTTTTTTGTAGTACTTTATTGGCAGAGATAAAAGGAAAGGAGAGGGGGGATTTGTAAATGTATCGGACCCCGTCCCTTCTCTCTCTCTATCTCTCTCTCTCTCTCTCCTACTCTTTTCTGCCAAAATAAGTCCAAGTAGATTAATTATTGTTTAATGGTATATTTATTCAAAATCTGTCTCGCAGCCTATATAGGCTGAGTTGTACATTTTTTTTAAACAAATAAAAACCAAAATACATAGAACAGTTTACATAATTCTATACCAACAAAATATCAGAAATAAAAGAATGGTTCAGGATTCGGCATGGTAAATGTCAGTGAATCATAATTTACATGATTAATTTAATCCAATTGACTAATATATCGTCCGAATAAAAAGAAAGAAGCAAAAGCAAAGGTAGAATTCATTGAGAAGAGAAGGAAAAAGGTATATGGGTCAAAATAGAAGTGAAAATAACGAGCAGCTAAGACTGAAGAAGAGAAGGGAGAGACTGAATGTAGAGGGCTTTAGTAGATTATGTCAATCGTCGGACGTTTTCTGTTATTGCATTTTTTTAAATAGTATTTTTGAGTGTGTGTGTGCTCTGACCCGTCGCAATCATTGTTGTATGAACAATGTTTACAAGCACATACAAAAGGCAAAGATAGTTTGGTAAGTCTCGATTTCGCACTCAACAGAAGAAGAAAAAAAAGTCCTTTTCAGAAATGTATTATCTTGCCCTTCAGATTTCAGAACTATATGCAGACACCTTGCATTTATATTCATTGCCTCGACCTCCAGTATTACCTCCAAACCTACTTGTCAAGGCTAAAGCACAGCCAAGCGGCCCGAGGGTGAAAATGAATACAATACTCTGCTACACAGACCACCACGCATAATTATATTAATAAACGAAATCCACTGTGACAGCGAGAGAGAGAGAGAGAGAGAGAGAGAGAGAGAGAGAGAATGAAATGGAGTTGAGTCGGAGTCACATGGCATTACGGGTTGATTACTATAAGCTTGACACGCGTTAGAATTTCAATTGAAAACCGGGCGCCATGGTAGAACTTAACTTGTGTTTATAAGTGACAGAATCATTTTAGTTCCCCTTTAGTTATTTTGAAGCTCTTGTTTCAGTTGCTTTTGTTTCGATCGCTATCAAGTGTTATTTCACCGTTGAACCCAAGCTGTGGAATGCATCAGGAAGTGGTCGCTTTAAATTACGCTTATTATACCACCTCAGCTATCCCAAGTGGCAAGTCCATGAGCTTCGGGTTTTTACAGCAGGGTTTTTTTTTATTGAATACAGCTAGCAGACGGCTAGAGAGGCAGCGAACAAAAGACGCGCGGTCTCATATTTTCATCTGGTTGACTCCTTGAGGGGCCAAACGGGTTGAAGACAAGCCTGAACATTTTGACATATTGTTTCATTCCAGGAGGAGGACTCCATGCCTGAACATCACTCGTAAGTATATGCTGTATTATTACTATTTTCTTCCTGTACAAGAAATACAATTCAACGGTAGATATTTTCATTGCTGTTGTTCAGTCATAAATCGTGTTTGAGATGAAAGGCTGAGCAATGAATGATGACTCGGTTAGTGTTATATTCACGTAATTCCTGTCAAACTATTAACAAAATTTTTTTAGTTGTTGTTGTGTAGAAGATCCCAACACTAAGATGTACCATTTAGCGGCTTATATGCATTTACATACTTGTTATAATAAAAACTATCAGCTTTATGGAGTTCGATAAAATGCTCCAGCAAAATTTTTAACCACATCATGATCTACAACGAGCATTAATGAAGAGAGAATGAAATAGAGTGACAAGGCTAGTCATGAAAATGTTCTGTGTATATCCTCGTCAAATAAGTGATCATCTATCTGACTGTTTGTCATTACTGACTGAGTGATTAATTGATAGATCACTTGTCTATCTACTTAATTTGATTGATTAAACCGTTGATAGATTCGTTTAGTAACAACATGATTTGTCAGTTTGTTTTTCTCGCTCCCAGCATAATTTATAGACATTCCAACATTTTGTTCATTTTCAAAGGAAAAATGATACCGAGTTGCAATGAATACATTCAACTGCAACGAAAACGAAAATATTTGTGTCGCTATAAGGGTTCGAACTATTATGCCATATATAATTTGCTGTCCACAATACATAACCGCAAAAGTATTAGAAATTTGTGCGGGTTTATTTTGCAAACAATAACATATCTGTCATCTTCCCATTTAGAGTAAGTGGCTTCGAATCCATGGCAAATTTAACAGCATAATCAATGTATTGTCTTTGTCCATATCAGCTGCTGCGTTTATATTAGCTAGCAATTTCATAGTTCATCGTCTACAAAAATATTCCTTCAAAAATTAATATGCGTTGAGTGGGTCCGGACATATTGAAGGGCAACAGGCGTAATCTACTCGATGGATAAAATGCACAGATTATTAGATTGTAGATCAATGAGTGGAATTCAGTGGAAGGGTTTTGTAGTGTCTTCTTTTCCCCTCTCTATACCCCGCCCTCTCCTCCTCCCCCCTCTCTCTCTCTCTCTCCCCTATTTTTTCGCCATTTAGTTTGAGGGGCGCGGCCCTGTACCTCCTAGGGCCCCTAGGTCCCCCCACTCAGTGTTATTTAGGGTACGCGTATGCTTGTTCCCTCCCTTTGAAAGCACCCCTATCTCAGGACTGGCAACATTTCTGAACCCCCCTTTCGCGGGCTTTTCGCGGGCTTTTCCTGCCTTGGAAACCCCCCCCCTAAATCCGGAACACTGCTCAATGTACCCCCTATCTATGATATTAAAGATATTTTATGACCCCCATTTTTAATTTCTCAGGAGTGCAAAGAGAGAGAAAAAACACCCCTTTTAATATTTTATAACCCCTTTTTAAATTTCTCAGGATACCAAAGAGAGAGAAAGAAAAAACACCCCCTTTTTAAAGAAATCTCCGGGTGAAAAGTCAAATACACCCCCTTTTTTTACAATTCTCGGGCCGGACTTTGTCGCGCGAAAAGTACGCCTTTACCGGAGATTTTGGGAACACAAATGCGGTCCCTCCGACCCCGGAGTGGGGGGGGGGGCCCTAGGTACTCCACTGCCAACATTTTATGGCCCATGGCGGAATTACGATCATCAACTATATTTTTTTTTAAACGCGGCTTTTTTGGCAGGTAGGGGAAACAAAATAATGCGGTCTTTGTAGACAGGTACACTCTACGCAAGTTGTTGCTAAAAGCAGGTTTGACTATATAACACTTAATTCTTATTATTATTCAAATTGATGCGATCGACATGATAATTCAATAACTACACACAAACATCACAGTTTCCATCATTCCGTGCCATATACACGTGTGTACCATTATTTTGTTTTCATTCAGTTGTCGGTGATTCATGATAATTCGTTTTTTCTGCGTCATCAATGATGACCTAGAAATAAAAAAGAATCAATATACAGTTATTGAGTTATTGTACGTCTCCAAGAAGGAGAAATAGGTGTGATTGACCAACTAATTCCACGTGTACATTTTGAAACCATTGGTTGCTCTCTCCGGTCCGAGAGCTTTCCAGAGAATTACGCTATACCAGCAACTCATGTATGTAAGGTGAATTCCTTTAACAGGAATAATAATTGGTACGTTAAAGATTAATCATCTATATAGTGAGAAAATGAGGGGGAAATACCTCGTCAGTGAATTTGACTTTCATTAAAGTATCATGATTTTAATTCACAGATAATAGGACTTAATATAATTGATTAGATGAAAGTGTTGTTTAAACTATAACATTTTAAAAGATGACTGATAGATTATAAGCACAAAATAATTTGAATAATATCATGCATGGCATTGTTTTGTACAACTTCACATTGTTAAAAAATGACCTTATTTTCGACTCTTGTATAATTTACACAAACATAATATCCTGATGACATTGAAAGTCATAATTTTTTTTTCTTTCATCAATCAACTTATTTTTCATCATCATGGCAGTTTTTACCCGTTGACTACTGAATTCATTCATTGTCATAGGTTTAATACATGGGCAACCCGGTTCTAGTAGGTAATGTATAATGATGGATGCTGAAGGCTTTATGACTGCAAGGATATAGTCGAATAGTGACCCATTTATTCACGGAATATTAGTCATTGAATATAATGAAGCGACACTATTTGAATAACCATTTTCGTTATTTATCTTCACGATTGTATTATACCATCATCAATCAGTCACCCTGGTATATTGATGTGTCTCTGTATTGTCGATTAATTGTCCAAAGCCAATTAGAACGAATTTGAGAGACTCAAAAGGGAGGGCTTTCTCTTGGCCATCTTGTACATAAATTTGCGTCACCGCCACGGGTAGCACAGCATTCTGGGTCTTGTGGTTGTGCCCCCTAATGTCGCCGATGCGAGTACATGTCGGGTTTAAGAATTTAATTAGAGATTGTACCAGCATGGACCATAGTACCAGGGTACACTTCGGTGAATTATTACACGGTTGATTTCTGTGAATTTAGATCTAATTCATAATTGGCAGCACACTTGTCTTTATTAAATAATACACGTTGTTTTGAAGGTTATTATTTGGGGAGGGTAGGTATGGTGGTCATGTTATTCGAACAATTCATATAGACTTGATAATGTATTGACATAATTTATATGTTTCCCATCTCCGTAAATGTAGTTTAATTACTGTTTAGGTTTGCCTAACTTTCCCTTAGAATGAAAGATAAACATTTACCTGACAGTTTCAGGAAAACTGATAAACGTTTAGTAGCCTACAGAAAAATTGAATTGATTTTCGATGAGATTATCAAGAATAATGTATCCATGCCATGATATTACTTTTCTAAAATCAACCATAATTGTCATCATAACTGTAGAGGGTAATTTAAAAGTAACTTCATTCAATCGCTGTTATAGTTTACCCAAATCATCGACTTTTGATTTAATTCTTCATCATAAGCCCATTCTCAAAGGCAAAGAGTCAAAGAATGATCAACATTATTATGACAGGTTCTTTTAGGAATATTGGATAAGGATTGTAAAGATTTTGTAGGCGCTTTAAAGCGATACCCTCCATCTGGGCCCCTTTTCACAGAACTTGTCATCAGTGACAAATTACAGTTTTTGTTATAAGCTAGTGAAATCCTTGCTTCTGATTGGTTATCAGCAGATTTGTCACTGACTTTTATCATTTTTCATTGAAAAAAGGCTTTGTGAAACGGGTCCCTGGTAAATGCTTGTAATTCATATTTCATACAAGCAAGGCCTTTCACAATTTGGCATTGACCCCCCTCCCCCCTACCTTTCGAAACAAAGATATAATTATTGTACTTTTGCTGTGATACAGTTAATCTTTTCATTAAAATTTCAGCGTCGATTTTGGACTGTGACTATATTCGACTATCATGGACAAAGAAAAGAGAGAAAGTGCATGAAAAAATTGTCTACGCAACCAATACAATAAGCATAGGGGAACAAAGACCATTACAAACCAGATTAATATTCCGCAATTTAAAGTGATCGGAGAAAAGGATAGGGATTGAGTGATCCTATTACGATAAATGTGCACAGGCGTAAATGAGGGAAGATAATCCTATTAGTTATGTATATGTTCCCTTCAATATTTATCCCATTGTTTCCGCGGCGCAAGAAGATCGCAGGATCGTAATTAGAAAACGTGCTTTTAATTTGATATGACTTGATGAACACACTAGATTAGTTTATTGTTTATTAATTGGAGATATCTGGATATGGTTGGAAAAACTCGGATGGTTGCCCGTGTGTAGCCCATGTTCTAGTTGAAGCTTTTGATCATGGAGTCACGCATGCTAGACACGAATGTTGGTAATTAGTTGATTTCTAATTAAGATAGTCTATTGAAGGCGGACGTTTGATTCAGCAAAGTCTATGTGGAGGAGGATTTACTGTACATCATGTGGGTAGGATTTGAAAGGGTTAGCTCGCATTGGGTGATGAAATAAGACTACTAGATTATTGCGCTTTTATTCTGCCATGTCGCACATTGAATGTAATAGATTGGGGTTATACGACTAAGATTAGATTAATACATTAACAACTGTGGTTTCGGTAGTTGATGTGAGTTGAGTTTGGAGAGAACTACAGCCTTAATTGTTGTAGATATGACTGAAATCAATAAACACCATTGCAAAGACTTTAAAGAAATCAACTTGAGGGCAATTTCTATAACGTAACGTAACATGATATCATTGTAATGTTCGCACGTAAAATTTTCAAAAGGTGACGTAAAAGGCTTTTTAAATTACATCGTCCTTATATTGCATCCTCAAATGAAAATAAAATATCAAACAAGCAAGCAAGTGCATGGGAGGGGGCACGTACCCCCGGCCCCCGATCTCTCACTGTCTTTTATCAAAACTATACATAACAGTTCGTCTGATGGCAGTCATTCAATTTTTTGCTGTTTCTCGCCAGAGAGATGGGAGATATTATGCATTGGCATAATTATGGGTCCAGTCATGGGATGGTTGTACTTCAAAGCTATCGAATAGAACGGTTTACTAATGTATTCAAATTTATTAATGTTTCTTTCCTGTGGACCTAGTGACGAGGTATCCATTAATCTGTTATTAATGAATGAATGAACTACAATACGTGGAATCCAATCTGCATACATTATTTGTTGCTATGTCAGGCAAGCCTCGGGCGTCTTCAGATCGTCAAGAACAACCTTTGTTTAAAAAGTAGTTGAATTTGTTAGTAAATAAACCGGTCTATTAGGAGAGGATGAGCAAGAGATCATCTATATACATGTACACGTTGCAACCCTAGCTCTCTATATTTATCCATCTTCCTCATTTTATTTTCATTCTCATCCTTTTACAAGGGAGGATGCCTCAGCCCGATCACATTTTTGTTCGTATACTCTTTATAACCTCCTTTCTCTCTTTCTTTTCATCTTTTATAGAAAATTCAGCAAATGTCATCATCCTATGTTGGCAACAATATGTGACCTAACATCTAAAAGCAAGCTGCCACTTTCAGCTGAAGTGGAACCATCTTTATCCCACATATCACCTCCGAAACCACAAACATCCACCGAATCAGCATCAATCATCATGTCACGTGATCATTCAGCTTGTTGTTTCCCTTTCACTGATTGGCTAGACTATACCTTCACCGTACTGAGCATGCGCATTGGTGGTTACAAAGAACTCGAGGACGAATCGCCGCAACACCGTACGCTCAACATCCGTTTCCATGACGACGATCGAGTGGGTGGAGCGTTATCTTCAGCCGGTGGTGAAAGACAGATTGCCCTTCTTCCACGCTGTCACCTACGGCGACAAGACACTGCACCGGGACGCCTTCGTCTTTGATCATTTCAAAGACGATCTCGAAGCGAGTTTCAAGACCGTGTTCGTCATCAGTAAATCATCCCTTGCCGACATCGACTTTGTATCCATGGTGCGACAATCGTTTCATCACATCAGCCGAGTGAAACTCAAGAAGGTGCTTCTGCTCTTCCTTGATCCTCCCGAAGACATAGCCCTACCATACGGTGTCAAGTATTACGTGGACAAAGATATGCCCTTTTTGACATGGCCAGAGAGTGAAGGAAAAAGGGAGTATTTCTGGAAGAAGTTTGTAAAGTGGACATCGATTAATAAGAGATTGGTCTCTTCTTTACCAGAAAGGTGCTATCTTCATTCTCCTTGGCGTCAATAGTTCAATCGTTAGGCCCGAAATGGAATAACTAGTTCTGAATATACTTGATCTATATTTAACCAATGATTGCTGGAATAATGTAGGTATGTGGGTTTTAAAAATAAATTCATCATGAACTATGCCGGTATATCTTTAACCATTTCTATTTGCCTATTCCATGACATGTATAAACACAACTTTTAAACATTTGATAGTCACAACGTCATGGAGAAGGATATAATGATGTGCACGACTTTTATCTTATTGAAAGCATTTTAATTACATTGTAGAGCAAAGCAAATGAAATAGCCCTGACATTTTCTTAATCAAATTAAGCAAACTTACATGTATTTGCTCTTCATTGATTAGCAAAATATGTCGGCATATGTTTCATCATACCACCAGAGCCCCAGTTAGTTCCTTCCGTGAAACACATAATGCTAGTTAGCTCAGATGTTTTACCCCCTACCCTTCTTTACAGCCAAGCTAAGGGCGGAATGTATTTGATCAGTTTGTTCTCCATACTCGTAACTTCAAGAATATTATACCAATTCTATCCGACACTGCAAGCAATGTATTCAAACGTGTATTGAAGACACAGAACAAGTATGTAGTCACTTCGATATTTTGGACCGAATCCAAGTGAGTCATTGTTCTGTTCGTTATTTCAAGAAAATTATAAGCCTGACTACTTTAAAGCACACTGTTGCCCATATTTTAATCCTTAATAATATTAATAATAATAAATGTTATAAATAGTGGATTTATATAACGCCTTTTCCAGAGGATACAAGGCGCTGTCCCTTGATCGTAGGACAAAATAACTGCGGAAGTCGATGTTCAGATGTTTTTGGAAGAAGTCGAGTGAAGTACTATTTCTCAGAAATGCAGGACGTTTGTTCCATAGGTGTGGGGGTAACGGATTAAAAGGATTTGAGGCCAGCCTGTTTTCGGGATTCGGGGATGAGAAGGGAGCTGATGTAGATCGAAGTGCTGTTTAAAGAGTGAGGAGATGAACAGAGGAAGTGTGGTTGACAAAGAATCGAAAGTTTGAACAAGTATCAGTATAGTATTTTCTCGATAGCTGGAGGCCCGTGTAGTTCGTTAAAAAAAATGGTGTGATTTTAAAGACGTGATCGTGAGAATATGATTTATTCTTGATATGTATCTTCTTAGAACTTTCTTGATCAAACATTATTATGTCAAACTATAAAAGAGCCATGGAGATTGATCAATAAAGTTCTGAGAAGATATAAACTTTATCTATCAAGTATAAACCATATTGTCACAATCACTTTATGAAAAAATAGAGGAGAAAATTATTCAATTTCATGGGCAACAGTTTTTATACATAATTCATATTACATAGAAATATTTAGCGCCATGGAGATATTTCTTCTCCGGGTCAGTAGCGATAGAGCTGCGTAGAGAAATGAAAAGGCGTGACATTCCTCAACTAATATTGATGTTGTCATCTTAGATTATATAATGAATGATGCCTCTCTTGCCCAAATATAGTGCAAATGTATTCAGATTCACAGCAACTTATGTTTTACCCTGTCTTAATTGGGAATAGCGAAGAATGTCTGGATGTTTTTGTTGAGAAATGTATTGATTTTGATTATTTCTCATTCTTTATCGATAGTCAGTTAAAATAAATGCAGACGAGTGGAGGTCTATAAAGCGATGTGAATTTGACCATGAATTCATTTTGAAAATTTAATCCAATTTCAAGGGAGAATTTGTTCAAATGATATAGGGTTATGTTCTTAAAACGTTTTGGACATAAAATCTTAGAAGAGATAATAGGAGGCATGTCTTGACCTCCATTGTCAATTATCATAGGTCTGTTTAAAAACTTTTTCGTTCTCTTTGAAAGTTCAACAAGTAGATGGAAATACTTTTGGTCACTTCTCAATTCATGCCCATTTTAATTATTTATTCTCTTACTTTATTTCGATTCCTGTCTCGTTTTAATTCAAGAGTTGCTAAATGCTTCAATGGGATTCGGCCGCAACTGTCTGAAAATAAAAAAATATGTAATATTAGATTATTTCTTTTAAGTTCACTTTATTTTTGAATGGTAAAACGAAAGAGAGGTCATGTGAGAAAAAGAAATTAAAGAAATTAAGGAAACATTAATAGGTGCAATTTAGTATAGTGATAATGAAGAAAGAACAAAGGAGAGGAGGATGAGGAGAAGAAGAAGAAGAAAGAAGGAGGAAAAGGTGGAGAAGAAGAAAGAAAGAAAGAGATGAGGAGAAGGTAGAGAAGAAGATGAAAAAGAAGACAACAAAAAAAAAAAAGAAGACAAACAAAAAAGAGGAGGAGAAGAAGAAAATATATTAGCAGGGGAAAAAAAGTAACAGGAACTCAGTGCTAAATCATTGATGGCTGTATTAACCTATAGCACCATATCTATGATTTAATAATATAACGCACTTACATGTATATTGCGTCAGATATCTAGTAAACCTATTCCGATGCGCACTATAAAATTAAGAAGGTAAGAAAGAAGTAAAAATACAAAATAGACTACAAGATAATAACATTTCGATGTTAAATATTTAGCATTTTTCTGCCTTGAATCCCTGTCGCTATTTTGTGCTCGTTTGTCATGCTTGTGTGTATATACATTAATGTGACAGTTTTTGTTATGAAATTGTGTGTTCATTTTGTATGTATTTATGTAACTGCAAATTGATTTTTCCATTAAAATGAACAAAATAATTTCTTAATTTGTATTTTACTATATATTTGATATCAGTCTGACATGTCAACGCCTTGGCAAGGTAAAATTAGTCAACAGTTCATTGTTGTAGGAGTGTGTGTGTCGTATAACCTCTTGTTTTTGGACAGATATCGTCGTAGAGGGTGCAGTTGATATTTTGTGACTGAAACAGAATTGAGATTCAGAAATTTGTATAAGTGTAGCGAGTTGAATATCAACACCATTAGCAATGGGCGGTGCAGAGGAAGATTGGTGATAATGTGTTAGATGAATCAATGATGTTTCTTTTATCATGTTTTAAAGATCTAGACAATATCTTTAATGAATAAAAAGTAAAATCAACTGGATCCTAGTTAGCTAGGTACAGAACTTATATTCGCCTAGCCCTCTTTTGCTTGCTATCGCTCAACCCCACTTCCCCCCTCTCTCTCTCTCTGTCTCCCTCCCCCTCTCTCCCTCCCCCTCTCTCTCTCCCTCTCTCTCTCTCTCTATCTATCTCCCCCTGCATCCTTGTACAGCATGATTTAAATTTTGAAAAATAAACCTTATAAAAACTCTTTTGTATTCAATTCACTGTTGATATATTTTGTGAAACAACTAGCACAAATCCAAAGAAGTCAACAACACAAATTAAAGGAAAACAAAATCATTAATATGTGGAATGTCGCAATTGATCTTTATCTCAATATCAATCACATGGAAGACATTTATAATCATTAATGATATATTACGAATACGTCCACACATGATTATAGATTTTCAAAAATGCAGCATTTGTTGCCAGATAAGGAAAATCAACCTCCTAGTGAACAAATCCATATTAAACTCAATCTACAATAGAATACATAACAATCATAACAGAAAACTGCAAAAAGTCATAATATTCATTAGATCTAATTAACATACATCACACACCATTTATCTGTTTGTACTATACATTCATATATTCTTAATCTTTGAGACACACCTAGTAGAATATACCTTTGTCAGACACATTTAGCAAAAACTCACAATATTTATCATGAAAAAAAAGATCTGACTCTTCACTGCACACATATTGCTGAGTTGACAAACAAGTATTTCCAATATTTCATCTACATTATTGCTGAAATTTGACCCGAATTGCATGTTATTCCATGAGTCACACACATATAAGGCTGGCTCGAATGATGGAACGATGATATACCTGTGAACAAGCAAGTTAATCTCCATGGAAGACCAGCAGCAACAATATAGTTGCAGCTGAAAATGGTCTACCAGCCGTATACGGTCCCTTTTCTCTGTATGATTACTTTGTATGTATTTTTATCTGATTTTATTATACGGAAATAAAAACAACAACAACAATCAAGGTAGTGAGGTGACTAGTCCAGGAACTGGACTAATTAAGGCAGTGAGCTGACTAGTCCAGGTCTGGACGGTGTTATCTCCATCTCCCATTTCCCAAAAGAGAAAAATATGTCAATATATATTTATCTCTACATCAAGTATCTGTAACATATGGATCACTTAATGAACATAATAGTCGCAAAGAAAATAGAAACAGGCACTAAGATATTCTCAAATCAAGCTTCAACAAGTTGAAACCAAGTAGAAAAGTACAACCGTATTGCAATCATTTGTTTTGTAATGATCGGTGTGCATGAAATGATTGCATGCCAACAAATTAAAAAAAAACATCTTAAAGGTCATATACAGTTTTGGTAAACCTTCAAAAATATTAGTCAAATTTCTTTGATTATAGATGAAAAATAGGAAGATACTAGTAATACTGGGACATTGTGAGTCTCTTCCTCCTGGTCTCCTGAAGTGAAATCTTAAACTGATGAGAGGTTTAATAACAATCCTGAGATGTAAATTCTGACAATGGTAACCTGCACTACAAAGGTGTACATCTGATAAATGTGCGTATACTCTAAAGTCTACATGCATGCTGTCTCTAAGCGAAGCACTGGGATAAATATGACAGGAGCCATGGAGGTTGAAGGGTCCTAGTGTAGGCGATTGTATAGCTGTTATCTAACATTCGTGCAGATATTTACACTGCAATTCACCGGAAATCATAAATAGAATACCAAATGATCTCGACCATAAATCATTTGATATAAGAAGAGGAACATCAGACTACAACGTTCAACACGTTTCTTTCTAAATTCCTTTTTGTTACCAAAACTGTACATGAGCTGAAATCATCTTAAAAATTTCATACCTACATGTGCACAATTACAAGACCATGACATCCGATAATACTAGCTGACTTTGGTCCGATCTTATTTCAAATGTTATCAAATAGTAACGTTGAGTTCACTGTTTGACAACTGTCCATATAGGCATAGTAAATAGTCATTTTGCATATCAACTGTCTACTTATAATGATAAGTACTAAACTTACAATTAACAATTATTCGAATAACTCAAAGCAAGAAATCTATTAATGTTATAGCAAATATGTAGAGCTTCAGGTTCGTTATAATTGTAAGGAAGAAAAGTTCTGGATATTTAGAGATCACCCAGTACAAGAACTTCATGTTTGAAAACAAGAAATTGCACTAAATCTCTGCATAGATTTCATGATATATAACGATCTACAAACAGAAAATTTTTCTCAAGCATTTATTTGTAGTACTGCTTTAGACATTGACTGGAGAGTTGTTTGTTAAATTGACAAAACAATTGTTAAAGTTGCATGCATTCATGGCCGTCTTAACATATAGCTGTAATATAGTGTACATTGTAGAATGTTATGCATCATTTTAATGTCATATAAAATGTCAAATAAAATGTCATACATAACAAATCTGAATATCCTGAAAATTCTACAAAGAAAAATTATTTGGTCCATAACATAAACTTGCAATAACGGAACCCCACTCATTAACTATGACGTGTATTTGATAAATATTACACAGCATCGTTTAGATGTGGAGATCTCTGACAGTGTATTTGTACAACGAGTATAATTGATTAAATACAGTGATAAAAAGATTAATTCTCAATAGTTTAGCAAGGCAATGTTTACAGGCAGCTAATTATACAATACAAGGTGTGGAGACAGCACACTTTGGCAAAAAGTAAACTGAGCGAATAAGAGAATAAGTACATATTACCAATTCATTAAGCATATAGGATGGATTTAAAAGAACACTATGAAATCATGCATACCTTTACCAAGTTTTGCAATTGTATAAGTATGTCAAAAATTGATTTGTCCCGTTTTATTTTTCTTGAGAATGTGACATATTAAAGTTTACATCTAAAAATATTCAACAAAGGCCCCAATTCAACCAATCCACCTTTCATTCTTGAGCTAACAAAAACACACAAAAAAATCATCAAATTTACAAGGGTAATATATAATTAAGTTGTTATCTGTATCTTATACTCTGTACACAAACAATATATTTATTTGCAAGAAACATGAATAAGAAATAGAATTCATCTGTTTTCGTATAATTTGTTTTCGTATAATATTTTTATTTGTACATTATAATTATGTACAACATATATTATTATCTTAAAGTTAATTCATGACTAATGAGCTATAAATAATTTCTGCTCTCTAAAATATGAATTGAAGAAAAATAATCCATAGCTTCCATGAAATGCATGGATTGATACATGCCCATGTAGGCAAGAAATCAGTAAATTTTTGCAAAAATTATTTTGAGAATGGTGCATGGTGTTTAAGCATAGAATTCTAATATAATATGTAGATTTATCTATAAAACATTTAATATTGGTTTTATTTAACCATCAATACACAACAAACTTTGATCAGGATCCGTTTGCACAATATGTCACATATAAAAAAGGTCACATAATTTACATGCACATGCACCAATACAACACATAGATCTTTTAACAATTTTTTACTATTCCATTCCATACACATGGACTTCTTCAAAGTAATAAAGATATTTATGAAGAAGATTAAAGAATGCAAGAAAAGATATTCAAATCAGTACTCAAGGAATGGCGAACAGCAATATTTCAGTATTCAAGTTATTTCAGTATTCAAGCTCTAATTTACCGGTATTCACGTTACCTCTATAATCTCAACTCCCCACCTCCTGGAGGTGAAAGTTTGATATTAAAAATAGCCTGTCATGATATCTCTACACACTCGTTGTCTTATCTTCCTCTCGTGAAGGCATCTGTTTTTCAGGCAAAAAAGGATGACATTCATCTGGCTCATCATGACTGCAGCATAGAGAAAGAAAAAAGATATCTAAATCTTATTATGAAGCCCACTGCACACTATACGATCGTACTACAATCCGGTTTTGGAATAATTTGCAATAGCATTTGATACAAACATTCAAACATGTAAAATCTTAATGAATAGAAATGATGATTAAGAAAATGTAAATTTCAAGGGATTTCATGCTTCTGCGGAAGAGGAAAAGCTCATTCGGCTCAGAATTGTAGTGGCATCACACCAGTAGTGCAATAATTGTCTACAATTTATGAAGCCGATCCAGCTTATATTCTGACTAGAAGAGTTTAAAGCACTAACATCTTATGGGAAATTACAATGAGCTGACATTCTCTTACCCACTATTATTATGATTGGCATCTTCACCTCCAGGTTGTTCTGCAGGTGGATCTTCAGGTTGATTTCCCGGTGGAGCTGCATTGATAACCAAGAAAGAAAGAAAATAATGTTATCTATCAGAGCTCAAAGATTATATTGAGAGCTAGAAAAAAAGACCGGAAGCGACTAAGTCACCAAGCTATCCCAGGGTGCATTTGAAATGGGGGCATGAAATAAACATCCGGGCCGCATTTGGGTTTATTGGCGATAGCTAGAATTCCGAAGTCAATTCGATCTAAATAGAAATGATGAAAACATAACTGCATCTTTATCAAAAACATGTATTCATAAGATCAGTATATGCAGCACCATATTCACACATTTAAGGTTTTCATGTAAATGTAGCTATATGTAATTTAATCAAAAAACCAAGTTTAGAGCTCATAGCAAACTCTCTGAAGGGGGATTATAAATAAGCCTACATGAACCACACAGTGCTTATTGATTGAGCTGATTGCAAACTGGAAATAACCTTTAGTGCCTGAATATCGGCGACCCAGATAAATCTCCCCCCCCCCCTCCCCCTAACAAACAAAAAATCCTGAGTGTGTACTGAAATTCACGAGTGGAATCATCTGAGTGACATCCAGTACCGTAACTGCAAGATCTATACTGGAACATTTAGGAAGGCCATTGACAGATTCTATTATAAATCACCGTCACCCCCTCTCTCTCACCCGACACGTTTATGCCAAGGAGGGCCCTACATCTATACATTCAGATCCAGATCCAGATCCAGATGAATAAACAACGAATTAAAGGCTTGTTCAGATATGGTGCAGTAAACCCGCAGTGTGTTTTTTAAACATGTATGAATGCATCTGCACAACAAAGCTCTGTGTCATAAAATAAAGAAATGTGATGCATATTGCACTTTACGTCACCATAAAAAAAACCACTAAGGTTTTGCTGCGCCATGTCTCAACAAGCCTTCACATATTCAATAATTATCCCTACATCAAGTTTTTGTAAAATATGGATCAGCTGATGATCATTATAGTCACACAGAAAATGGAAATAGGCACAAAGGTATTCTCAAATCAAGCTTCAAAAATTTGAAACCGAGTAGTAAAGTACAACCGTATTGCAATCATTTGTTTGGTAATGATCGGTGTGCATGAAATGATGGTATGCCAAGGGATTAAAAATAACAATCTTAAAGGTCATATACAGTTTTGGGAAACCTTCAAAAACTTTTAGTCAAATTTCTTTGATTATAGATGAAAAATAGGAAGATACTAGTAATACTGGGACATTGTGAGTCTCTTCCTCCTTAAGTGAAATCTTACACTGATGAGAGGTAGAAAATGATTTAATTACAATGCTGAGATGTAAATTCTGACAATGGCAACCTGCACTACAAAGGTGTAAAACTGAGAAATGTGCGTATACTCTAAAGTCTACATGCATGCTGTCTCTAATCGAAGCACTGGGATAAATATGACAGGAGCCATGGAGGTTGAAGGATCCTAGTCTAGGCGATTGTATAGCTGTTATCTAACATTCGTTCAGATATTTACACTGCAATTCACCGGAAATCATAAATAGAATACCAAATGATCTCGACCATAAATCATTTGATATAAGAAGAGGGACATGACACTACAACGTTCAATACGTTTCTTTTCAATTTACTTTTTGTTACCAAAACTGTACATGAGCTGAAATCTTCACATCATCTTAAAAATGTCATACCTACATGTACACAATTACAAGACCATGATATCCGATAATACTAGCTGACTTTGGTCCTATCTTATTTCAACTTCTATCAAATAGTGATATTGAATTCCCTGTTTGACAGCTGTCCATATATGCATAGTAAATATTCAGTTTGCATATCAACTGTCTAGACTGCTTCTAATGATAAGTACTAAATTTGCAAATTAACAATTATTTGACTAAATCAAAGCAAGAGATCTATTAATGAACTGTAAGGAAAAAAAGGTTCTGGAGATTAAGAGATCACCCAGTTTAAGAACTTAATGTTTGCAAACAAGAAATTGCATAAATATCTGAATTGATTTCATGATATATACACAATCTAAAAACAGAAAATTGTTCTCAAGCATTTATTTGTAGTACCGGGTACTGCTTTAGACATTAACTGGAGAGTTGTGTGTTAACTTGACAAAACAATTTTTAAAGCTGGATTTGCATGCTTTCATGACAGTCTTAGAATTTAACATACACCTGTAATATAGTGTACATTGTAGACTGTTAAACATCGTTTTTAATTTCATATAAAACGTTTGAAGTTTTATATCCCCTCTGTCATACATAACAAATCTGAATACCTAATTCGCTGAGAATTCAACAAAGAAATATTATTTGGTCCAAAACATGAACTTGCAATAAAAAACCCAACTCATTAAGTATGTATTAAATAAATATAACATAGCATCATATACATGTATTTTGTATGGTTTTAAATGGTGATTTCTGACAGTTGTCTAATTGTCTTTGTACATAAGTATTGTTGAGTTGATTTCATACAGTGATAAAAAGATTAACTCCCAATATCTATAGGCAGCTAATACAATACAAGGTGGAGACAGTATATTTTTGTAAAAAGTTAAGTTAAACTGAGTGAATAAGAAAATAAGTACTAATCACTGATTCATTTTAAAGCATCTAGGATGTAAATAAAAGAATACTCTATATTACAATACATACACAGTTAACAAGTAAATTATTCATACCTTTACAAAGTTTTGTCATTTTTTAAGTATCTGAAAAATAGATTTGTCCTGAATAATGTTTCTTGAGAATGTGACATATTAAAGCTTCCATCTACAAGTATTCAACGGAGGCCCTAATTCAACCAATCCACCCTTCATTTTTAGTTACAAAAAACACAACAAACAAAAAAAAAACATCCAATTTACAAGGGGTGTGAATAATTCATTTTTTTACAATACAATATATTTTTGTCAGCAAACATGTTTCAGAAATAGAATTCATCTGTCTTCACATAAAATTGTTTTTTCATATGTACATTATACAAAAAAAACGTACTATTCTCTTAAAAAATTAATTCATAACTAATGAGCAATCAATAATTTCTTCTCTGTAAAATGTTCAATTTCTTCTATTGAATGCATTTAATTTATATTAAATCTAAAATATGAATAATGTGCATAAGGGCAAGAATTCAGAAAATATTTGCAAAAATACTTTGAAAATATTCCATGGAGTTCTAATTTATTCTAATATATTCTAATATATTTTGTTTATTGATCTATAAATCATTGGTTTCATTTAACCATTTATAAACAAACAAAAAAACTTAGATCAGGATCAGTTTGCACATTTCCCTTCTAAAAAAGGCCAAATAATTTGTGTACATGCACAAATACAACATATAGATCTTTTAACAATCTGCTAGAATTCCATACCATATACACGGACTTCTTCAAAGGACAAAGATACTCTAATATGAAGAAGATTAAAGAAACCAAGAAAAGAGATTCAAATCCTAGCTCAAGGAAGAGCAAACAGCATTATTTCAGTATTCAAGCTCTTTCTTACCGATATTCACGTTACCTCTTTTGAGCCACCAAATTTAATCTAAACTCCCCACCACCTGATGTGACATTTTGATTTTAAAAGTAGCCTGATGTCTCGTCAAAGAAACCCGCTCATTAGACCCATCTGAATCATTAACACGCTCATCAGCCACATCATTATCATCATGCTCATCAGGCCCATTAGGCCTTTCCGGCCCATCAGCTCCATTATTATCCCTGTGCAGAGAAAGAAAAAAACAGGGAGGTATTGTAGTAGAATGGTTTAATCACTGGACTGGAAATAGGTCTGGGATTTGACCCCCCTCCCCCCCCCATGTCATTTGTGCCATTTAGAAAGCATTTAATCTACATTGCTCCGCCCCACCCAGGTGTTAAATGGGCACCCAGTAGGATGTGAATGTCCTTGATTGGGTAAGCATGTGCGCACTTGGTGACTGGCTGAATTGCTCCAACCCAGTGCTGAATGTTCACTGTCATTTGCAGAATTGTAATTGAATCCAGGGACGGGGTTAATAATCAATAATGCAAACACTTTGTTTTAAGCTGCAACTGGTAAAGCCCTAAATCAATATCAATATGTTAACAACAAAAATGTATCATACATAGTTTCGTTAAATTAATGCAGACATACAAGTAACTCTTCTCCTGTGGGGATTCCTAATTCTTCTATATTGAGATTCATCAACATTAAATGATCTTGGTTTTAAACTTCTTAACACACTATATGAACGTGACGGTTTCCAAACTGCCTATGCATACATGGCATACATGGGCAATTACCTTCAGCCAATTAAATTATCCTTCCAAAAATTTCCAATCATTTATCGTACTGCATGGATGTGAAAACTTTATCTTTAGCATAATAAAACAACATGCAATGTATGCTTTAAAATGTACCAATCACCAAAATATGAATACACTATAGTGTATTCAAAATATAAGGTTCAAATATTACTTCTACAAAGAAAAATTGCAGTTTAAATACACTCTCAATGAACAGTAAAATGTCTTGTTGAGCAGACTAGTTAGCACACACATAGGCAATAACATTATAAAGGGCGCGCAAGGAACCCAACTCCAATCCATCTTGGGTTCCGTTTCAGCCCTAAAAACTGGGTTTTATATTATCCTTTATTTTTGTCATACTCTTTATCTGTTTACCTACAAGTATAAAATGACAGGCAAAGTATTTGGGGTAGATCTTATACATTTTTGCCTTACATTAAAAAAAATCAGGTTATCGGTACACTTTAAAATTTAACAGGTACAAATTCATAAATGATCATTTCAATTTCATTTGAAAATTTCCGGTACTTAACCTTAATACATTTTGTAAAAGTTAATAACAGTAAGTTTATGAGAAATTACAAAGAGCTGACACTTTCTTACCAAATATTAAAATTGGCATCTTGACCCCCAACTTCAGGTTGACTACCAGGTTAAAGTCCTCTGTATTCTAACTGTAGAAATATGCCAACGTACAGTGCATCCCAGAAAAAATGAAACCCCAAAGAAACGGTCAGTGTAACAAAAACTATGAGCTTTATATGATTCCTTGCTTTGCATGAAGTAGAAGGAACATATGCTTTCAAACGATGAATTGATGACATTAATAAATACATCCTTCACTATTAAGCAACTTTGTTTTTAAAATGTCATGTGGCAAAATCCAATTGTACCAGATTTTGGTAAAATCATGTACAGGTTAGGGTCACATATAAACACAACAAAACATGACCTGAAGGAAACACAAACTTTAAAACCCACTGAGATCATTTGTTGTGCTTCTTTGTAATACCATCATCATAAATAAAGGATAGTGATAGAGATATTGTGGATGGTGGGCGTAAAAATGGCATATTTTGTCCTAGAATAGGTCTATGATTGTTATGAACAGTGATTTTTGCATTTTTGAAAAAATAGCCATCATTTCTTTCAACAGCATATTTATAAGGTAGCCCAGCTAGAAATTGAGCAGTGAGGTCCCCTTAACATGTTGATACCAAACAACCTTTTTCAACAGAACATTCCAAGTCTCAAAAACCTGCTTTGCCCCAAGCCTGGGTATAGTTCATTAGCAAGTTAAAGTGTCATGTGTCCCTTATTATAAACATACATTCATGTTGTAATTCTACAATTCACAGCACTTCATATTTTGCATTTATTATAATTATGAATGGAGAACGAATTGAGAAAATGTCTGAACCTGCAAACATTCACTGCATTCCAAAGTCGCCCTTCAAGTGCACTAGCCGCTATGCATCAAGAGTACATGTACATTGATTACCAAGAAAGAAAGAAATGTTATCTATCAGAGATCATAAATTGTATGATTCTTTATTTGCAATGTCTTGTTTGCAAAGTCATTTCAACTGATTGGATTGCTCTGATCTGTGCAAAGTATATACGCCAATTACAAGGTACATCTTAGTACACATTGAGGCCTATATGTCACAGGTGCTTTGGTAAACACTACCTTAACGAAAGACTCGAGATTTCTGTTTAATAGTTTCATTGTCTTCATTCAGTTTAACCCTTTCAGGGCTGAAGACAAAGTTTGAATAATGTACTTTTCGGGAGGTCAACGAAAAGCTTGTCTTTCTCCTTGGAATTTAATTACACATTCATTCTCACTGTCATTATGAGGTTTGATATCAAGGAACAATATGTACAGCAATATAAAGAATGGGGGAATGGAATAATAACAATAATAACAACAACAACAAAAATAATAATAATAATAATTACATTTACTATATTTATATAGCGCCTTTTCCGGAGGATACTAGGATGACCCCGTAGTCGAAGGACACTGAATTTAGAGTTGTAGATGTATGTGTTTCTAAATGTTTTTGAAAGAAGTAAAGTGAAGTACTATCTCTCAGAAATGCAGGGAGTTTTTTTTCCATAAGAATAATAAAAATAATAATAATAATAATTGTAATTTATAAAGCGCATAATAATCATCAATGACATTCCTCTATGCTCTTTACATTATTACATTCATACATGCATACAACTGTCTTTCAGAATGATTAAAAAGCCTACTTCACAAATATAATCTATGGTACATATTTGCAAACTCAGTAGGGGTGAAAGATAATGGTATCTATGGTCGACAGTGGAATCGGAGAACAAATTTAAAAAATAAATATTCCCATGGATTTGGTCGCACTTTGTGCCATCCCATCCTTTCTTGCTTTATAGGTAGTTGGGGTTTACAGGTGGTAAAATTACTTACCTGCTACGATACCTGCAACGTCTTTCAAGGTTTTGTCAGTTTCATCTAAATATAAATGATGAGAACATAACTGCATCTTTATCAAAAACATGTATTCATAAGATTCATACATGCAGTACCATATTTACACATTATAGGTTTTCATGTTAATGTAGCTATATGTAATTCAAACAAAGAACCAAGTTCAGAGCTCATAACCAACTCTCTGAAGGGGGAATTATAAATAAAACTACAAGAACCACACAGTGCTTATTCATTGAGCTGATTGAAAACTGTAAATAACCTTTAGTGCCTGAATATGGGCGACACAGATAAATCATCAGATAAGAACCATCTGGATGTTCCATGAATGAACAAGTTAATGAATAACTTCCAATGATGTAAATATCTTTTCTCTACTTAGCTATGCAACAGTCAAAGGGATATATCAAATATAATTTATGGATGATTTTAATAATTTTGAGAAAGGTATTAGTAATTGCCTACTTACCAATACCATCTGTAAGAACGAGACATAAAATTTATATTAAAAAATGAATTAGATATATTGCCTGCTGGGGGCCATAAGGGATATGATTAAATGCATTTCTTACTCTCTCCAGATGATCAGCATTTGAAACAAAAATATATATCAAGGTCAAGTATGGTAAATTGCTGCAACTGGTCGAATTCAATGACCTTAATGCAATCACTAAGCAGTCCACAATCCAAACAAGGTTTTTTTTTTACTTCACGATTCTTTTGGATCAAATGCAACTCTGAGATGAGGCCTTGAAAAAGTATCAAAAGAGTACATGCTCATGTGGTTGTGTAGTATGGGTCCAGCTATAGGATGAGGACAGCACTGGCATCATAGGGATATAGAAGAGGGAGAGGAGTGGAAGAGGAGAGTTGAGAGGAGGAAGACCAGGAGGGGGAGAAGGGAAGAGGGGAAGGAGGAGAGAGGGGAGAGTTGAATGGAGGGGGAGAGGAGGCGGGAGGGGATGGGGAGAGGAGGGGAAGAGGAGGGAGATGGGAAAGGAGGGGGAGAGGAGGGGGAGAGGGAAAGATAGGAGAGGAGGGGGAGAGGAGCGACAACGTGGGAGAACGGGGGAGAGGAGGGGGAGAGGAGAGGATCGAAGAGGGAGAGAAAGGGGAGAGGATGGGGAGAGGAGAAGAGGGGAAGAGGAAGGGAGAGAGGAGGGGGATCAATAATTTCTGCTCTCTTAAATATAAATTGGAGACAAAAATTAAATTGCTTCCATTAAATGCATTTACTTTATATCAAATTCAAAATATGAATTTAGTTTTAGATTGTTTGATACATGTGCATACAGCCAAGAAATCAGAAAATATTTACAAGAATACTTTGAAATGTTGCATGTTTTTTTTACATAGAATTCTTAAATATGTTGTATATTGATATATGAATCATTGGTTTTATTTCACCGTTAATTTATTAAAAAAAAACTTTGATCAGGATGAGTTTGTAAATTTTCCTTATAAAAAGGCCAAATAATTTACATGCACATTCCCAAATACAACACACAGATCTTTTAAAAATCTGTTACTATTCCATACCATACACATGAACTTCTTCAAAGTAATAAAGATATTTATGAAGAAGATTAAAGAAAGCAAGAAAAGAGATTCAAATCATAGCTCAAGGAAGGGCGAACAGCATTATTTCATCTCTAACTTATCGGTATTCACGTTACCTCTTTTGGGCCCCTTCTGATCTTTCTGATGTTCCTCTACTTGAGACATGAAAGCATCACGTACACCTTGCTTATTGCTGCGTATAGAAAGAAAAGTTATCTAGATCTTAATTATTAAGCCCACTTGACACTATAACGATCCTAGTACGATCCAATTTTGGAAGAATTTGCAACATGTAAAATCTTAATGAATAGAAATATGATTAAGAAAATGTAAATTTCAAGGGATTTCGTGTTTCCTTGAAAGAGGAAAAGCTAAATCGACTCAAAATGTTAGTGGCATCAGACCAGAAATGCAATTGTCTACAATTTGAAGCCGATTCAGCTTTTATTCTGACTAGAAGAGTTTAACGCACTAACTTTCTGCTGGTTGTTAGTATTCTTATGGGTGGGTACCTGGTAGGATGTGAACGTCATTGTAATTGGATTAGAATGTGCGCGCTTTTTAACGGGCGACTGGCTGGAATCATCCGAATCAGTGGAGAATATGCACTGTCATGTGCAGAATTGTAATTGAATCCAGTTTTTATTAACATTGTAACTGGCCGTGAAACCCTTAATAAAAAGCAGTTATCGATATCAATATGTTAACAACAACCATAGAGCAACAATAGAATATCATATATAGTTGCTTTAAATTAACTCTTGCCTTTGGAGATTCCTATTTCTCCATTTTGAGATTCAACAAAAATAAATGATCTTGGTTTTAAATTTCTTGTTGACACACTGGAAGAAGGTGCATGACAGTTTCTAAAATGCCAATTTATGCATGGCATACAATTACCCTTAGCCTACTATCTATCAATCATCCTTCCAATCATCTATCCAACTACATGGATGTGGAAACGTTCTCTTTAGCACACTAAATCACACACATGTACATTATTGCTTTAAAGTGTACCAATCACCAAAATATGTTTTGCACTTGATGTTAGGGGTTCCACACTTCCATGCCGCTATACTTGCATTCAAAATATAAGCTTCAAATATTACTTCTGCAAAGAGATAATTGCAGTTTAAATACACTCACCATGAACAGTAAAACGTCATGTTGAGCAGACTAGTTAGCACACACAGAGGCACTAACATTCTAATAGGGCGAATAAGGAACCCAGGTCCGACTTGGGTTCCGTGCGTGCCCTAATTGCTTGGTTTCATGTTATCCTTTTTTTTTCTTCATACTTCATATAAAATGCGAGGCAATTTTTTTTTTTTTTTTTTTTTTTTTTGGGGGGGGTGATTTTTTACAAATTATTTTTTCAGGTGATTGCTACACTTTAAAAATTGTAAGGCACAAATACGATCATAAACGATAAACGGTCATAACAGATCATTTCAATGTCATTTGAAAATATAAATGCTTTTAAAACTTAATAACAGTAATTTTATGAGAAATTACAAAGAGCTGACATTCTCTTACCCAATATTTGGTTCGGCATCTTGACCCCCAACTCCAGATTGAAATCCAGATTTACATCTACCACAAAAAGTCCTCTGTATTCTAACTGTGGAAATATGTACAGCGCATCCCAGAAAAAAACGATACCCCAAAGAAACGGTTAGTGTAAAAGAACTATGAGCTTTATACGATTCTGTGCTTTGCATGAAGTAGAAGGAATAAATGCTTTCAAATGATGAATTGATGACATTAATAAATAAATCCTTAACTATTAAGCAAAATTTTTTTGAAAATGTCATGTCAACATCCAATTGTGTCTGATTTGGGTAAAATCATGTTAAGGTAAGGGTCATACATGAACACAACAAAACACGGCCTGAAGGAAACACAAACTTTAAAACCCACTGAAAATTTGTGTGTGCTTCTTTGTAATACCATCATCATAAATAGAGGATAGTGGAGATATTGTGGATGGTGGGTGTAAAAAAATTGCATTTAAAAAAAAATAGCCATCATTTTTTCAACAGGATATTTTCAAGGTAACCCAGTTAGAAGTTGTGCAGAATGGTCCCCTTAACATGTTGATACCAAAACTTTTTACAACATTCCATGTCTCAAAAACCTGCTTATCCCCAGCCTGGGTATAGTTAATTAGCAAGTTAAAGTGTCATGAATGTGTCCCTTATTATAAATATACATTCATGTTGTAATTCTAAAATTCACAACACTTCATTTTTTTGCATGTATTATAATTATGAATGGAAATCACATTGAGAAAATCTCAGAACCTGTAAACATTCACTGCTTTCCAAAGTCGCCCTTCAAGTGCACTAGCCCCTATGCATCAAGAGTACATGTACATTGATTACCAAGAAAGAAAGAAATGTTATCTATCAGAGCTCATAGGTTATATGATTCTTTATTTACACGCAATGTCTTGTTTGCAAAGTCATTTCGACTGATTGGATTGCTCTGATTTGTGCAAAGTAATACACAAAGTACAATGTACATCTACAAGTACATATATATGCCTATGTGTCACAGGTGCTTTGGTAAACATTACCCAAAGGAAAGACATGTTCTAACTAATTTATAGTTTCATTGTCTTCATTCAGTTGAACCCTTTCAGGGCAGAAGACAAAGTTTGTATCAGGTTTTCATATATTCTACTGAGGTGATGATCAGATTTGGCAAGACTTGTGAGCGTCAGTAGTAGGCCATGTTTTTATCTATTGAAATGTTTATTGCTTTATAAATATAGGCAGTTGGGTGTTCATTTCATTTTATTAATTTATTTAAACACGGTAACTCTCTCAGCCTAAACGGCTGTTTTTCAGAAAGTCTGTGTTAACTGAATAAAAATATATAAATTATAATACAAACAAAAGCCAGTAACAAAAGATAACAAAACTTAAACATATGCAAAATAAACAAATCAAATAAAAACAAAGCAAAACTTAATTGGCATGAGTAACTATGAAGAATAATAAGAAAATCTAGATGGACCTTCGACTGCGCGCAGCCGAAAATTATGCCTCCGCCATAGAGCCATTTTACAAACCAAAACAGAAGCAATTTAAACATTTCAAGTTTGATTGTAATCCATTAACAGGTTCTCAGAATATCGTATTTATAAGCTATTTTTCATATACATGTATGACCCTTTGATCTTTGACCTCACGACCCTAAAATCTAATCAGGCCATTATGGCTCTGCAAGATACAAACATGTCCTGAGTTTGATAGTAATCCATCCGTCAGTTCTAATGAGAATACGTTCACAAGCTATTTTTGCATACATAATGAGCCCCATGACCTTTGACCTTTGACCTCATGATCCCCAAAATCTACTCAGTTCATTAGCTCTGCAAGATACATACATGTTTTGAGTTTGATGGTAATCCGTCCATCGGTTCTAATGTAAATGCGATCAAAAGCTATTTTTGCATACATAATGAGCCCCATGACCTTTGACCTTAGACCTCGTGACCCCAATATGTAATCAGTTCATTGGCTCTGCAAGATACATACATGACCTAAGTTTGGCAGGGATCCATCAATCGGTTCTTGAGATGACGGGATAACGAGCTATTTTTGCATACATAAAAAGCCCTGTGACCCTTGACCTAGTGACCCCCAAATCTAATCAGTTCATTGGCTTTGCAAGATACATACATGACCTAAGTTTGGCAGGAATCCATCAATCGGTTCTTGAGATGACGGGATCCCGAGCTATTTTTGCATACATAATAAGCCCCGTGACCTTTGACCTAGTGACCCCAAAATCTAATCAGTTCATTGGCTTTGCAAGATACATACATGACCCAAGTTTGGCGGTAATCCGTCAACCAGAAAACATAATGCCTCCGTCTACTTTGTAGCAGAGGCATAAAAAGTGTCTATTATTATACAGGTGGTTGTGCATTTCAAAGAAACGTAGAATAGGTTTTGGTGCATTATTATAAATTGTTTGGTGCATCATTATTAAAGTACAAGTCCACTCCAAAAATGACTTACTTTCAATAGAAGCAGAAAAATCAGACAACTAATAAGAAAGTTATGAATTTTTGAAAAAGTATGTAAAACTATGGAACAATGGAAATCACTACATAAATTACCAATTTGGGTATCAGTTTGTGACGTCATGTCCTCACTATTTATCAATTGCTTTATATAGTTTAATCCCATTAATTTCCCTTTTTATCCCCCATGACATTTCACAAAATCTTTTATGAACTTTGAAGAATTGATACTATTTTCTGAATATTTTATATTCATAATTATTGATTTTTATATAAATAGTTTATCAAAATTCACATTTTTCATGATTTAACTGGAAAAAAATTACTCTATATTAGTGCATCCACACAAAAACATATTACTATCAATCTAACTTGGATGCTGGTGTGAAGAAATAAGATTCTTAGGGGAAAATAGGAAATTTATATTATCAATATAAAGAAAATAATTAGTGGATAGTGAGGGCATGACGTCACAGCCTCATGAGTGAGTTGCAAATTTGTCTAGAGATTTTCAAAGTTTTTCAAGTCATTAAAAATTCATAACTTTCTTATTAGGTATCCGATTTTGCTCAAACTTTTTTTGATTGGTTTGTCTGATTTTTCTGCTTCTATTGAAAGTAAGTTATTTTTGGAGTGGACTTGCCCTTTAATGTCCTTTTTTAACTTTTTTTATCACAGGTGTTAAAACGACTTACCTGCTACAATAATTGCAACATCTTTCCAGGTTCTCTCTAATCGAACGTCAATTGGAACTAAATATAAATGATGAAAACATAACTGCATCTTTATCAAAAACATGTATTCATAAGATTCATACAGTACATGCAGCACCATATTCACACATTATAGGTTTTCATGTAAATGTAGCTATATATGTGATTTAATCAAAGAACCCAGTTCAGAGCTCATAGCAAACTCTCTGAAGGGGGGGGGGGGGTTATAAATATGACTAAAAGACCACACCGTGCTTATTGATTGAGCTGATTGAAAATTGGAAATAACTTATAG
This sequence comes from Mesocentrotus franciscanus, assembly GCA_037976565.1. Lineage (NCBI taxonomy): Eukaryota > Metazoa > Echinodermata > Echinoidea > Camarodonta > Strongylocentrotidae > Mesocentrotus > Mesocentrotus franciscanus. Next base: position 27,514,620 of record CP137682.1, read on the forward strand.
TGTCTAAATATGGGCGACACAGATAAATAATCAGAGAAGAACCATTTCGATGTTCCATTAATGAACAAGTTAATGAATAACTTCCAATGATATAAATGTATTTTTTCTACTAGCTATGCAATAGTCAAACATACATAATAAAGACATGGATGTTTTTTGTTAATTCTGAAGGAAAAAAACAATTGCCTACTTACGATATACATCTGTAAGGATGAGACATGAAAACAAAAAGGAATTAGAATCATATAAGAGATATCGCCTGCTGAGAGCCGTAAAGGATATTTCTGCATTTCTGCTTTTCTGACTCTCACCAGATGATCTAACTAAAAAAATTGTAACGATAATTTAGATTTATATAACGCTTAATAGGAAATACAGTCTCTTTATCAAAACCCTGTCATCAGATTCAAGCATGCACAATATGTACAATCTCCACTCCCTGGGGAGGGGGGAAGCATGTTTGGTGAATGAAATGAAAATGAACACGGACAATTGATAAGGGTAGGGTGTAAGGGTAGGGTGTGAGGGAGGGGTCCTGTCATCTTCTTTTCTAGTCCTCCCCATTTTTTTCTCTTTACTGCACACGACCTTTGTACCGTTTGAGTCATTGTGATCCCCACAGGGTATGGCCAATACCTCTAAAAGCCTGGATGTTCAACTCTTGGGATTTAATTTCGATAGCTTATTCATAATATTTCTGCTACGGGTGAATGAGCACCAGGGTTTTTAAAAAGTGTTGTCAAATATGCCTTGTTCCAAGTTTGGGCTTAAATTACCAATGCGGGTCAGGCCATATGCATGTGCTTCTTTGGTCATAAATCCTTTTAAAAGGTTAAATTGTGCCTCGTGCTTCATTGCTTCATTGTTTAAAATGATGCAATGAAACTAGGCTTTCATTGAACCTTGTTTCAATCCCTAGGATAACCTTTAACTATTTCGAACAGCCTACAAACTTCTTGTTTCATGATATCTAAGTTCTCTCTGCTCACTTGTCCACTGCACCATTGCACACGCGTAAGGAGCATATGGTGTTTATCTCGAATAGCGAGGGAAAACTCAAAGGTTACTAAACCCAAATGCAAGAAAGGACATTTATGATAATAAATATCAAATAAATTGAAAGCAGACTTTCATTAAAAAGATAATATCCCAGATAAACTTTATCGATTTTGTATCACTCAATGAGAAGGCCTAGGTTACCTTAAACAAGGGATGCGAATGAAGTCAACATTGTAATCATCATAACAAAGAGAATATCATAAATTTTGCTTGTAATAAGCATTTCTTTGAGTTTCAGTTGATGTTAACAATTCTTTTCTTCAACTGCCTAATAGTCAATGTAAATGAAGGAGCAATTGTTCTGGAATGAGATAACACACATATGATAGCTTTTGACCCAAATTCATTGCTTTAGCCCAAACTTGGTACAAGAGGATTTTGACAATACTTTTTGAAAAGCGTGCTGTTCAGTCATTCGTGGCAGCACAATTTTGAAAATAGTATCATTAGACAGGGCATTTTTTCTTCTTTACATGACATATGACTAAAGGTCACACAGGTTATAACTCTTTAATTAGAAGCTACCAAAGTTGGGTAAACTTTTTTTTTGGATACACACTGTGTATAAGACTACAAGAACCACACAGTGCTTACGGTATTGATTGAGCTGGTTGAAAACTAAGTGAAAATAACCTATAGTGCCTGAATATGGGCGACACAGATAAATCATCGGAGAAGAACCATTTCAATGTTCCATTAATGAACAAATTAATGAAAAACTTCCAAAAATGTAAATAACTCTTCTCTACAAGCTATGCAATGTTCAAACATATATCAAAGACATAAATGTTTTTTAATTATTCTGAAAAAATAGCAATTGTCTACTTACCATTTTCATCTGTAAGGATAAGACCCCAAAAAAATGAATTAGATATCATATGAGATATTACCTGCTGAGAGCCGTAAAGGATAAGATAAGTGCATTTCTGACTCTCACCAGATGATCTAACTGAAAAATATTGTAATGATATTCTGGATTTATATAGCGCTTAATACTTAATACGAAATACAGTCTCTTTATTATTACCCTGTCATCAGATTTACGCATGCACTCATGTATTCATAAGATTCATACCTGCAGCACTATATTCACACATTATAGGTTTTCATGTAAATGTAGCTATATGTAATTTAATCAAAGAACCAAGTTCAGAGCTCGTAGCAAACTCTCTGAAGGGGGATTGTAGATGAAACTACAAGAACCACACAGTGCTTATTGATTGAGCTGATTAAAAATTGGAAATAAAATATAGTGCCTGATTATGGGCGACACAGATAAATCATCAGAGAAGAACCATTTTGATGTTCCATTAATGAACAAGTTAATGAATAACTTCCAACGATGTAAATATCTTTTCTCTACTAGCTATGCAATAGTCAAACATATATAACAAAGACATGGATGTTTTTTGATAATTCTGAAGGAAAAAAACAATTGCCTACTTACGATATCCATCTGTAAGGATGAGACATGAAAAAAAAAGGAATTAGAATCATATAAGAGATATTGCCTGCTGAGAGCCGTAAAGGATATTTCTGCATTTCTGCTTTTCTGACTCTCACCAGATGATCTAACTAAAAAAATTGTAACGATAATTTAGATTTATATAACGCTTAATAGGAAATACAGTCTCTTTATCAAAACCCTGTCATCAGATTCAAGCATGCACAATATGCACAATCTCCACTCCCTGGGGAGGGGGAAAATGAACACGGACAATTGATAAGGGTAGGGTGTAAGGGTAGGGTGTGAGGGAGGGGTCCTGTCATCTTCTTTTCTAGTCCTCCCCATTTTTTCTCTTTACTGCACACGACCTTTGTACCGTTTGAGTTATTGTGATCCCCACAGGGTATGGCCAATACCTCTAAAAGCCTGGATGTTCGACTCTTGGGATATAATTTCGATAGCCTATTCATAATATTTCTGCTACGGGTGAATGAGCACCAGGGTTTTTAAAAAGTGTTGTCAAATATGCCTTGTTCCAAGTTTGGGCTTAAATTACCAATGCGGGTCAGGCCATATGCATGTGCTTCTTTGGTCATAAATCCTTTTAAAAGGTTAAATTGTGCCTCGTGCTTCATTGCTTCATTGTTTAAAATGATGCAATGAAACTAGGCTTTCATTGAACCTTGTTTCAATCCCTAGGATAACCTTTAGTTACTATTTCGAACAGCCTACAAACTTCTTGTTTCATGATATCTAAGTTCTCTCTGCTCACTTGTCCACTGCACCATTTCACACGCGTAAGGAGCATATGGTGTTTATCTCGAATAGCGAGGGAAAACTCAAAGGTTACTAAACCCAAATGCAAGAAAGGACATTTATGATAATAAATATCAAATAAATTGAAAGCAGACTTTCATTAAAAAGATAATATCCCAGATAAACTTTATCGATTTTGTATCACTCAATGAGAAGGCCTAGGTTACCTTAAACAAGGGATGCGAATGAAGTCAACATTGTAATCATCATAACAAAGAGAATATCATAAATTTTGCTTGTAATAAGCATTTCTTTGAGTTTCAGTTGATGTTAACAATTCTTTTCTTCAACTGCCTAATAGTCAATGTAAATGAAGGAGCAATTGTTCTGGAATGAGATAACACACATATGATAGCTTTTGACCCAAATTCATTGCTTTAGCCCAAACTTGGTACAAGAGGATTTTGACAATACTTTTTGAAAAGCGTGCTGTTCAGTCATTCGTGGCAGCACAATTTTGAAAATAGTATCATTAGACAGGGCATTTTTTCTTCTTTACATGACATATGACTAAAGGTCACACAGGTTATAACTCTTTAATTAGAAGCTACCAAAGTTGGGTAAACTTTTTTTTTGGATACACACTGTGTATAAGACTACAAGAACCACACAGTGCTTACGGTATTGATTGAGCTGGTTGAAAACTAAGTGAAAATAACCTATAGTGCCTGAATATGGGCGACACAGATAAATCATCGGAGAAGAACCATTTCAATGTTCCATTAATGAACAAATTAATGAAAAACTTCCAAAAATGTAAATAACTTTTCTCTACAAGCTATGCAATGTTCAAACATATATCAAAGACATAAATGTTTTTTAATTATTCTGAAAAATAGCAATTGTCTACTTACCATTTTCATCTGTAAGGATAAGACCAAAAAAAAATGAATTAGATATCATATGAGATATTACCTGCTGAGAGCCGTAAAGGATAAGATAAGTGCATTTCTGACTCTCACCAGATGATCTAACTGAAAAATATTGTAATGATATTCTGGATTTATATAGCGCTTAATACTTAATACGAAATACAGTCTCTTTATTATTACCCTGTCATCAGATTTACGTATGCACTCATGTATTCAAAAGATTCATACCTGCAGCACTATATTCACACATTATAGGTTTTCATGTAAATGTAGCTATATATGTAATTTAATCAAAGAACCAAGTTCAGAGCTCGTAGCAAACTCTCTGAAGGGGGATTGTAGATGAAACTACAAGAACCACACAGTGCTTATTGATTGAGCTGATTAAAAATTGGAAATAAACTATAGTGCCTGATTATGGGCGACACAGATAAATCATCAGAGAAGAACCATTTTGATGTTCCATTAATGAACAAGTTAATGAATAACTTCCAACGATGTAAATATCTTTTCTCTACTAGCTATGCAATAGTCAAACATATATAACAAAGACATGGATGTTTTTGATAATTCTGAAGGAAAAAAACAATTGCCTACTTACGATATCCATCTGTAAGGATGAGACATGAAAAAAAAAGGAATTAGAATCATATAAGAGATATTGCCTGCTGAGAGCCGTAAAGGATATTTCTGCATTTCTGCTTTTCTGACTCTCACCAGATGATCTAACTAAAAAAATTGTAACGATAATTTAGATTTATATAACGCTTAATAGGAAATACAGTCTCTTTATCAAAACCCTGTCATCAGATTCAAGCATGCACAATATGCACAATCTCCACTCCCTGGGGAGGGGGAAAATGAACACGGACAATTTATAAGGGTAGGGTGTAAGGGTAGGGTGTGAGGGAGGGGTCCTGTCATCTTCTTTTCTAGTCCTCCCCATTTTTTCTCTTTACTGCACACGACCTTTGTACCGTTTGAGTTATTGTGATCCCCACAGGGTATGGCCAATACCTCTAAAAGCCTGGATATTCGACTCTTGGAGATATAATTTCGATAGCCTATTCATAATATTTCTGCTACGGGTGAAAGAGCACCAGGGTTTTTAAAAAGTGTTGTCAAATATGCCTTGTTCCAAGTTTGGGCTTAAATTACCAATGCGGGTCAGGCCATATGCATGTGCTTCTTTGGTCATAAATCCTTTTAAAAGGTTAAAGTGTGCCTCGTGCTTCAGTGCTTCATTGTTTAAAATGATGCAATGAAACTAGGCTTTCATTGAACCTTGTTTCAATCCCAAGGATAACCTTTAACTATTTCGAACAGCCTACAAACTTCTTGTTTCATGATATCTAAGTTCTCTCTGCTCACTTGTCCACTGCACCATTTCACAGACATAAGGAGCATATGGTGTTTATCTCGAATAAAGTCAAGATTGTAATCACCATAACAAAGAGAATATCATAAATTTTGCTTGTAATAAGCATTTCTTTGAGCTTCAGTTGATGTTAACAATTTTTTTCTTCAACTGCCTAATAGTCAATGTAAATGAAGGAGCAATTGTTTTGCAATGAGATAACACACATATGATAGCTTTTGACCCAAATTCATTGCTTTAGCCCAAACTTGGTATTTTTGACTCTCACCAGATGATCTAACTGAAAAATATTGTAATGATAATCTAGATTTATATAGCGCTTAATGCTTAATACGAAATACAGTCTCTTTATTATTACCCTGTCATCAGATTTACGCATGCACTCATGTATTCATAAGATTCATACCTGCAGCACTATATTCACACATTATAGGTTTTCATGTAAATGTAGCTATATGTAATTTAATCAAAGAACCAAGTTCAGAGCTCGTAGCAAACTCTCTGAAGGGGGGATTATAGATAAAACTACAAGAACCACACAGTGCTTATTGATTGAGCTGATTAACTCATCATTATTCATATCATATGTGTGACGCGCGCATTCTCATGCATGATTCAGACTAGCCTTATTTGGTGATCGATCCCTTTTATTCAACCAATCAAATATCATCTCCAAGTTCCTCATCGCTCATTGGCCTTTTTTGATCCATGTTACATAAATATTCATGAAAAGAGCTTTACAAGAGGTTCGTAGATTTTCTACGAACGACACAATGTAAATAAAAGAAAATTAAACTTTTCGTGTCCACCAGTGATGAAAGGCGCTCGGGCTGACGCCCGCGCCGATGTCTGTCTCCATAACGTGTTTAGTATAATTGCCTTAAAGCCCGCCGCATATCAGATAGGCTACATACATATCCGAAAGCTATTTCTAGATTCCTTTCTAATTGTCGGCTGCTATTTACTTCCATGGATTTTTACAATTCCATGATTGTTTGATAAGAAATACTTAACCCTGCTGCATGTCCATCACTTTGTAATTGTTCTTTGTCAAAATGCCGCGAACTGAGTCGCGATCGTGCAGTGATTTCAAACTTGTCTAGCCTTCGAAGCAACATTTTCAGGTGGTGCGCTCCCGGATATTCGAACTGACAATTCGGTTTATAAAAAATATAACATTGCTGACGATATATATATATATATATATATTATCAAAATAGACAAAGACGAAGTGAAAGGGGTCACCATCCAATCATTGCAATACATACATAGAGAGCGTATCAAAACAAAGTTTACCCAACTTTGGTAGCTTCTAATTAAAAGGTTTTATCCTGTGTGACCTTGAATCATATTTTATTGTAAAGAAAAACTAATACCCTGTCTAATGATACCAATTTCATAATTGTGCTACCAATGATGACTGGACAGCAGGCTTTTCAAAAAGTAACGTCAAAATCCCCTTCTACCAAGTTTGGGCTGAAGCAATTAATGTGGGTCAAAAGCCATTATGTGTGTGTTATCTCATTCCAAAACAATTGCTCCTTTGTTTACATTGACTATTAGGCAGTTGAAAAAAGGTGTTAACTTCAACTAATACTCAAAGAGATGCTTATTACAAGGACATTTATGACTTTCTCTTCGTTATGTTGATTACAATCTTGCCTTCGTTAGCATCCTTTGTTTAAGGTTACCTTCTCATCGAGTGTTACAGGATGGATAAAGTGTATTAGGGATGTTGCCTTTTTTATGAACGTCTGTTGTCAATTTCCTCGATATTTATCATCATAAATGTTCTTTCTTGGATTTGGGTTTAGTAGTCTTTGAGTTTGCGATCGATATTCGAGATAAACACAATATGCTCCTAAAGCGTGTGAACTGGCTCAGTGGACAAGTGAGCAGAGGGAACTTAGATATCATGAGACAAGAAGTGAGTAGGCTGTTTAAAATAAGTAAAGGTTATCCTGTCGATTGAAACAAGGTTCTGTGGAAGCCTATTACATTGCATCATTTTAAACAATGAAGCACTGAAGCACCGGGCACAATTTAACTTTTTAAAAGGATTTAAGACCAAAGAAGCACATGCATATGGCCTGACCTACATTGGTCCCTAAAGCCTAAACTTGGAACTAGGCGATGTTGACAACACTTTTTAAAGACCCTGGTGCTCATTCACTCGTGGCAGAAATATTATGAAAAGGTTATCGCAAGCCGAAAGTACATGATCTTGAGGTGTACGCCCAGAGTGCCGACATAAGTTCTCCAGCAAAGCGTCAAGAGGAGTATAGTCTTAGAGCTGAGTTAGCTGATCTGAAGAATGATGTAGCACTACTCACAAAGAGTGTCCAAGAGCTGGTCAAGGAGAAATTGACTCATGGTCAACATGCTCCGGTAACACAGAGGAAGGATCGGAGGAATAAGTGCTATAATTGCGGAGAAGTTGGACAATCTCGTCAGGATTGTAAGAATGAATGCATCTGCTATAGCTGCAAGGGTAGAGGACAATTTGCGAGAGATTGTCCTGCAAAGATGGCGCAAGAGACGTCCATCCCGGCAGCCAAGAATGTTCGTGCTCCTTTGACTGCAAAGACTGAGCTACTGGGTCGGCTGGTTGCGCCCTGTCCATGCAGTGAGGTACAGATTGCTGGCTTGCAGATTGGGTGTATTTTGGACTCTGGAGCACAAGCATCGATAATCCCTGCTTCCGTGTACGATCGATTTTTGAAGGATAAGCTTGGTGAGCCTCAACAAGCGGATGGTCTCTTTTTGCATGTTCAAGGAGTAGGAGATATAGAGGTACTGATTGAAGGATTCATAGAGGTACCGATATCAATACTGGACAGAAGTTGCAAGGAGTTTCCTGGTGGTTGCAGACCGTGCTCGTCCCGTCGATGATGCTGAATACCCTATCTTGGTAGGCTGCAACATCCTTGATCGTCTCAAGAATGAATCGCTTCCTCCTACTGTAAGACTGGCGATGTTACAGAAGAGGAAAGAGAGCCAAGAGCAAGTACCAATTTCAGCGAGTTTGATTAGAATACATACCAAAGGGAGTGAAGTGATACCCCCTTTTTCGGTTCGAAGAGTAAGTTGTGATGTAGCTGGGAGTAGTTTGTCAAGCAGTGACATTATAATCCGCCCGACATCAGACAACAGGGAGACTACTGTGCAAGTCTATGAGGGATATCATCAAGTTGAGGATGGAGCTTCTCTGGATGTACTACTGGCGAATAACAGTAGTAGGGAACTACACATCCCCCCTTCGACGGTAGTTGCCGAGGCCTCATCGGGGGCAAGAAAGGCTGAAGTTGTACTGGATATTCAGGATGATAGTATAACAGTTGGGGTATGTGAAGTGATCAGCGAAGAAGGTGCTGAAGCAGGTTTGACATCTGAACTACTACATGAAGAAGTTTCTCTCCCTTAGGGATACAGCTCAAGGGTTTGCTGCCAGTTGAGACGAAAGCTGTGTCTGAACTGTTGCAGAAGCATGCAGAGGTGTTTTCTAAGGGCCCCTATGACGTTGGGGAATGTAATCTTATTCCACATGAGATAAGGTTGGAAGATGGGCCTCCTATCAGACTGCCATACAGAAGAATACATCCAGCACAGATCGCAGATGTAAAGAAGATGTTGCAAGAAATGGTGGATCAAAAGATAATCAGACCATCAAAGAGTAGCTTCGCGAGTCCTATAGTCCTTGTAAAGAAGAAAGACGGGTCGCTACGTCTCTGTATTGATTATCGGAAGTTGAATGACCGCACGATCAAGGATTCGTTTCCCTTGCCAAGGATTGAAGAGACGTTAGAGGCATTGCATGGCGCCACCTACTTTTCTACTCTCGATTTAGCTCATGGCTATTTTCAGGTAGTAATGGAGAAGGACTGTGTGGATTTGACAGCGTTCCGAGTACCATGGGGACTTTTTGAGTTCATTAGGATGCCGCAAGGACTAACTAATAGTCCGTCCACATTCCAGAGGGTAATGGAATACATCTTGGGAGACATGAACTTGATTGAGATTGTATTGTACTTGGACGACATTCTTGTGTTTTCAAGCAGTTTTGAGGAACACTTGAACAGGCTGGACAGGGTGTTGACAAGGCTTCACCAGAACGGACTGAAGGTGAAGGGGAAGAAGTGTGATCTACTTCAACGTGAGGTCATGTATCTGGGACATATCATATCTGGAGATGGGATAGCGGTAGACCAAGGCAAAGTGCAGCGTATTTCTATGTGGCCAGTACCCAGAAACGTGAAAGAAGTTCAATCCTTCCTTGGACTTGCTTCGTATTACAGAAGATTCATCGAGAACTTTTCGAAGATGGCTGGTCCTCTGCATGCGATAACGGGGAAGACGTCCAAACAGGCTGGGAAGCAGAAACCATTCCAATGGAGAGAAGAGCAAGAGAAGGCCTTCAAAGAGTTGAAGGAAGCCCTGACAACGGCACCAGTGTTAGCCTATCCGAAGTTTGACAAAAACTTCATTATTGAAGTAGATGCATGTATTCGTGGGTTAGGGGCCTGCCTCCTTCAAGAGGACGATGATGGGAAAGCTCATCCAGTAGTGTATGCAAGCCGAGGATTACGAGGAGCCGAGAGGAGGTATCCAGACATGTCAAGCTTCAAGCTGGAACTTCTAGGGCTAAAGTGGGCGGTCGTGGATAAGTTTGGTCCGTATATCCAGGGTTCTCATACAGTAGTGTGGACGGACCACAACCCCCTTGCACATTTGAAGACGGCAAAGCTGAATGCGACAGAGATGAGATGGGTTGCTCAGCTTTCACTTTATGATATCGAGATTAGATACAGACCAGGAAGAACGAACAAGTGCGCAGATGCGTTAAGTCGCTGCCCCGGGAATGCGGAAGCAGAAGAGCTCAGGGCAGAACTCGAAAGAGTTGCTTCCTGTTTGAGGATAGAAGTAGGAGGAAACGCGACTGCTGAGAAGTTACAACCTAACCAACCAAAGGCAGAGAATGTGGTACCTACTGTTTTCCCTCATACTCACATCAGGATTTGTTGGAAATGCAGGAGAAAGATGAAGCCCTGAAGGAACTATTGAAGCTATGGCATGCCAAGTGGAAGCTGGGACAAGAGTACAACCAGAGTATTCCAGGCCTGAATAGTTACATGAGAGAGTGGTCGAAGTTCACGATGTATAAAGAGGTGTTATACAGAGTTGCACCAGATGCAGTGCTTGGTAGTATACGGCAGCTGTTGGTGCCAGTGGCGCTACGATCGACACTTCTGGAGATGGTGCACGACAGGTGGGCTCATCAAGGAATTAATCGAACATTTGAAGTATTGCGAAGGAGATGTTACTGGCCTGGGATGCACCATGACGTGAAGAGACACATAGGACAGTGCTTTCGGTGCGTGTCTGCGAAGTCGCCCACGCCAGCTGTGCGCCCCTATGAGACATCTTTTAGCTTTCCAACCACAGGAAATAGTGGCAGTCGACTTTTTGAAGTTGGATCGGGGACGAGGAGGATTTGAAGATGTCCTAGTGTTTACTGATGTGTTCAGTAAGTACGCACAAGCGGTGCCCTGTCGTGACCAGTCAGCACTGACGGTGGCCAGAGTAATACAGGGTCACTGGATTGCACACTATGGGGTACCAGCCAGGATTCACTCCGACCAGGGGAGGTCGTTTGAATGTCACGTTATCAGAGAGCTGTGCAAACTTTATGGGATAGCGAAGTCACGCACAACCGCGTACCATCCAGCAGGGAATGGACAGTGCGAGAGGTTTAATAAGACGTTGTGCAGCCTTCTTCGATCTTTGACCCCAAGAGAGCGACGGAATTGGCCAGATTTGATTCAACATGTATTGTATATATACAATACTACCCCACACAGAGTGACTGGAGTAAGCCCTTATTTCTTAATGTTTGGTAGGCAGCCAATGCTACCGATAGACCATCTGCTAGACAAGTTAGATGATAACTGGGGAGAGGACTATGTTCAGAAGCAAGCTACGCTTTTAAACAGAGCACATCAGATTGTCAAGAGTAGATTACAACAGGCAGCCAAGATGGAGGCTGAGAAACATGATCGTCGTGCAACTGACCCTGTGTTGCAAATCGGAGTTCGTGTGTTGCTGAAGAGGAACCATTTCACTGGTCGTCACAAGCTAGTAAATAAGTTCTATGACACTTCATATATTGTTGTGAACAAGAAACAGGAGGATGACCTGTATGAGGTGCGACCAGCAATGGGTGGAGATTCGAAGTGGGTTAATCGACGGCATCTAGTCTTAGATCCACGTAGAATAGAGACGGATGTACTTGAGGAAGTATTGCCAGATCATGTAGAGGAAGCTGTATTGTTGTCGACAGATAATGAAGACGATGAGGATGATGATCAGGATAGTGAAGAAGATGATTTCTATCAGTCTTTTCAGTGGGTCTATGCAGGCAAAGAGAATGATCCGAACTTAGAGGAGAGACCGAGGCCGAGACGATCGAGCAGAGCTACGAAGGGTGTAAGTAGAAACCCTCATCGTCTCCCTGCATCTGTAATCACTGGACTTCCTGATTAAGTAAATGGACTTCTTATGTGCAGTTTTGCATAAGAATAGAGATTTTGTATATTTCTTTATTTGGAAAATATTTTATCTTTATTTGATGGAAGAGATATTTGCTAGTGTTTTCCTTATCTGGAGAGGTAGGAATAGAGAAAATAGGAATTCGGTATAGTTCTTTAATTGCGAGGTAGGAGATGAAAAGAAATTTGATATACTTCATATTCAGAATAGTAGGAATATAGAAGTTAGAATTTGGTAATTTCTGTATTTATAAAACCTGAGACAATTAAAACATGGCTGTGTTTTCTGTTTAGGAAGTTTGGAGCCGAGAAGATGGGAATTTAGTATATTGATGGATGTATCGTAAATTCTCACAATTTGTTTAGAATCACTGATGAAGAGTTTTGTTTTGGTTCGGGAATATTTGTAAGAAAATATATTGTTTCTCAATATTTTTGACATAAAATGTACGAGTTGTAATGTACTTTTATATGTGCAAGTTGACTGGGATAGGATGTTATGGGTTAATACAGGATGAGAGGACTTCAATTTTGATGTATTTGAGGTAGTAACCCTTGTGACGTACGATTTAATGATAATGATGTTTTATTAATGATATTTTCTCTTGATAGTGTCCGGAGTTTGTGCTTTTAGGTAACACAGTGACACAAGCAGGGAAGGCGTTACCTTTTCATGTGGTGGTATAAGGTGTATATATGCGTAGTAGTGCGTATACAGTATAAATATGATGGTTTATATGTCCTAACTATGATTCCATGAACAGGTGTTCTTTAGTTATAAAGGTGGAAATTGATAGGTATTGGATATGAAAAGAAAATATTGGTTAATTTTGTTCATTGGTATTTATGGTACATTTTGAAATGGGCCAAGGAAAAAGAAGTTTGCGTTTTAATATAAAGATGTATTTTTCTTAAGGGAAGATTTTGATCAGGAGTGTTAACATTCGGGACGAATGTATTTCAAGCAGGGAAGTTGTCGGGATGTGAAAGTTTTAGATCAAGGTCTTTAAAGAGAGACTAAAGTTAGGAATGCGAGGTACTGAAGGAATGCTAACGTATGGGGAGTGGTTAATCACCTGTTAGGACCGTATCACTGAAGGAGTCTTTAGTAGTAATGTCCTTACTCGATGTTAAATTAGTGTTTGATATGAACGGAGATACATGTGGAATTAACGCTTCAAAATATCTTAGCGAAAGGATTTTATGTTACGCCTTGAGTGTAAGCTACTCTCGAGCGTGGGTTTTCTAATACGTGCTCATTGCCATCTAAAGCTATGCTGAGGGAACGGTGTGCAGTCACCAGTCGGCTGAGAAACTTTAATTTGAGTCTACATTGAACGAGTATCTGTAGCTGAAAGCCGACTGGTTTTTGCTAGTTCTTCAAGTGACCTTGGGGTTTCTTATTTCTTTGCTTTATTGCTTCGCAATAAAAGTAATTGAACTTCAGATATCTGTCACGACTCCTTCATTTGAGTAACCCGAGTTACTAATCCTACTCATCCCGGTGGAGCTCACCCCTCCCCACCCCCCGACAGTAGCTGTCCTAGAGGATGGTTGTCGTAGGGGGTAGTTGTCTGGGGGTAGTTGTCCGGAGGGTAGTTGTCCTAGGGGACAGTTTTCTGGAGTTTTTAGAAATGATATTTGAAGCACATATTTTGCATAGTAAAGGTACGTGTTACCTCTATTAAATAATACAGAACAGAAATATGTTTTGGTGCTTGGTACACTTTAAAGGGGAGGTCCACCCTGATAAAAAAAAAAAGAATGTAGCTGGTATTAAAAGCAGAAGTAGTTGTCTAGGGGGTAGGTGTCCTAGAACCTGCAAGCGCATATGAGTGCATCGTGTTGTGTTAATTGACAGCGACTTGTAACTAAACTTGCGGTACCAGTTTTTAGAAATGATATTTGAAGCACATATTTTGCATAGTAAAGGTACATGTTACCTCTATTAAATAATACAGAACAGAAATATGTTTTGGTGCTTGGTACACTTTAAAGGGGAGGTCCACCCTGATAAAAAAAAAAAGAATGTAGCTGGTATTAAAAGCAGAAAACAAATTAGTTAAAGTTTGAGCCATTTACGATTAAAATTAGGAGAGTTATGGTTGTTTGAAGTTGTCATCAGTGAAACACAAATTACAAATTGACAACACTATGACGTATCTTGCGAGGTCCTCTCCAATTTTGCTCTAGACCTTATACAGAAAATTTCATAAATTGTCAATTCTTTAGCTTTTGACGATAGGGTGGTATAGGAACACGTTTGCAATAACTATATTTAGGGTGCATGTATGATTGAAAATATTGAGGGAAAATAAAAATGTCTGATTTCATTTAGTATAGAGCACGTGGGAGGGGGCCTAAGGGTACCTCCCCAGATAGGTCACAGAGTTGCCAATTTATGTTCGATTGATCGCAACTTAAAAATCATAACTTTCTTAATTTTAATCAGAATTCCCTCTAACTTTAACTTATCTGTTCCTCTCATTTTTCTGCTTCTATAAAACAAATGTAATATCAAGGTGGACTTTCCCTTTAAGTATGCAATAAACAAGATAATCACTTTACAATCCTACCTGATTGGTATGCGTAGCAGAGGTAAAAACAGATCAGTAGAAGCACGCCGACCAAGATAACGAATAAGATCATAATCGCATAGAAACCACCTTTGTATGTCCGCTCAGATTTACTCTCCTGTGGATCATCTGGCATGATCAAACGTAACAAATTGTGTACAGAATGGACTTTCTTTTGAGTACATTTCCATGCACACAATATTTGAATGCAATTCATTTCAGTTTATTGATAAAAATCACTGTAATCCAGTCCGAAGACTGATACATACAAAGTTTACAAAGTTTTACATAGTTGATATAATTATAATTATATGAAGGAATACAATACATTCATCAAAATTGACAAGGAACATAAATTAAAATTAGAAATAAAGATTTGTTTAAAGTATTTCAGTTTAAATTGATAATGAACAGAAATTATAACAGAAAATATAACATTAAATACATATACTATCTGGATTATGCTTAATATCACATACATACATTAAGATATCAACTGCATTTCACTAAGCTACCTGAGCCGTATAATGAACTCGACAGGTCTCGTTCATTATCCGATTGTGACTTAACCTGCAGTGCATATTCACTAATGTACTCACAAACATGAATTATTTGTATGAAGGAAATCCAACATGTATGTATGGATTGTCAATTACACGAACTCTGTAATGGGCATTGTGAGGGCCTACGGTCCTGAAATGCGCTTTTAATTAGAAGAACTTATTATCATTATTATAAAATTCCATTTAAAATTAATGATAATTTGTATCAAATTCCCCTTATGCCTGATTTCATTTTCATCCTTATATTCTAGAGAGTAAGTGTGGTGAAAAACATGTCAAAATTTGATCAAGAACAATGTCACTTTTACAAGAAAGTCCGGCTATGTCATTTTGACATTGCAAAAACAGAGGTTCCTATGCCGACGCACTCATTTACACATAGTTTAGGACTTGTGTATATGAAAGATGGCATTTCAAGGCTTGTGGACAAAAGAGATATTATATCCTGCATCCAAAATGTATTGGTGTTTGATTGGTTGAGAGCTCTTTAAGTGACCAGAAATATTTCAACCATTTTAAGGTTTCGAAAATAATATCGCTAGTGATATTCTTTTTTCTCGCAATGTGGTCAATAAGGAATCTAAAAGATCTCGACCTTTCGTGCGCCGCTGCAGCACTTCGTCAGGTGATAAAAACTTATGTAAGCAAGGGTGTTTTATATTCTACGGGAGGACCGGCGCGACGGTCAATAATTCGATCGATAAATGGAACAATAACGCACAAGGCCTATTGGCCGACGCACACGGTGCTCGACCAATCAGTAGGCCGCTGGTTCGGCTAATTATGCACAAGGCCTAATGGTCGACGCACACGGTGCTCGACCAATCAGCAGGCCGCTGGTTCGGCTCGCCTGCTGGGCGGAAGCAATAGCGAGCTCAACCAATCAACGGGCCGTCTGCTGATTGGAATCGACCGGTGCTGGCCGGCTGGACGGGGAGTGTCATGACGAAGTGTTGCAGCGGCGCACGAAACGTCGAGATCTTTTAGATTCCTTATTGACCACATTGCGAGACAAACGAATATCACTAGCGATATTATTTTCGATACTACATCCGCAATGAGTAATATATTTAGCATCATTTTAAGGTTGCTTTGAAAAAGTACAATGTGGGATTTTGACAATTCAGCGAGCCTCCAGCAGGCAACTCCTGCGGTGTCACGGGGCTCACGCCGTGCAATCTAACTGCATTGTACTACTGCAGTACCTGTTATTTTGTTTCATTATACATTTTTTATTTAGGATATTAAAGAAAATATACCTTGCCTTCTTTTTGAGGTACTGGTTTAAAACTACGCCCCTCAGCAAATAGTACTATTGGAGTCACGTCTTTCCCATAGTTTTAACCACAACCTCTCAAGACAGTGTATATTTGTATTCTGACATTAGGCATTTCTCACTATTTTTACTCATTTGGGGATGAATACAGATCACTAAAATAGAGACAAGTTGTGTTGCTGGCATATTCTGTTAAATCAGAATTGCGCAGTTAGACGTACATAAGCAGACAAGGGCACTCTAGCAATATAATAAATATACCTACTTGGAGTGTTAACACTGACTGCTTCTGTAGTTGGAACCTGTGTAGTAGGGGCAGAAGAAGTCTTTATCCATGGGCAATCAGAAGTTACTCGGGGTGATGGATCGTCTTGTATTTTACAGACCGTATTGCTGGTATTGCTGCAAAGGGTCACTATAATGTTATTCACTATAACATCACATCCTACGCATGGTATGCACGCACAGCAGTTGTTCACATCAGGTATGAAATCAACATCGGGGCAGACTTGGCAACTGAGAGGTTTGTGGAAGGAAGATATAAATGTCGAATATAGAATAATAATAATTAGAACTAGACTTGAATTCGTCACTTAGGCGAAATAGGTGGTACGTACACGAAAGGGCTCACTTCCGCGGGACATTTAAAATTCTACCTTCAGGCCAAGTTTCATGACAATGGCTTTATCCATTCTTGAGATTTCCTGCGAACAAATTCATGGAAGAATAATAATAAATAAAAATCTTGACGAAATCAAAAGGTGATACGTACGAGATGTACGTATCACCTAATACTAGTAATAATAAGAAGAAGAACAACAATTTAACGCTTTTGCATAGCGCATAACATCCTATAGTGATGGGCGAATATGTGCCCTCGTCAAGGCCACTGGTGGCAAGGAGGTACGATACATACAAGGAGGAGCTTATCACTTGTACCCAAAGATCTCGACCTCCTGTCCAAAGCAAACTGAAAGCATAGTGATTCAAAGAGATGTAATTGCATCCTCAATACACTTCCCTGATTATGTCTTTTTATAGCCTTAATTTTGCCATTTTTTTTTTTAATTTTATAAATAATATCTCTTTTTTAATCAGACAGTTTTAGCTAAATGATTTAATTTCAAATTAGTTATCTCTTCATTTCCCAACACTTTTTAGTTATTATTGTTACATGTGTGTATTTTTCTAATGTCACTTTCACATGTTTATGTTATATGTAACAGGCAAATAACTACCAAAAATACAAACCTTATACATTAATGTGCCAACAAATCTTCATGCTTATATTGTGAAATGAATACAAGGGATAATATTTCTCTGGGATATTTACTGTTGAATCTAAATATTTTTATACCTAATGAATGTGATGATTATGTTAATTCTTGTGATGGAAATGGTATGTTTTCTATCACACATTTTAATTGTAGAAGTCTAAAGAGAAATGTCGAAAATATGAGTAATTTTTTGAAATGGTTTACACATAAGTTTTCACTCATTGTATTAACAGAAACATGGTTAAACAATACAGAAACATCCCTTTTAGAATTGCCAAATTATACCTTTATTACAAACAACCGTCAAAAAAGTGTGGTGGAGGAGTAGTCATATATCTGAACAGTTACTTACAATGACGAGAAGACTTAAGGATATTGAATGATTGTTTCGAAACGATTTGTCCTGAAATTCATTGTCATAATTAAAAAAAATGTTTTTATTGTAGTATATAGACCTCCAAGTAAACCATCAAAAAAAAATTGAAGGTGTTGAACTCATAATGCATAACATATTGAATTAGAAGAAAGAATTTTATTTCTTGGTGATTTTAATTTTGACCTACTATATCCAGGTTCATCTGTCGGTACTTTTGTTGATACATTTACGTCATACTCTTTTTTTACCTCTGATATCAAAACCAACCAGAATTACACCTCACTCTGCAACCCTCTTCGATAATATATTTACAAACGAATCTGATAATTCTATTAAGTCAGGTATACTTGTTTCTGATGTGAGCGATCACTTACCATTTTTTTAAATTATTGATTGCGATTATGTGAATGAAATTCAAAAAATAAGTTATGTTACATTAAAACGTAAGATTGACGATGATTCCATTGTAAAATTGTGTACACTTTTACATGATCAGAATTTGGAAGAAGTTTGTAAATCAAATGATGTTAATCATAAATTTGGTGCATTTCTTGATAAATATATATTCATTTATAATAGGCCTACATGTTTTCCATTGAAAAAACTGAGCAAAATAGAAAAAGAAATAATCCATGGTTAAATGCATCTTTGAAGAAAATTGCAATTTTTGTTTTTATAAATTGCATCATAGGTTCATAACTAATCCTACTCCTTATAGGAAAGCTAAATTTAACCGTTATAGAACTATTGTAAACAATGAAATACGGAAGTGCAAACGTGATTATCATAATAATAAATGTAATAGTGTTAGGGGAAATATCTATAAGACCTGGATAGCTATAAATGATGTTTTGAATACATCTGATGGCAAGAAACAATGTGATACTATATATATTGCTTAATGGTGAATTAACTGATGATAAAAATGTTATTGTTAATAGTTTCAATGAATATTTTAGTACTATTGGCACTTAGATTGCTGATAACTTGCCGAATTTGAATGTAGATTTTAACAGTTAAACAAAATGTAAATTACTCTCGATCAATGTTCTGCGAATCAATAACATCTGCAGAAATGTTTAGATATTGTAACAAAATTAAGAATAATGCAAGTCAAGGTGACAAAGACATTAATATAACAGTTTTTTTTAAATCTATCTGTTTTGTTACGCAACCATTATGCAATTTTTTAAATCTCTCTTTGGATCAAGGAGTGTTTTCCCATAGTCTTAAGATTTTTAAAGGTATCCCTGTTTTTACAAAGGGGGATCGAGTCCAATTATCTAATTATAGACCAATATCGATTTTATCCATTTTTGTCAAGACTTTCGAAAAACTTGTTTATAAGAGATTTATTTCATATATTGATCAAAACCAGATTCATACAAAAGACAGATTGGATTCAGAAAAGGTTATTCAACACTGATATTTGGCTCTTGTAGAATTAACTACCCAAATATATCAAGTATTTGAGGAAAAGAAATTTTTTATTAGTATATTTGTAGATTTATAGAATGCATTCGACAGCATTGATCATTAAATACTTTAAAACAAAATGGAACATTATGGTATAAGGGGTATACCCCTAAAATGGCTTCATAGTTATTATAGTGATCGTAAACAATATACATTTATAAATAACCACAAATCTGATTTATGTAACATATCTGTTGGTGTGCCCTAGGAATCCGTTTTGGGGCCCCTGTTATTTCTATTGTTCATAAATGATCTTCAATCTATTAATGTCAATTATACTCAATTATCTTTGCCGATGACACAAGTCTATTTATTTTAGGTAACGATGAAACAGAAGTTTAATAATGCATTGAATGTAGAAATGTAAAATGTTCCTAAGTGGTTTTCTGCTAATCGATTGGCTGTAAAACTAGATAAAACTTACATGATACATGACATTCAAACCTAAGAATAAGTTTATTATTGAAGACTAAAAACAAATATTTATTGGAGATTGCTTAATACAACAAGTTAAAAAGACAAAAGATTTAGGAATTACAATTAATGACAAAATAACATGGAAATTACATATTGATGATATTTGTTCGGTTTTTGTTCTAAAATTTCTCTAGCTGTAGGGGTAATGAAAAGGTTGATAACTGTTGTTCTAATGAGGATTCTTTTAACTTTGTATTGAACAATGATTTTACCTTGTTTATCGTATTGCAATATTATATGGGGCACAGTGCAATTTGCAATACACAGCCCCTTGCCCATACAACCGCTTTATTTCAACAGTTGCGTATTTTAAAGGTGGATCAAATATGTAGTTTCCAAGTAGCAATTTTCTTGTACTCCTATTTTTAAGAAAATTTTACCAGATAGTCTTAAATATTATTTACTTCAAATAATTTCATCTTTATTGATCCATGGTAATACATAGAAATTCTGTTCCCATTGGATTTGGTACAAGGTACAATAATTTTACAATAACAATGCACATAGAACATAAAGGAATCACACTAACGTTTTACAATTTTGTTTTAATATTTGCCTACATGCATATGATTATTTACTAATATATACGCATGCATTTTATGAATGCATTACCATTATTCCTTAATGTTTTAAATATACATATCGGTTTCAGAATATTGAAATAATAATATTTGCCTGGTATAGTATCATGACATGTATCCTGCCTGCTAAAGTACTTGATGTGATATATCTACATACATGTAGTTATGAACTGTAAAATTAAGGGATATCAGATTATGAGGTGAATATAGAAGAATGAATGCAGTCATGTATAATGGTGCATTATGAAGAAAACAAGCAGTCACCGACCCCTCCCATTATAAACTTTTGCAGACAATAATAATAATTTATTATTAATTATTAAATATTAATAATAATAATTATATCCTTTTATTACATTTTACATGACCAATAAATAAATCACGCCTCATAAATACCAAATCTTGAGATGCATGGTACATAAAATCATACCTACAATTCTGGGTCTACCAGAATTTCCATTTACATGACCAATAAACAAATCACGCCTCATAAATACCAAATCTTGAGATGCATGGTACTTAACATCATACCTACAACTCTGGGTCTACCAGAATTTCCACTTACATGACCAATAAACAAATCACGCCTCATAAATACCAAATCTTGAGATGCATGGTACATTTTAAACATCATACCTACAACTTTGGGCCTACCAGAATTTCCACTTACGTTGACTTATTCGTCCTGAAGTCCATCTCTCCTGATGTGCAATACTCCTGTACAACTTCAGCCGGACAATCGTACCGACACTGTTGAAGAATTACAATCATATATGCAATCATATTTCATAGAACTGTATTATTTTCAGGATCTTGCAATAATCCTTGTACATCTTTATCTATTAAGTACTAAACATGGGTGTCCCTTCTGTTAAAACTAGCTCTATGTCAATGAGAGTATTCAGTGGGTTTTCAAAATCATACAAACACATACATCATATAGGATACAATAAAATGGCCATAACATGTTTTAAAAATCAAAAGAGAAAAAAAGAAGAAAAAGACACAGTACGGATGGTGCATGTACATTCAATAAACTTGTATAATTTACTCAGAGAAAATTCAATAAGGCAAAGTATGTTTCGGTAATGTCGCTCAGTCTGATTTTTAGAAAATGTTCACAGTATTGAAATAATTACCTTTACTATTACCCTGGATATTTTAAAAACACCCTAAATATATATATACCTGGTTACAGAAGCTCTTAATCTTCTCTCAACAGCCGACAACAGTAGACTTAAATTCCCAAATACAGAGTCCAGACTCGCATCTACTGAATAATAGTTTACAATGCCTCCATCAAACATCTCGTTTTGCATTAGAGAAAGTTGCAGTGTACTTGCCTAGCCATCTTCAATAGATTGTCTTTCCATAGAATTGTGATTTATACGTAATCTTTTTAGAATCTGTGTATTTTTTCCTCTCTTCATTTTGATGTTTTTTTATAAGCATTATGGCTTAATCTTGTTACTAGCACCCCCTAAATAAACCCTTCAAAAAGGTTTGGAAACTCAAGTTTGATTTATTATATCTCTCTTGTCATGGGATGATCATTGCTTTGTTAAATATTATTAGAAGGCTTGTTCATTCCTCTTTTAGATTGTTAAGAGCGGCCATAAAATGAGCAGTACATTAGAATAAGGGGCAGGGTCAAAAGTGAAAAGTTGCAAAATGCACTTGTATATTATGTAGCGCACTACAATGCACCCTACACTGCACAGCAGTAATACACTCTTCTAAGAAAGAAGAATGCAGTCAAACAAGAGCAATGCATTTTGCAACTTTTTACTCTTGGCCTTGCCCCTTATTTTGATGAAATGGAATTCCATGACTGAACAAGACAAATGCCACTGCGTCTCTTATATGCCTCCGCCCTAAATTCAGTATACGAAATGGATGGAAATATTTGTGACATATCACAATGAAAACGAAAAGCCTATCTCTTGCGCTTCTTGAGATATCGCAACAGCGAGCCTAAAACCTGTAATTTCAGAAATTGACCTCGGTGACATTTGACCTTTAAACCCAAAATCTGATCAGATCATTTCCCTATGTTGATACATACTATCACCAAGTTTGAGTCTCATATTTCTAGTGGTTCTAGACATTTTGCAATAACAAGGGTAATAGCTGGAATTTAAGAAGTTGACCTCTGTGACCTTAGCCCTAGTTACTCCAAAATCACATCAGACTGTCTTCCTATGGTGATACAAATTATCACCAAGTTTGAGCCTCATATTTCTAGTGGTTCTAGACATTTTGCAATAACAAGGCTAATAGCTGGAATATCAGAAGTTAACCTCTTTAATCTTAAAACTTTAACCTAGTTACTCCAAAATCTAATCAGACCGTCTTTCTATGGTGATACACATTATCACCAAGTTTGAGCCTCATATCTCTAGTGGTTCTAGAGATATTGCGATAACAAGACCAATACCTGGAATTTCATAAGTTAACCTCTGTGACCTTTGATCTTTGACCTAATTACTCCGAAATCTATTCAGATCGTTTCCTTATG
This sequence comes from Mesocentrotus franciscanus, assembly GCA_037976565.1. NCBI lineage: Eukaryota > Metazoa > Echinodermata > Echinoidea > Camarodonta > Strongylocentrotidae > Mesocentrotus > Mesocentrotus franciscanus. The sequence goes on from CP137682.1 coordinate 27,537,857, forward strand.
ATCATACATACTATCAACAAGTTTGAAGTTCATATCTCAAGTGGTTCTTGAGATATCGCGTTAACGAGAAAGCGGGACGGATGTACGGATAGACAGACGGACGGACCAACAACTCGATGACATAATTTTTGGACTCCGCCCACCGAAGGTGATGCCGGAGACATAAAAATCATAAGAAATAGATTATCATTTCAAAGAGAAATGCATGAACACACTGTCTAGTAATACTAAACATAGCGATGATTATGCCATGAAAGAGATATAATCAATCAAACTTGAGTTCCAAACTTTCTTGAGGGGTTTATTTGATATCATGTTCATTATATTAGATAGATAGATAATTTATTGGTTTCCACAATATCTCATTTTACAAAGAGTGTAACAACATATTGAAATATGATTATAATATACATGTAAATATAATCCCGGTACACACTATTCAAAAAATTGTCCTTGAGTTGAATCTTAAGAGATATAGTGGCGGAGCCTATGGAAAAGCAGAGCTTGTTGTGGATAGGCTCCTTTAATTAACTCATTCGCGACAATTGACCACATTGTGTGGTTTGCCGTGATAACAAAAAAACTAGAACAGCTGGTGACCTCAGAGTTCGTCAGGCTCTGCAGAAAAATATTAGCCAATCAGAGCACTCTTTACTTCGTCTTAGAAAAAATCGCAGCCAAAGTTATGAATTTTAGAAGACCCATTATTGGTTGTTTCAGTCAAAAACCGCACGAGCCTACATGAATATTCATAGTGCTATTGTTACCCGCCAATTCTGCCCAGCAACAAGTGCGTGTTCGCGCGCGCGTTCGTGAGACAGATTACAGCTATCGCGATACCTTGCCCTCCATTCGATACACACTTGTTTGTGCGACAACGAACCGTCTATTTTTATCTTTTATTTCTTCTTTTTTTTTGTATTTCTCTTCGCTGTCTCTATTTTGTTCAACTTTATTTCGAAAACTTTGTGATTTTTTTTCATCTTGGTGGACATATATTGCGTGTAATATTTGTTTCTGCTAAATTATGGTAAGTTTTGTTCGACGTGAGCCGGTTTGTTGCAAACGGCTATTGACTTTTGTGTACAATGTGAATGTGCTGTGTGAGTGAGCTGTGTCAGCCGTGTGAGTCTGTGTACGTCGCTGATGTGTTCATGTCATTCATAAATATACAAACTTCGTGTCTGAGACTTCGTGGGTGTTTTCATTTTCCTTCTTTCCTTCTCTTTCTTTCTTTCGTATCTGCCTTTTTGGCCCGATGATGAAAAAATAACAACAAACTAATTGCTATGCCTATGCAAAAGAAGAACATAAATACATATTCTAACCGTAAAAACTAGACCTAGAAGAATCTAGATCTGGGTTCTTGGTTGGTTGGTCCTCCAAAATACTCGTCCGAGTTTGTTTTTTATCTAGTCTACAACGGAAGTAGAATCTACTAAGCTAATTTTTTTGTTTGTTTACATCATTAGTCAGAAATGGAAATGCTTCCTCCCCCCCCCCCAAAAAAAAAAATAATAATAATAATAAAAAATTGTTCTTGACCTATGAAATAATTTAGCAAAAATGTCATCAAAAAACAAATATCACATTCATATAATTTATTTATACATTGACTAAAGTTTTAAAAAATACAATGGAAATAAGGGAAAAAGTTAAATCCAGTAATCGAGCCAAAGAAAGACATTCTTCAGAAGAAGATTAGATTTGTTTTATGTATTTATATTCAACAATATATAAAGGAAAACTCCACTCCACATTATTTGTTTACGTAAACTCTGGGAAGGGGCCTCGCGTGTCTGTCAATGAACTGACCTACATTTCCATCTACATTCCATCAATACGGACTGTACTAGTCTAAGTAACCAGCCCATTATGATGTTCAATGTATTTGTGGCTGCTTTTAAATATTGAAATAAAGGCTCATCGTGATTCAGATATTCAACAATTATTTATGAAATAATTATGATATTGTGAAATCCTACCAAAACTCGTTATATCTCATTATCAAAGAACATTTTCTCAGCTAATTACAAACGATGCCTGGTTGGCAAGCCTAATGCTTGGCATTCGTCAACGATGAGTCATCCTGTTCAGACGTTCCCACGCTTCCCGCGCCTAGCCCAGCTGGCCCAGCGTTATCGATAGGATCGTATCATTTTGAGACATTCCATTTTGAGACAAGGGGAAATTATGAACTCGAAGATAGATAAAATACTAGCAGAAAATATGAGTACCGCAATTTAGGTCAAAAAACAATGTAAGATTTTATCAATACAAGGAAATATAATCACATTTTTCAATACATGACTTAGCCTGACTCCATCCCTTTTTTGTGGGTATAATTTCTGAACACCCCTTATGCCTAATCGACGAGCCCAAAACCCAATATCTAGGGGTGTGGCCTATTCCACTACCACGAAGGGCATTTCCGTCCATATATTACAATCAATGCATGAAAAAGGATATATCTGAATAAATATACACATTATAACACTTTGAGACAGCCAAAGAACAGTAAAGAATGGTTCATAAAGATTTAATTTTCATTTATTTGATGTAAATCACAGACATTCAGCAAAACAATTGTCCTCATGAAATGCATTTCCCCGCCAGTGAATGGTCTATTACTGGTCTATTCCTGGCGCGCGCATGCACAGAACTGTATGCGCATGGCCCTAACAGCTGGATTGCCTCTTTGAAGAGCGTCGTACGCGATCATAATTTGAGAACCATTGTCGCGAATGAGACTACAAATGACCTAATTTAACTAAAGTTACGTTTATAAAATACATTAAAATTTAAAGAGTAGACAAAGATTTAAAAGGGTTTATTGACAGGCTGACAAAATGTAGGTCAAGAGGTTGTTTACATTTTTGAGGGAAATTCACGCGCTAGGAAATGTAATACTTTGTATTACATTGGAAGGAAATGTACAAGCGTATGTACGCTTATCAAGCAAGCGCGGAAAATACCGCCAGCAAATTAAAAATAGCACGAAGGGGCTTTCATTCTAGTTATGGCTTTCATTTTGAATGGACAAGAAGAAAAATTTACGGAGTCTAAAACATTATTAGAGGATTTGGATTAATACTAACGTTAGCACTGCACTGGAATAATTAGTTGGATATATAACGCTGAATTATTTCTTCTCGTGAGCGACCAGCGGGATTATACTCGGGTTTTGGGCTGGCCTTTGTCGTTGGGCCTGATTAGAAAGGAGAGTCCATATCATTATCAACTTGAACTGTTAGTGTTAGTGGCCTTGTTCGCATCTCTACTGGCGGGAGTACGTTGGCGATCATGCCAAAAGCGAAGAAGAAATCCGTGGCCGGGAGGAAGAGGGTGGTGAGACGGCGCCCAGGGCAACGTTACCTCCAAGTCAGGCGGAGAATCCGAGAGCGGATGCAGCGTTACCCTCAAGTCAGGCGAGGAAAAGTCCGAGGGCAAGGGCGAAGGCAACGTCAACGCCTGTCGGAGTGGGCCCCAGCGGCGCCGACGATCAGGGCGTGCTTTCGGAAACATCGGCAAAATTGAATTCGCCAGCGGAAACATCAGAACAATAATTTTTAAACGTCATATCTGGAGAAAGGCAAGTTTGTTGGGCTTGTATATTTTGGCGCTAGTGCAGTTTCGTATCCATTTTTTTAGCAGTTTCATATCCAATCTTATCAAAGGAATTTTAGCCCAATTTTTTACTAATTTAAATCATAATCATTTATTGCATTTTCCACCTGGATTTGGATCACATCCGACATCGGGAATCCTCCGTTTATGGCTTCGATGTCGACGTCGTCGCTCAGTACCGTCTCCACGCTTTCGCTCTGCACCTCAAACTGAAGCTATCAGTCAAAAATTATGCAAACTTCTCGTATGGTTTATGGTATTACGCGCACGCGCTGCACGATACCATGCGCATAAAACCATACGAGAAGTTTGCATAATTTTTGACTGATAGCTTCAGTTTGAGTAGACAGAAATAACCGTCTGGTATGGGTCATTCTTTAATAAAACTGACATTTGTTGACATTCCCCATACACAGACGGTAACCAATACGGCTCGCAACGGGGGGAGAGATTGAGCCGATTGTGCAGCACTTGTTACCCCGAAACTTTCTCCACGATTTTCCTTATTTAGATCTAATTTTCTGATTTATAAATCAGATACAAAAATACTATGTCTATTTTTCTCCTATGTACAGTTATCAATTTTTAATGACTTATTTCTAAATGCAAAATTTACGGACTTACGTATATGAATTATCCAATTTTTATCTCAGAACCAAGGAAACGGTACGTTCATGCATTCGAACTGGTAATCTATGACATGACCCGCCCGATATATTTCCGGGTCAACCGACCAAAACAAGCCCAATGGCCAATCAGAGCACGTGTTTGATATTGGGCTTATGAATATTCAAACATCACCGGCTCAAGCCGGGCTGACTCATACGTAGCTATTGGACGTTCGAAAAGAAAAAATGAATATTCATCAACTTAAACCAAGATGGCTGACAACAAATCTTGTTGACTACAAGACTTTCTCGGATTAATCATTAATATAGGATCTAAATGAGCAAGCTATCGTAAGTCAAAGTAGATATTTCTGTGTTATTTTTCATCTTAATTAATATTCAGTGTAATATTGCAGCCAAAGTGGATATATGAAGACGTAAAGAGTGAAAAATCTCGATGCATATCTCATTCATCGCGGTCCGGCCGAACCGAACCATTCGTTCCATACACTACTGCATACGCCGTACTTCAGTCTATGTATAGAGGCGGTCAGAGGAGCCAGATGCAATCTCAGCGGAACAACCGTCGATATCAGAGACTGAAGCTTTCGGTCTACAGTTTGAGGTGCAGAGCGAAAGCGTAGAGACGATACTATGAGCGACGACGTCGACATCGGAGCCCTAAACGGAGGATTCCCGATAACGGATGTGATCCAAATTCAGGTGGAAATTGCAATATATGATTATGATTAAAATTAGTAAAAAATAGGGCTAAAATTCCTTTGCTAAGATTGGATATGAGACTGCTAAAAAAATGGATACGAAACTGCACTAGCGCCTATATTTTTACCTACCGAAACGAAGTAGTCATTGAATTCGTTCAAAATTTGTTTATGGTCATAGATAATTTCATCATTGATAAATAACTGTGGAATATTATTGCAGAATTTCTTCTTAGTAGGTAAGAACTGCTGCTTAGATGAAAGAAGAGTATTGTTATTAGAGCTGTTTTCAATACAATTTCCAATATATTCACGTTTTGCTTTCCTAATAACAGCAGTGACTTTATTTCTTAAGGATTTGTAAATGCGCCAGTCAGCGTCATCTTTTGACTTTTTGCAGCCTGTTTAGCAGCATTTTCTCTTCAATCAAATCTAAGATGGTTTGGTTAATCCATTTTGATGTTTTATTCTTGATCCTCATTCTTTTTATGGGTGCTATATCATCCAATATATAATTCAATTTACTTTCAAATGCTCCATACGCCATTTGGGGACAAACATATTCTTGTATACAATCAAAATTAATACGTTCAATATTATTTTGCACTATGTTGGGTTTCAGTTTCTTTATATTCCTCATCATTCTATATTTATGCATTACATTACACTTAGGAAGTTTCCCCTTTACACAATATACCATATAGTGGTCACTCAGAGTTACATACAATACTCCACTTGACTGAATTTGCTGGGAATTGTTCGTCACAATCAAATCAATTAATGAACTTGAGTTATTTGTTACACGAGTTGCTTCCATTATAAGTTGCTCACATCTATTATTATGAAACATTAACGCATGTTCTTTGGAATACAAAATGCTGCCCAGTCCTCTTTTCTTATTTTGTCCACAGAACAAATATGGATGGTAGGCGACTCTATCGTTTTCTGGGCCCATCGCAGGGCGGAGCGGACTGGCTGCGCCGATATGGGTTTGGGGACGGTCATCCATTGGGCTGGAAAGCGGGGCCTTCGCTTGGGCCAAACAAACGCATGGCTAGAGTCGATTACCAGTGGCCTGACGAAGCCGACCGTTTTAGTGTTACACGTGGGCACGAATGACATAGAGGGATGTTCGAAGAGGGCGATGGCGAATGCGGTGAACAGATTAATCACATCGAACACTGAGACGACAATAATATGGTCTGACATCCTAGAACGGGTAGAATATAAATGCTGTAGTCCGGAAGAGCAGGGAAAATTAGACGATAGAAGGAGGGCCACGAACCGATACGCTCGCGCCTTGGTCGGCAGGAATGGGGGAAAGGCCATTCCACACTCCGACATAAGGCATAAGGATAGGGCTTTATATAGGCCGGACGGACTGCATCTCTCCAATGAGGGTTTGGACAGGTTTATCACAGACCTGAAGGAGGGCCTGTCCTATCTCGGTTCATCCAAGTAGTTAAACAATGATAATGTTACAAAACACGTTGTTTGTTCTTATATTTCAATGTTCTTATAGTTCAGTGTTCTTATATTTCAGCGTTCTTATATTTCAATGTTTAAGTCTGTTCGGGTAGCAATGTAAATCCCGCAAAAAGTTTGAGTCCGGCACCGCAAGATCATGTTTTTGTTGTTGGGATAAGAGTGCCTTATTTTGGGAGTAACAAAGTTGTGGAGAGTAAATAATAGTTATATGGGGCAGGTTTAGGTGGACATTGGTAAATGACCAGTTTTGCGAATGCTTCATTTCGAAATGGGCATTAACGGTTTAGTCACTTCTTTGAGGGGAATGAATTAGGCATAATGATGTGCCGGTGTGGTAGAGAAAAGTTTATTACGATACTCTGTAGTCTGTTATAGGGTTATAAATTAGCTTAAGGGCGAAAAAGTACATGCCTGTACATGTACATTGGTTAATTTGGCCAATTGAAATGTTAATTCCACCAAAGTGTCAATAGTTAAACATAGATATTCCCTTAGTGCACAAAAATCGTTTGATGACAACGTTGTGATTTGGCGGCCGATCATATATAAATATATTCTCGTTTGGCGGTAATTTGTCAAATTATGCCTCCAAATCACTAATCACATGGTACTGATAAGTTTATTGATCAATAATTGTCATCCGATAATTTTCGACCCCACTCAATTTTACATGCGAGGGCCGGTTGCCAATGTATATTCAGTCGAATTTGTTCGCATGTCAATTCTTAGTTTTCCGGCCCCATTCGATTTGAATGCGGGGGACCTAGTTGTACCTACACATTTTCAAACTCAGGGTGTCACGCTTTAATCTTAGGCATCATCCGATCTTACAGGCGGAGAGGCTGGTATATATATACATCTATATTCTATAACTTTAGGCATCACTCGATTTTATAGGCGGGGGGCTGATATAATGACTTAATGTATATAAGTTTAGCCTAGGCATCACTCGATTTCATAGGCGGGGCCTAGCATTTGTAAGCATTTTTTATGATTCAATATATCTGTGTTATTTTTTCAAACTCAGGGTGTCACGCTTTAATCTTAGGCATCATCCGATCTTACAGGCGGAGAGGCTGGTATATATATACATCTATATTCTATAACTTTAGGCATCACTCGATTTTATAGGCGGGTTGCTGATATAATGACTTAATGTATATAAGTTTAGCCTAGGCATCACTCGATTTCATAGGCGGGGGGCCTAGCATTTGTAAGCATTTTTATGATTCAATATATCTGTGTTATTTTGTTATGACACCCAGAAAATCAAAATGTGCAAAATAAGCGTCCATCTCAAAATGTTAATAAAGCCACGACATAAACGCAAATTTGGTTGTTTGTTATTTTTGTTAGCCGTGAATAAATACACGCTAAAACCGGGAAAGGGAGATTACAGGGATACATGAACCGATACTCACAATTAACTACAAGAGACAAGGGAAAGGGAAGGGAATATATCTGCAGCTTAATGAAACAATAGTACAATGTTATTTGTTCTCAACATGAATGGTATATGTACATAGTTGGCGTGGCCATATCGTTATTTACTCATTGTAATCAATTAAAGAATACTGCTTGAAGACAAAAATAGTCAGGAATCAGGAATGACAATATGCATTCAAATAATGGCATTTCAATTTTCTTCTGAATACACGAACACTAACAGACCTTTTAATCACAGAATCGAGAGAATTCCAGAACTTGGGACCTGTATATATATTAAGGTATTTTGAGCAAAGCGTGTTCTTGTTCTAGGGAGGTGATAGGAAAACGCCTGTCGGGTAGGATAGTCGTGAACTTGATTTCTTTTCTTAAACAAGAAAAGTTATATTGTTATCGATGCAAGCATCTTAATTAGCCCCATAGTCTGATATACTGAAATACTCACTGCTCCGGGATCACTACTGCAAGCAATAGTAGAATCAGTCTGAGCAAGGCAGCTATACATAAATAGGCCTTTCAACACAATGATCTGTATGTGAAGGGGAAAAAATGTTAATGCTTCAAATATCGATTATCAATGACTTTCTATGTATTGTAGCCTGGTGAATATTATAAACACATACATGTACATTGTATAGGCCTACTGTACAATTGAAAACCCATTGATTTATAACAATAATGTTAAATGCACTTTTGATGGATGCCTTAAAGGAAAATCCCACCTTGATTGCAAACAACTCTAGAAGAAAGTAAAATAATCAGAAAAGAATACTGGTGAAAGTTTGAATGAAATCAGACATTCTTCGCATAATTTACTCTTTTTCATTTTCATGATCAGTCAATTCATATTTTGTCTTTCTCTTTCCCATTCTTTTTTGTTCATAGTCAAGACAGCTTCATTTTCATCCCCCTCCGATTCCCCTTCCTCCTTCCAACCCTTCCCTCATTTCCTCTATTCAAAAGTGATCTTCTCATGCTCATCCTTCCTTTCAGTTCTACATACATTTCTTGCAATTTTCCACCTTTTTTCATGTGTTCCAGAGTGCTTTGTGAAACATTCTTTTCCTTCCCCCATTCTCCCTCTCTGCTCCATTTTATCCCCTTTGCCTTCAGTTATTTTTCGCCTTTCTAAATTAGGCCACTTAAATCTCAATCATTGTTTAGCAAAGCATCACCATAAGAGCTCAAGCTGATTTATAAAGATAATGATGGGTTTCCAAATATATTTTCCCAAACGTACACTGATACATAATCACAGAGCACTGTATGCACTAGTGAGAAAAAGTGCCATTAAACCTGTTTTCTCATTGTTTTCCCTCCATTTCTCATTTCAAACATGTACAGTGCGTCTAAAAAAAAATGTACCAATTGAAACTTTTGTATCTCCTAATTAAAAGTCATAACCAGTATGATTTTGAAATTTATTTCATGATAAAGAGTAACTTGTTTTTTGTCCAATGATACCCTACTCGTAATATTTCTGCCACGGGTGACTGAGCACTAGGGTCTTTAAAAAGTTTGGTCAAACTCGCCTTGTACCAAGTTTGGGCTGATGAACGAATGTGGGTCAGGCCATATATGCATGTGCGTCTTTGGTCTTAAATCTTTGTAAAAGTTACATTATGCCTCGTGCTTCAATGCTTCATTGTTTCAAATGATGCAGTGTATCTAGGCTTTCATTGAACCTTGTTTCAATCCCTAGGATAACCTTTAATTATTTTGAACAGCCCAATAACTTCTTGTTTCATGATATCTAAATTCTCTCTGCTCATTTGTACGCTGCGCCATTTCACACTTTAAGGAGCATAACGTGTTTATATCGAATAGCGAATGAAAGCTCAAAGGTTACTTAACCCAGCTGCCTAATAGTTAATATTAATAACTGAGCAAATGTTTATGGAATGAGACAACCCACACATGATGGCTTTTGACCCACATTCATTGCTTCAGCCCAAACTTGGAACAAGAGGATTTTGACAATACTTTTGAAAAGTCTGCTGCTCAGTCATCCGTGGTAGCACAATAAAAAAAAAATCAGTTACCCTTTAATATGAAAAATGTTTTAAGGTCACATAGGTTATATGAATTTCTATAATTTTTCGATATTTTAAATTGGTTGATGTTTTAATGTGTATTTGGATTTGAGGAAGTAGGCCTAAGTACATAGAATATTAAGATTGAATGAGATAAAACAGGGAATCGGTTATAAAGATCGCACAGAAATTCCACAAATTCAGTAATTAGACCCATCTTCGTGTCCATTCCAGCAAAGACTGTTATGACAAGAAAACATTAAGAAAAAGACACGGATGCTTTGTCCCCCTCATCAATACTTTATTACAAAAATTTAACAAACAATATCAAAGCTTCGCTTGAAGAATGTCAGATAGTAGGCCTACAAGTAGTAAACGTTGAGACATATCTACCCAGGTATTTTGTCATGCGCTTTCGACTTTTATGCAGTACGTTTCGAAAGGCAGAAATTATTGTATTTGTTGGGTTAAACATAACACTGTAACTTTATATAAAAACATCATGTTTGTGATTAAGAAACGTGGGAGAAATACAATTTAAGTCCCTCAATTTCAACTGTTTTTTTTCTGCCAAATTTTCATGATGCATTTTGTTTAATGTGTAGACTTGTACGAAATTATGTACCTGCTGGAAACTGTCGTATACAGTGTATGCCAGCACACCTTTTATAAATCCTGCACCAAATATCCTTCAAACAATATTATCATGTATACAAACAGTCTCATGATGCTATAAATGTGTACAGTAAAACTATGTTTCTGATATGTTACTCATGAATAAATATTTGTCAATTTCAGAGTTTGATCTCTCACAGCAAATAATTATAGAACGATGTAGCTTAAACAGAACCTCTGCAAAGCGCGCGCTTATCTGGAATGTGATGGTGCGGTTATCATTTGATGTAACATGGGCAGCTTTCTGCTTTGAACCAGAGTATCAAAGCTGCTTATGTTCTCCCAGACTATTTATACCGCAATAGTGATCGACGATCAACTCTTTGCAAAGAGCGCATCTCTGGAATGTGATGGTGCGGTAAGCATTAGGTGTAACATGGGCGGCTCTCTGCTTTGTATCAAAGTATCAAAGTATCAAGCCCACAAGAAAGTGGAATTATTGGAAATATGCATTTGTAGGAAATAACATTTTATAATAGTCATTGCCACGCAGTTAAAATGTCCATCAATCTTCAGAAGGAACGGGGAAGTGGGGGAGGGGGGCGGAGGACTCACAATGTGATATCTTATCCTCTTTGGAGGCTGTGTTGACTTTTCTTTTTATTTAATGATTACACCATCGAGCCACAACTCGGCCTATTATAATTCATGGCCAAACTTCTCGATTTTAGACATTCTTTTTTTCCAGAAGTTTGCTCAGTATACCAGTATTACTTGCTTAGACAAAGGCATATGACGGGGAGGCAGTCGGGTCACTATGCCCCCCGTCTCCGCTCTGCTATAATCGGGCAAAAAGTCACAATTTCGGGAAGAAAGGTAAATAAAAGTTAAAGAAAGAAGAAAATAAAGCAGCGCTGAAATTAATGACTGCAGAGAATCCTTTGTTATATCTTTTCGATAAGCCTAATATACAACCATTACCAATATTCAACCTGTAACATGCTTTTGTTTTTATATTTTTACATGTAACATTTTTACCTCTGATATTTTTTCCCCTGACATTTTTACCTCTGACATTTTTACCTCTGACATTTTTTTTCTCTGACATTTTTACCTCTGACATTTGTTCCTCTGACATTTTTTCCTCTGACATTTTTACCTCTGACATTTTTATCTGACATTTTTACCTCTGACATTTTTACCTCTGACATTTTTACCTCTGACATTTTTACCTCTGACATTTTTAACTGACATTTTTACCTCTGACTTTTTTCCTCTGACATTATTACACCGAGCCCCCTGTGGTAGGGTCCATGGTAAGGCAATGTCTTGTAATGCCCACCCATAGCCTATCAAAAACACCACTGCTATGGTTTCCATTACGGATAGACTAAGTCAGTAGCTGGATGACGACTTAGGGAAGAATCAACAGGATTAGCAGCTGCTGGGCCTATTACTAAAATTGTTTTTTTCTTGTCTTACACAGTGCTCTGTATTACCTTCTTTTCCTTTCCCCATTCTTCCTTTCTGCTCTATTTTTCTCTCCTTTGCCTTCAGTTATATTTTGCCATTCCAAATTAAACAACTTATATCTCAATCATGGTTAAGCAAAGAGCTCAAGCTGATTTATAAAAGATAATGATAGGTTTCCAAAGATATTTTCCCAAACGTACACTGATACACAATCACAGAGCACTGTATGAACAAGTGAGAAAAAGTGCCATTAAACCTGTTTTCTCATTATTTTCCCTCCATTTCTCATTTCCGACATGTAGGCCTACAGTGCGTATCAAAAAAGTGTACCAAACTTACTTTTGTATCTCCTAATTAAAAGCCATAACCAGTATGATTTTGAAATTTATTTCATGATGAAGAGTAATTTTATTTTTTGTCCAATGATACCCTACTCGTTATATTTCTGCCACGGGTGACTGAGCACTAGGGTCTTTAAAAAGTTTGGTCAAAATCGCCTTGTATCAAGTTTGGGCTGATGAACGAATGTGGGTCAGGCCATATATGCATTTGCTTCTTTGGTCTTAAATCCTTTTAAAAGTTACATTATGCCTCGTGCTTCAATGCTTCATTGTTTCAAACGATGCAGTGTATCTAGGCTTTCACAGAACCTTGTTTCAATCCCTAGGATAACCTTTAATTATTTTGAACAGCCATTGTTCACTGCGCCATTTCACACTTTAAGGAGCATAACGTGTTTATATCGAATAGCGAATGAAAGCTCAAAGGTTACTTAACCCAGCTGCCTAATAGTCAATATTAATAACTGAGCAAATGTTTATGGAATGAGACAACCCACACATGATGGCTTTTGACCCACATTTATTGCTTCAGCCAAAACTTGGAACAAGAGGATTTTCACAATACTTTTTTAGAAGGCTGCTGCTCAGTCATCCGTGTCAGCACTATTAAAATGGTATCATTAGACAGGGTATCAGTTACCCTTTAATATGAAAAATATTTTAAGGTCACATAGGTTATAACTCTTTAATTAGAAGCTACCAAAGTTGGGTACACTTCTTTTGTATACGCACTGTATAGGATTCACACGCTGTCTGCATGTTCGACCATCACCAAGATATATCCTTCACACAATCAAAAAAATCACCACTTCTCAATTCAGAAACAATCAAATGTCATTTTTCACTGTTTTGCTCACCAATGCCAACCGTGTTACAATATTTCCATCGAACGGAGCCATTTCGTGTATTTTTTTTCTTCGCCTAAAGTTGACGTTCGCGCAAGTGCAACAGGTCTGCCGCCCGACACCAACGCCTACACGTTTGAAGATGGTAGCCAACATACGTACCTGCAGGCTGCAGCGCAGAGGTACGCAGCTTCCCGAAGATTCATGCCACGCCCACTCTCCAAAGTGAGGAAGCCATAATGTGCAAATTCACTCTGAAGCTGCGATCCTAGTGTCTTGTGCAGACTACAAATAGGCATATAATTATTGTCGAGTATATTATATAAAGGTTGTGATGTTCCCTGCCTTCCATGATTAGTCTGGCCTACCTATGCTACCGATAACAAAATAATCCTTTTTGTAATCAATGTTTTTTGCCAAATCTCTCATTAGGCATATTTTCATTATAATCCTCTTTTTCAATAAAAAATCTTGTTATTCAAACTCAATAAAATAAGATGGAATAGGCCTACAATATCTGCAACAATACTCGTACATAACAGATGCCTACATACTATAATATATATGTAGGCCTACTCATTTTCCCTAGCTTTTGATACTAATATTATTAGATTGTTTTAATTGCTGTGTGACATTACTCTTTGTGCACAAGTGCAAGCTTTTAAGTCGCTAAGGGATTCCCTGTGAGTAATGACCAATACCAATACACCCAACGCGCCCCGTCCATGGCATATGCCCACTGCACTGGGTGATTTCAAACTCGGTGTCAAAAGCTGGTGTTGGTGTTGGTGAAAATACCAACACCAGCCACAACACCAGACTTTAACTCACCCACTGTACTGTACACATCAGTGTATAATAGAGCTAGTGTGTTGACGTATACGTAGCGCGCGTATGTACGTAGAATAGCACATTTGTTTAATGTTAATGCTTTAATCGGATTCGGCTGCAACAGTCTGAATTTTAAAATAGGTCCATGTAATATTTAATCATTTTAATTTCACTTTCTTTTTGAATGGTTAAACGAAAGAGAGGTCATGTGAGAAACAGAAATTAAAAAAATTGAGAAGCCTTGAAAGATGAAATTGAGTATATATTGATAATGAAGAAAGAACGAAGGAGAGGAGAAGAAAGAAAAAAAAAAGAAGAAAAGGAAGAAAGAAAAAAGAAGAAGAAGAAGGTGGAGAAGAAGAAGACAAAAAAGAAAAAGGACGAGGAGGAGAAGAAGGAAAATGAATAGCAGGAAAAAAGAAGTAACAGGAATTCAGTGCAAAATCTTTGATGGCTGTATAAACGTATAGCATATTTTTTACATGATGTAATAATCATAACAAATAATAATGATATGACGCACTTATATGTATATTGCACCAGATATCTAGTAAAACTATTTCGATGCGCATTATAAATTGAGAAGGTAAGAAAGAAGTAAACATACAAAAAAGACAACAAGTTATTAAAATTTCGATCTCCAATATGTAGTCGTTTTTTCTGGCCTGAATCCCAGTCGATATTTGTGCTCGTTCCAAATCCTTGTGTGTATATAAACAGGACGTTAAATCATTGTGATTGTAATTGTTTTGCCATGACAAATTGTGTATTTATTTTGTATGAATTATGTCACTACAAAATGATTTTTCCATTAAAATGAAAAAAATAATGTTTTTAATTCGTATTTTCCTTATATATTTGACATGACGACGCCCAGGCAACGTTTACATGTCGTTTTCCCGAAGGTTTATAATTCCTTTTAATTTGTGTATAAGTACATGTATCATAAAATTAGTCAACAGTTTTGTAGTAGGGCCATGATAGGAGTGTGTGTGTCGTATAACCTATTGTTTCGGACAGAAATCGTCGTAGAGGGTGCAATTGGGCACGACTTCATGTCCATCTACAAGCAAGGGAAATGTAGAGACAGACTGCTACTGCACTAGCGAAGCCCACAGCATTGCTTCCGCAGAAAATGCAGGGTATGAATTAGAATTGTACATGATAAATTATTTTGAGTATGAGCAAGGTAGCTCTGAGCCGAAAGTCAAAGGTAGACTCAAGGCTTCCTTACAGTTTTGGAAACGCATTGGTGCATCTCAGTTTGTGCTTGATATTATTGAGCACGGTTACAAGTTACCATTTTTACAAACCCCCCAGAAAATGGAACTAGAAATAATAGGTCCGCGCTGTCTTATCCTGAGTTCGTTACTGAAGCTGTTAATGATCTAATTCAGAAGAAACTAGTTGTTGAGTGTGCTACTGCACCTCATGTTGTTAATCCTCTATCAGTGTCAATCCAGAGCTCTGGTAAAAAGAGGCTGATCCTTGATTTACGATTTGTGAATAAATATTTGTGGAAGAACAAAATTCGATTCGAAGATTGGAATGTAGCGCTTACTTATTTTAAAAAGGGAGATTTCATGTTTTCCTTTGATCTTAAGTCGGGTTATCATTATGAAATTTTTCACGAACATACTTGTTTTTTAGGTTTCAGTTGGGATTTTGGAAGTGGCACTAGATATTTTACATTTCAAGTTTTGCCTTTTGGTTTGTCTACAGCCCCTTACGTTTTTACTAAATGTCTTAAACCGATCGTCAATCATTGGCGTAGTAGAGGAATATTCATCGTTTTGTATTTAGATGATGGATGGGGGCGTGCGGCTTCCTTTGATTCATGTGAGGTTGTGGCTAAGGCAGTGAAAAACGACATACTGGAAGCAGGTTTGGTACCTAATGTTGAGAAATCTCAATGGATTCCTGTCCAGTCGTTGGATTGGCTAGGTTTACACTTTAACATGGGACAGCAGTGTGGGTTGTATTAAGATAACTCAAAGGAGAATGAAGGATCTTGAGTTATGTATAGACTCTTTTCAGGCAGATTTACCACAGGTTTCAGCACGAAAAATTGCAGCTCTTGCTGGGAAGATTAATTCTCTGTACCCAGTTGTTGGTACTGTGACTCAGTTAAAGACCAGATTTATGCATCATGATATTATTAGTAGGGACCATTGGGATAAAAACATATATTATCCGTAGTGATAATAGCCTGATTACCGAGTTATTTTTCTGGAAGAAAAATTTAATTACTCTTAATGAACACATTGTTTCTGCTTATTCTATCCCACAAACCATTATATATTCAGACGCCAGTCAGTCAGGCTGCGGAGCCTGGGTTGGTGAGTGTGCTGGTATGAAAATGGTAAGAAATTGGACTGAAGTGGAAATGACAAAAAGCTCCACTTGGGGGGAACTCATGTCAGTAAGTCTAGCATTACAAGCTTTTGTACCTTACTTGCAGAGTAAGACAGCGAAAGTGTTCACAGATAACAAAGGTGTAGTTTCGATTGTGGCCAAGGGAAGCATGATTGCAGAGTTGCACGAACTGAGTTTGAACATCTTTAGTTTTTGTAGAGAAAGTCATATAAGTTTACAAGTTCAGTGGGTTCCCAGAGAGGAGAACTGTCGTGCAGATGCACTTAGCCGCATCATTGATTTTTATGACTGGGGAGTTTCTGTTGAATTTTTTAAGTTCATGGATAACTTATGGGGGCCTCATACCGTTGATAGGTTTGCAGATGATCTTAACTCCAAACTTACCAAATTTAATTCCAAATATTGGTGTCCTTATTCGGCTCAAGTTGATGCGTTCTCGTGTGATTGGGCGGGTGAGAATAACTGGTTGGTCCCACCCATTGAATGTATTCGGCAGACTTTGAAACACATTAAAGTTTGCTTTGCTGTGGGAACTCTGGTTGTCCCATATTGGCCTTCAGCCCCCTTTTGGCCCCTCTTGTTTTCGGAACATAGCGACTTTCGTTTCTTAATAAGAGATTCGGTGAAAATTGATAATCCCGAAGGAGTTTTTATTCAGGGCAGAAACAAGAATTCTATTTTGGGGACAATAAAATTCCAAAGTCCAGTGTTATGTTTACGCCTCAATGGTGTTTGAGCGGGAATTTACGTATTGCTATTTTATTACATTGTTACCAGCAGCATGGCTGGAGGAAGGCTACATAGCTCTTGAAGTAGGAGTTTCATTATGTTGCAGAACATGGTGACAGATTGTATTGGTATATGACCAGCCGCATGGCTAGAGGTAGGCTGCATAGCTACCGTTAAAGTATAGTGATATCTATGCTGCAGAGCATGATGGTGATGGATTGCATAGTATATCCGGCCGCATGGCTAAAGGAAGGATGCATAGCTACCTTTGTAGTACGGTGTTCCATCTATGCTGTAGAGCATCATCATGATGGTGATGGATGTCATTATATGGGAGGATTGGTCCGGTCTAGCTACCGGTATGCATCTAGTGCTATGATATAAATTATGTATTGGTTTATACGGTATGTTCTTTTACGGTGCACATCAGTTATATAAAATGATAAGATATATATATAGATATATGCTTCTTTTATATATTCCCTCAGAGTTTCGCCACAGGAAGGGTATGATATAATATTGACCAAGATCTTGACAGCTTCGAGAGCTGATAGCACGAATTATAAATATAAGAGAGCCTTGTTAGCATGGGATGAGTGGTGTAAAGAAAATAAGTTAAATTCATTTATCGCAGAGTCAGAAGATATCAGTAAATATCTTATTCATTTATTTCAAAGTGGAGCTCCTTATTCCAGGATGGAGTCGGCATTTTATGCTATTAAGTGGCTTTATGACTGTAATCCTAAGGTAAATGTTAACCCATGTGATCGTAAGTTTTTACATATTGTACTGCAAGGTTTGAAGAAGTTGCTTTATGAACCCATTGTTAAGAAAGAACCTATTACACCAGAAATCTTGAAGGAAGTTGTGGATAAATATGGTTCATCTACTAGTTTAATGGATATTCGCTTGTGGGCTATGACTTTGATTGCGTATGCTGGTTTTCTACGTTTTGATGAACTGATTAGTATCCGTAGGTGTGACTTAGATATGTATGTCTCTCATGTGAACATTTTTATTATGAAGAGCAAAACTGATATTTACAGGCAAAGGAGCCTGGGTTCTCGTAGGTGCGTCTAATTCACCTACCTGTCCAGTTTTGGCTTTGAAGAAGTACTTGTCTACTGCAGGGCTGGATAATGCTTCTGATGAAAAAATTGTTTTTAGGCCCGTCAAGTCCAGAGGACTATATAAGTTAAGAGATTGACAGTTATCATATACTAGATCCTTAGAATTGTTGCGTGACGCTCTAAGATCAGTAGGTCTGAACCCCAAAAGTTTTGGCATGCATAGTCTTCGAAGCGGCGGGGCTACAGCGGCCGCGAATTTTGGCGTGCCCGATAGACTGTTTAAGAAGCATGGTAGGTGGCGCTCAGAAACTGCCAAGGATGGATACATTAAAGATAGTATGAAAGATCGTCTATCGGTGTCACTGAATTTGGGCCTGTAGAGGTATTAAACTAATTAATTATGTGAAAATTGTATAGCCCTTACGGAAAGATTATACAAGCTATGACATGTGTGAGATATCATGTACTATTGGAATGAAACATGTATGGATTAAAGTTCCTTAATTGCGAAAATTGTTCTCCTCTTTCGTGTTTTCCTTCTTGATTGCCCGTTCTTTGATTGACTGACGTGGGGGAGCTATATGGTATAGCAATCAATGTCTTGCCGTCGAAGCTTGGTGTTCTAAGTATACTAAGTGGAGTATTCAGTTTCGACACGCTGCAGAACGGACGTCTAATCTGGAAATTGGATCGTGATGAACATCACTTGGTATTGTCAGAACTGTCTGCAAGTTCGGGAGGATCAGGTGGCCATTGGAAGACTTGGAAGGGATGGATGTATTGGTGAGAACATCAGGATGCGGAATCGTTCCGGGAGGCTGGGTGGGTGCGTACCCATTTTCCGGTAAGTCACCAGTATAGTACTTGCTCGTTCGTTCTGTCTTGCCGTCGAAGCTTGGTGCTCCCCAGGATACAGGTATATTATGTTTTATGTAACATGTACATGTATTATTTTACAGATTAGCCTACAGGGTAGGGAGGCGAAATTGAAAATAATTTATTCACGTTTGAGTTGCGAATTAGGGAATAAAAGTAAATTTGTATTAGTGTAGCGAGTTGAAAATATCAATTCAGCCTACGTACAGTTCAGTATCTATCAAAATAAAAATACGAAGAATACATTTTTTTTCTTTGTGAAAATGAGATTTGTTTTCGGCACATTACAATATTAATGATAATAGAAACAATACAAAATAATTACAACGCAGGCGCGTAGCCAGGGGAGGGGGAGTGGTGGGAGCGGACGCCCCCAAAAAAAATGTCGGCCCCAAAGAGAGAGAGAGAAAGAAAAAGAGAGAGAGAGAAGAGAGAGAAAAAGGAAGAGGACGTAGGAAGAAAAGGGAACAGACAAAGAAACATTTTTGAAAATTCAGACAAGGATAAGTGTCGAGAACGGTACACGAATCGTCTTCTTTCTCTAATAATTTAATGAAACGTCAAAGCTTCCGCGCGGAAGGGGGGATCCCCCATCCCTCCCTCCCTGCACCCACCCCTAGGGAGCGCGCTTTGTGTGCTCACTACCGCCCCCCCCCTAAAATAAAATTCCTAGCTACGCGCCTGTGAAAACGTAGTATAACATGATATGAAAATGTATGCTTTAATATGTAGAATTAATGACGAAAACATAATGCAAAACGTATAATGGAAAAGATCGAGTCATCCACTAAAAAGCAAAGCTTGTAAAACGTGAACCAATCGATGAAACAAACTATACAATTTTGAATTGAGAACAAAAAATCTTAATCGGTATAATTATGAACAATTATATTCTGGAATCTATAAACTTGGATGTTTCTATACTCACTCAAGCATCACATGTACAGACACTCATCAAAGATACAGGCGCACGCACTCACGCACACACACACGCACACACAACACATACGCACACTATAAACACACACACATGCATGCACGTACACGATGAAGCATATAAATTAAAATACAAGTTCCTAAACACAACGTCTTTAAATTGTCAAGGAAGACTCAACACAGTACAAGGAGGTACGTGAACCAGAAAAAACAAAGACAAAATGCTACCAAGGAAGGAGAATAGACGAAGACTTTACAGAACAATAGTAGCGAAGAACAAGAAGAGATAGAAGAAGAAAGAGAGTAACGAATTAACAGGGGTCCGTATAGAGGACATGAATGCCGCGCTATCAAAGGTCAATTAAATAAAAAAATAATATCAACATTATGAAAATAGGACGGAACAGAGATAAATAAATCAACCATATTTATTTTCATATCTAGACAATTTCTTTAATAAATAAAAACTAAA
The DNA here is from genome assembly GCA_037976565.1 of Mesocentrotus franciscanus. Classification (NCBI taxonomy): domain Eukaryota; kingdom Metazoa; phylum Echinodermata; class Echinoidea; order Camarodonta; family Strongylocentrotidae; genus Mesocentrotus; species Mesocentrotus franciscanus. The sequence continues at coordinate 27,558,345 of CP137682.1, forward strand.
ATCAACTTGATCATATCGCTAGCTAGGTACAGAACTTTTATTTGCCTAGCCCTCTTGCTCTCGCTTATCCCTCCCTTTTTCTCTCTTCTTTCCTCTCTCTCTCTCCCCCTTCCTATTTTCATTTCCCCTCCCACGTTTTACCCCATCTCATATACAAAACGACTTTCATCATAACTTGGTATTCTGGACCAGTATGTTACAGAATGTCTCCCTCATGTGGCAAGGAATTCCAGATCAATCAGATAGAGAATAAATGTGTGGGACCTTTATCAGCAACAAAATATAAACATGTAATAATAATAATTTTAAAAAAAAAGAGACAAAAAAGAACTTGGAAAGATGCAAGAATATACAAGATAGAACAAAATTGTAAAGAAACTATCCATATTGCATATACACTTTTATTTATTCAATATTGTACAGACATATAAAGAATATATAAATTACAAGTATCACTTTGATGTGACTAAAATACATTCTTGCACAGCATGATTTTCTTTTAAATCCAAACTTGAAAAATAACTTCTTGTATTCAATTCACTTTTATATTCTACTAACAACTACAAAAAAAAATCAAAGGAAGTCAACTAAAACTAAAGAAAAAGCAATTTTAAATATGTGGAATGTCGCAATTGATCTTTATCTCATTACCAATCATATGGAAGACATTTATAATCATTAATATTTGATAACGATTACATCCACACATGATAATAAGAGGATAAACAAAGCATTTGTTTAGCATAAGGAAAAAAAATCAACCTCTTATTGAACAAATCCATATTAAATGATATTTCTCAACTCAATCCATAATAAAATATATAATACAGAAAACTTTAAAAAGTCATAATATTCATTAGAACCTATTGATATACATCACACACCATCTATCCATGAGTAATGTACATGTATATATTCTTACTTTTTGAAATAAAAACAGTAGAATATTGCTTTTTCAGACACATTCAGCAAATACTCACAATATGTATCATAAAATAAAATCTGACTCTTCACTGCACACATATTGATGAATTGACAAACAAGTATTTCCAGCATTTCATCTACATTATTGCTGAAATTTGACCCAAATTGCATGTTATTCCATGAGTCACACACAAATAAGGCTGGCTGGAATGATGGAACGATGATATACCTGTGAACAAGCAAGTTAATCAAGGCAGTGAGTTGACTAGTCCATGATCTGGACTAATCAAGGCAGAGAGTCGACTAGTCCAGGATCTGGACTATTAGGGACTTTTAGATTTGCACGTCGACGTAGTGGACTGCAACGTGTGCCATTCTTTCAAGGCACTGGCCCGTGCCCGGCAGCGTAATTTTTTTTTCCCACCGCAATTTCAATAAACACGCTTGCGAAGAGTCTAGCTAGCTACGAAAGCTTAGACAGAGGTCACAAACAATTATACTTTGATTATTTCTTGCTTTCCCTCACTATTTATAAAGGCAAAAAATAAAACTGAATAAATACTGAAATTCGAACCCACAACTCCAATGTTTTGTTATGCTATCCTTACTGATTGAGCCAACGATGGGTTGATGGAAGGTCGGTTTGCATGATTATTATAACCCTATTGGTCACCCTAACGGTTACCATGTGCGCATGCGCAGGTTTAGTTAGCTAGCTAGACTCTTCGCGAGCGCGTTTATTGAAAAATAGAGCCGCAAATGCGGTGGGAAAAAAAATTCAGCTGCCCGGCAGTGCCTTAAAAGGACGTCACATTACCTTAAAAGGATGTCACCGTGACAGTCCACGTTCTCGTCGTGTAAAATCTAAAATTCCCTAATCAAGGCAGTGAGTTGACTAGTCCAAGATCTGGACGGTGTTATTTCCATCTCCCAAAAGAGAAAAATATAGCCTACATGTGTATTCCTTGGGAGAGGTTTGTTTAACCCATATCACATTTGATTTATTTTTACAACATTTTTTGGTATTGTTAAAGAAGGCATATTTCAAGTACATGTATTTCAAGTAGTTGATCGTTGTCTCTAAATATATCATCTTCCTAAATTTGATTTCCAGCAGAACAATTGCTACTGTTTCTGACCACCAACCCCCCAAAAAAAAAAAAAAAAATCCTGAGTATATACTGAAATTCACGAGTGGAATCATCTGAGTGACAGTACCGTGACTGCAACATCTATACTAGAACATTTAGGAAGGCCATTGACAGATCCTATCGATCACTGCCACCCCTTCTCTTACTCGACATGTTTATGCCAAGGAGGGCCCTACATCTATACATCCAGATCCAGATCCAGATGAATAAACAACGGATTAAAGGCTTGTTCAGATATAGTGCAGTAAAGCCACAGTGTTTTTGTAAAAACATGTTTGAATGCATCTGCACAACAAAGGACTTGCTGTGTTATAAGATACATATGTGTGACGCATATTACACTTTACGTCACCATAAAAAACCAGTGAGGTTTTGCTGCATCATATCTGAACAAGCCTTCACATATGTCAATATTTATCCCTACATCAAGTTTTTGTAAAAATATGGATCCGCAGATGAACATTATAGTCCCACAGAAAATAGAATTAGGCACAAAGGTGTTCTCAAATCAAGCTTCAAAGATTTGAAACTGAGTAGAAAAGTACAACCGTATTGCAATTTTTTGTTTCGTAATGATTGGTGTGCATGAAATGATGACATGCCAACAAATTAAAAAAAAAAATCTTAAAAGTCATATACAGTTTTGGTAAACCTTCAAAAAAATTAGTCAAATTTCTTTGATTTTAGATGGAAAATAGGAAGATGCTAGTAATACTGGGGCGTTGTGAATCTCTTTCTCCTTGTCTCCTGAAGTGAAATCTTAAACTGATGAGAGGTTGAAAATGATTTCATCACCATCCTGAGATTTAAATTCTAACAATGGTAACCTGCACTACAAAGGTGTAAAACTGAGAAATGTGTGTATACTCTAAAGTCTACCTGCATGCTCTCTCTAAGCGAAGCACTGAGATAAATATGACAGGAGCCACCGAGGTGGAAGGGTCCTAGTCTAGGTGATTTTAAGGCTGTTATCTAACATTCGTGCAGATATTTACACTGTAATTCACCGGAAACAATAAATAGAATACCAAATGATTTTTATCGTAAATCATTTGATATAAGAAGAGGGACATGAGACTACAACGTTCAACACGTTTCTTTTCAATTTCCTTTTTGTTACCAAAACTGTACATGAGCTGAAATCTTCACATCATCTTGAAAATATTATACCTACATGTACACAATTACAAGACCATGATATCCGATAATACTAGCTGACTGTGGTCCAATCTTATTTCAACTTCTATCAAATAGTGATGTTGAATTAATTGTTTGACAGCTGTCCATATAGGCAAAGTAAATGTTCATTTTGCATATCAACTGTCTACCGATAATGATAAGTACTAAATTTGCAATTTAACAATTATTTGAATAAATCGAAGCAAGAAATATTGTAATATTATACCAAATATGTAGAGCTTCAGGTGCATCATAATTATTGTAAGGAAGAGAAATTCTGGAGATTTAGAGATCACCCAGTATAAGAACTTAATGTTTTCAAACAAGAAATTGCACTAAATCTCTGGATGGATTTCATGATAAACGATCTAAAACAGAAACATTTTCTCAAGCATTTGTTTTTAGTATTGCATTAGACAATGACGTCTGGAGAGTAAAGGGGTAGTTAAGTTCTGTTGCAGAGGGCGCTACACAAAATATATTTTTTGTGAGATAATGAAAACTGAGTGTCAAATTTGAAAGAACATACAATTTCAATGACAAAATCATCTTTGTTTGATCAAAATCGGTTCAGAGACGGCTGATCCATAAATATAACCATTTATAATATTTGTGAGCTACCACAAATATTAGATATTTTGAACCAGCCGTTGCAAAAACGAGATAGCGCCTTATACCTTTTATTCCAGCCAATGCCGATGTTGGCTTTTCAAGTTGTTGGCTTTTTTTTGTGTTGGTTATCCAGTACGCACAACCAGCCGGCCAGTGTATTGTTATTATTAATCAATTAATTAATTAACGGTCACCGTGTTTTTCTGAAAGTGGAGCTGAATTAGTATGATCGTATAGGCTCAATTTCACACATTTTGGGGTCTAAAATTACCTTCATGGCAACTTTTGGTCCTAAAAGAGCATTAGAAATGTCATAAATAATAATTAGAGCAACAACCATGCACTTTGAAGGCATTTGCGGTCTGAAACAAGAACTTAACTATCCCTTTAACTTGACAAAACAATTTTTAAAGTTGCATGCATTCATGGCAGTCTTAGACTTTAACATATACCTGTAATATAGTGTACATAAAGTGTAAATGATGCAGACTGTTAAACATCATTTTAATGTCATGTAAAATGTTTGAGTTTTGTATCCCTCTGTCATGCATACCAAATCTGAATACCTAATACTCTGCAAATTCTACAAAGAAAAATTATTTGGTCCAAAACGTAAACTTGCAACAACAGAACCCGACTCATTAAGTATGACATGTATTTGATAAATATTACACAGCATCGTGTAGATGAACTTTGTACCGTTTGAAGTAGTGATTTCTGACTGTAGTATTTGTACAATAAGTATTGTTGACTAAATACAGTAATAAAAAGATTAATTCCCAATATTCTAGCAAGGCAATATTTACAGGCAGCTAATAATACAATACAAGGTGTGGAGACAAAAGCATATAGGATGGATTTAAAAGAACACTCTAATTACAATGCATGTAAAGTTAACAAGTAAATTATTCATACCTTTACCAAGTTTTGCAATGGTTTAAGTATGTCAAAAAATGATTTATCCCGATTTATGTTTCTTGAGAATGTGACGTATCAAAGCTTACATCTAAACGTGTTCAACAAACGCCCCAATTCAACCGATCCACCTTTCATTCTTGAGCTACCAAAAACACTAAAAAAATATCATCAAATTTTATACAGGGGTAATATATAATTAAGTTTTTATTTGTATCTTATTCTCTGTAAACATACATTATATTTTTTTGCAAGAAACATGAATAAGAAATAGAATTCATCTGTTTTCGTATATTTTTTTTGTATATGTGCATTGTAATTATGCAGAACATATATTATTCTCTTAAAGTTAATTAATGACTAATGAGTTATATCAATCATTTCTGCTCTCTAAAAAATGAATTGAAGACAAATGTTCCATAGCTTCCATGACATGCATGGATTGATACATGCCCATGCATGTAGGCAAAATATCAGTAAATCTTTGCAAAAAAATACTTTGAGAATGGTGCATGGTGTTTTAAGATAGAATTCTAATATAATCTGTACATTTATCTATACAAAATTTGTTTTATTTAATCATTTATACACAAAAATAATTTTGATCAGGATCCGTTTGTACAATATTTCATATATAAAAAGACCGAATAATTTACATGCACATGCACCAATACAACACATAGATCTTTTAACAATCTGTTACTATTCCATTCCATACACAATATTTCTTCAAAGTGATACAACTAGTTATGAATAAGATTATAGAAAGCAAGAAAACAGATTAAAATCATCGCTAAAGGAAGGCGAACAGCAATATTTCAGTATTCAAGCACTAAATTCACGTTAACTCTACTTATCTCAACTCCCCACCTCCTGGATGTGAAAGTTTGATTTCAAAAGTAGCCTGTTGTGATATCTCTACACACTGTTCTGATCTTTCTGATATTCCTCTCATGGAGGCACCTCTCATGGATTCGTAGGAGCAGCTATATGTAATTTAATCAAAGAACCAAGTTCAGAGCTCATAGCAAACTCTCTGAAGGGGTTGGGGTTATAAATAAGACTACAAGAACCACACAGTGCTTATTGATTGAGCTGATTTAAAACTGGAAATAACTTATAGTGCCTGAATATGGACGACACAAATGAATCATCAGATACAAACCATTTAGATGTTCCATTAATGAACAAGTTAATGAATAACTTCCAATGAAGTTAATATCTTTTCTCCACTAGCTATGCAATGGTCAAACATATATATCAAAGACATGGATGTTTTTTAATAACTCTGAAAAAAGCAATTGCCTACTTACCTTGATAATCTGTAAGAATGTAGGGGGGAATGATAAGATATCATATAAGAGATATTGCCTGCTGAGAGCCATGACGGGTAAGATTAAATGAATTTCTGACTCTCACTAGAGGATCTAACTGAAAAATATTCTAATGATAATCTGGATTTATATAACGCTTAACACGAAATACCGTCTCTTTATTATTACCCTGTCATCATGCACAATATGCACCATTAGTATTCATATCATATGGTTAATGTGAGGGCATATGGCAATTACTAAACAACGGGCTTTCGTCATCCTACCAGGTCCCTATTTCTCTCATAGGTATGGAGTTACAAATGTAGATTAATGCCTTGCCAAAAGGGAAGACGGGGGAGAGGGGAGAAGAGGGGGAGGGGAGGGGAGAAGAGGGGGAGAGGAGGGGTTGGAGAGAAGAGGGGAAGCAACCAAAGACATCGATGTTTTTTAATCATTCTGAAAGAAAATAGCAATCGCCTACTTACCACATTTCCCTGTATAAAGAATGAGACAATCAATAAAATGAATTAGATAACATAGCCTATACAAAATATTGCCTGCTGAGAGCCATAAGGGATAAGATTCAGTGCATTTCTGACTCTCACCAGATGATCTAACTGAAAAATATTGTCATGATAATCTGGATTTATATAGCGCTTAATACGAAATACAGTCTCTTTATTATTACCCTGTCATCAGATTCATTCATGCACAATTAATATGCACCATCAGTATTCATATCATATGGTTAATGTGAGGGCATATGGCAACTACTAAACAACAGGCTTTCGTCATCCTACCAAGTCCCCCGTGATTTCCCTCCTGGGTATGGAGTGGCAAATGTAGATGACATGCCTTGCCAAAGAGAAGACGGGGAGAGGGGAGAAGATGGGGAGAAGAGGGGGTATAGGAGGGGGTAGGAAAGAGGAGGGGTAAGCAACCAGTCTTGTTTGCTGAATGAAATGATTATAAACAAGGACAATGGTTTAGGTTAGGGTTTGAGGGAGGGGTCCCGTCATCTTTTTTTTCTAGCTATTCCTCTCCACTTTTTTTTTGACTGCACATGACCTTTGTACCCCAGTGTCATCATCACTTTCGACTTTCGGATTTTCGACTCTTGGATATAATTTCGAGCCATTTCCGGCCGGGATGATACACCCCCAACAGTGGACAAAGGTGCACATATTTTCCAAGCTAGGAATGATTACGACCCGACGAACTAGAATAGGCGTAAATAGTCAAATTTTACTGAACGCCCAAAATACAACCAACAAGAACAACACAGTGCTTATTGATTGAGCTGATTGAAAACTGGAAATAACCTATAGTCCCTGAATATGGGCGACACAGATAAATCATCAGATACGAACCATTTAGATGTTCCATCAATGAACAAGTTAATGAAAAACTTCCAACGATGTAAATATCTTTTCTCTACTAGCTATGCAATGGTCAAACGGACATATCAAAGACATTGATGTTTTTAATCATTCTGAAAAAATATAGCACTTGCCTACATACCACATTATTTTACCTGTTAGAATGAGACATTAAAACATGAATTAGATTTCATATAAAAGATATTTCCTGCTGAGAGCCATAAAGGATAAGAATTAGCAACCAGTCTTGTTTGGTGAATCAAATGAAAATGAACAAGAGGGCTATGGGAGGGGACCTGAGGGGACCTCCAAGAACCGTCACAGAGTTGCCAATTTGTATTCGATTGATCGCAACTTAAAAATCATAACTATCTTATTTTCAGTCTTTCACTGATCTGATTCTCTCATTTTTCTGCTTCTATTAAAACAAACGTAATATCAAGGAGGACTTTTCCTTTAACAACGTAATCATTTTACAACCCTACCTTTCTTGTATATGTAAATACAGTGCAGGAAACACACGACAAGCATGACAAGCGAGAGAATGAATAAGACCATAAACGCAAAGAAACCACGTTTGAATGTCTGCTCAGACTTACTCTCCTGTGGATCACCTGGCATGGAAAATGTAACAAAATTATGTACAAAATGGCGTTTTCTTTTGAGTAAGATTTCCATGCACACAATATTTGAATTCAATTCATTTTGGGTAATTGATGAAAATCACTGTAAAACAGTGCAAAGACTGATACATAAAGTTTACACAGTTGATTTACTTAGAACCATGTGAAGGAATACAATACATTTATCAAAATTGACAAGGAACAGAAATTAAAATTAGAAATATAACAGTAAATACATATATACTATCTCAATTACACTTGATATTACATACATACTGCTACATGTACCTGAGCCGTATAATGAACTCGACAAGTCTTGTTCATTATCTGATTGTGACTTAAATCCCCTCTAAAATGTTGGGAGCCCCGAATTCGCCAAACACTTGATGGATAAATTTCACTTAAATTGTATCATAATGTGAAAGACGATGTCATTTAAGACACACTTCTGCAATGACCCCCAAGATGTGTTTGAAGATAAAAGAATACATAATTTGGGTTTTCTGTTGTACGCAAAAAACCTAATTTTTTATTCTTTCATCAATATTCGACTTCAAACACATTTGTTTTGATACGTACGTGCGCAGACAAGGGCATATAATAAATAAACTTACTTGGAGTGTTAACTCTGATTTCTTTTGTTGTTGGAACCTGTATAGTAGGGGTAGAAGTAGACTCTATCCATGGGCAAGCAGAAGTTACTCGGGGTGTGGGATCACCCTGTATTTTACAGACCGTATCGGTGGTATGGTTGCAAGGGAACTTTATAGTGTTGTTGTTTGGGATATCACAGTCTGTGCATAGTAGGCACTCAGAGCAGTCATTCACATCAGGCATGAACCTATGACGGGGGCAGACTTGGCATCTAAGTGGTTTGTGGAATGAAGATAAAGTCGAATATGGAATAAAAATAATAATAATAATAATACCAATAATAATTAAACCTTTTTGTAAAGCGCATAACACATAAGCAAAATTGCATGTCACTATGCGCTTGAAGCATGTGAAAGAAACAAAATGAGGGAAGGATTGCTTTGTGCAACACAATGGCTTTGTAAAATTACAAATGTTCAGCATTCATTAGCTCTATGACAACGGTTTTAACACTGATAGATTAATCTTGTGCTTGAACCAGTTAAATAATCTTGAAGCCTTGGTCCGCTTTCGAGAATACCACCCAATGGCTTTGCAAAATTACCCATTTTCAGCCTACATTAGCTCTATGACAATGGTTTTAACACAAATATAGATTAATCTTCCTACTAAGTTTCATTGACCTAGGGCGGTATTTTGAAATTTGTTGTAATTTTTGTCTAATCTTGTTGTATCTTTAAGACATATAGAGCGCTAATATTGTTGTAAAGTGGTATTCTGAAAATGATCTTAGCTCTATATTATCTCTTGAAGGACCGCCTCTATCTTATCTTTGACACACCCATTTTTGTGGGCCCTACCAATCAAGATCTATTTTTATATAAGCATGATAAGTAGGTCAACCAATAGGAGTACTTTATGGCATATCTGAAGATGCGCTCGGCGCATACTAACTTTGGGTGTCATTATTTAATTGAGCACTTATTAGTTATTACGTGTCATGATAAATGAGTATAGTGTATGCGCTGTGGCATATCGATCATGAAGACAAGTAACGCTTTCACTTAGTGGTTAAGAAACATCGCAGAGAGCATTAAAATCGTCATATCCTAGCCTGTAATTTCTTATTAAGTTCTCTTCTGTGATGTCTTCAGTGACACACAATCTTCTTCTAACTCGTCTATTGGCACGAAGTTGGTGCTGGGCAATGGAGACTACCGCAATTATATCACCACGAAAAATACAACAACCCCCTGCCTATTGTAAATATTGTTGTAAATACCATGCAAGATAAGATAAAATAAAAGATACAAAAATTTTCAGAATACCAATTATCTTGTCATACAGTGGCGTATCTGGGGTACTCCGTCAGGGGGGGGGGGGGCAAGCGACCGAAACAAAACAAAAAGGCGATGCAAATTTTCACTTCTGGCGAGCGAGCGAGCAAAAAATATCTTTAAGTAATGTTTGGTATATAAACTGGTATTGTTTCAAGTCGGGGTGGGCACATTCATTTGTTAGCGACGTTAATTTCATTTTTGCAAGCGAGCGTAGCGAGCAAGAAAAAAAAATCACTTCTTTTTTAATAATCGCCACTTAAACTTGGTTCAATTGTCCCATACCGGGTGCGGGAACAATATTGTGTTTAGGGTGATTTTACACCCATTTTAGCTAGCGAGCGAAAATACACCTTCTCTCAATGAATTGCTATATAAAATTTGTTTCATTGTTGCAGGTCGGGTGCGGGCACAATCGTGTTTAAGGCAATGTCAATCCCATTTTGGCGGGCAGGCAACCCCCCTACATTTCTCTTTTGAATGATATTGTAGCAGGTCAGTGGTGGGCACATAATTCCACGAGCTAGCTAGTGAGCGTAGCGAGCTAGCGAAAAAACACTTCTCTTTTATTGAGAACATGGTACATAAACTTGGTTTCATTGTTCCATGACAGGGACGTGATTATTAAAAGCGATGTTATTTCTATTTTGGCGAGCGAGCGTAGCGAGCGAGCAAAATTTGTAATGATAATTGGTTCATAAATTTCAGGTTTTTTGTTGCAGGTCAGGGCTCACACAATCATGTCTAAGGGGATGTTAATTCCATTTTGGCGAGCGAGCACACCAAAACTTCTTTGAATAACGTTTGGTACATAATTATTAACTGGTTGTTGCAGGTTGGGGCGGGCACGTTAGCGATGTTAATTTCATTTTGGCGAGCGAGCGTAGCGAGCAAGAAACAAAATCGCTTCTTGTTTTAATAATTGCCAATTAAACTTGGTTCAATTGTCCTCAATGAATTGGTGCAGGTCGGGGGTGGGTACAGTCACGTACAATGTCAATTCCATTTTGGCGGGCAGGCAAAAAAAACCCACATCTCTCTTTTTAATGATATTGTAGCAGGTCAGTGGCGGGCACATTTGTTAGTAATGTAAGCATAATTCCACTTCGGCGAGCGAGCGAAAAAATCACTTCTCTTTTACTTTTAGTGAGAACATGGTACATAAACTTGGTTTCATTGTTCCATGTTGGGGGCGGGCACAAGCGTGATTTATAGTAAAAGCGATGTTACTTCTATTTTGGCGAGCGAGCGTAAATTTTTTTTTAATGATGATTGGTACATAATTTTCAGGTTTTTTGTTGCAGGTCGGGGCTTACATTTGGCGAGGAGCGTAGCTAGCGAGCAAACCAAATATTCTTTGAATAACGTTTGGTACATAATTATTAACTGGTAATTTGTTGTAGGTTTGTTGGCGATGTTAATTGTAAAGACAGCGTAGCAAGAGAGGGTAAAAAAAAAAAAAATTCTTTTAATGTTGATTAGTACATGAACTTGGTTTATTGTTGCAGGTCAGGGCGGGCAAAATCATAAAGGCGATGTTAATTCCATTATGGCGAGCAAGCTCGAAACAAGCTCGAAAATACACTATTCTTTCAATAATAATAATTGGTACGTAAACTTAAGTTTTTTGTTGCAGGTTGGAGTGGACACGATCATGTTTTAAGATGATGTTAATTCCATTCGGCTAGCGAGCGTAAAATATAATTGTCTTATGATGATTGGAACATAATTTAACATCTACCCTAGCAGGTCGGGGCCTTATTATTTATTTTTTTTTACTGATTTGCTGCAAGTTGGGGCAAGCACAATCGCGCTTAAGGCGATGTTAATTACATATTTGGGAGTGAGCGTATAGCGAGCGAGCAAAAATACTCTTTTCTTTTAATGATAATTGGTATATAAACATAGATCTTTATGTTGCAGGTCGGGTTGACACAAGTCAACTCATATATCAATCACTAAAATCAATCAATTCATCAATTCTGGCGAGCGAGGAAACAATATCTCTTAAAATAACGTTTGTATACTTATTTACTGGGATTATTGTTGCAGGCAAGGGGGCGCACATATTTTGTTAGAAATGTCAATTCCATTTTGGCGAGCGAGCATAGCGAGCAAGCAAAAAAAATCAATTCTCTTTTAATAGAAATTAATACATAAACTTGTTTTTATTGGTGCAGGTCGGGATGGGCGCAATCGCGTTTAACGCGATATCAATTCCTTTTGGCGAGAGGGCGAAAAGACACTTCCATTTTTAATGATATTGTTGCAGGTCAAGGGTGGGCACAATTGTTTTCAAAGCAATGTCTATTCCATTTATTCGCGAGCGAGCGTAGCAAGCGAGAAAAAAATGAATTAGTCTCTTTTAGTAACATTTGGTTCATAAATTGGGTGTTATAGTTGCCATCGTTGAAGGTTGGGGACCGCCGGGGCAGGCACAATTGTATTCTAGCCAATGCTAATCCTTTTCTTTTTTCAGGTGGACGAGCAAGTGAAAACAATTAATACAAAATAGGCTAGCAAGCAGCTCGCGCCAGCGAATAGTTTCGAATTTGTTATATCACTTATATTTTCCTATTTTCATTTGTCTTTTCAGGGCCGTATGCGGAATATTTTTCTGGTGGGGAGGGAAAGATGCGTAAAAGTTTTCGAAGAAACTCAAAAGCGAAAGGAGTGATGAGGGAGTTCGAGCGACCGAACTGGTCATGAGGGTACTTTTGCATTTCAAAAGTAGAATTGAAGGATTTGGTATAGGCCTACACTACTTGTGAGCTTTGTTAAACATTTTCAGAAAAAACTGTACGTTTTCAAAATATCTGGGATCAACTGCCCCCGGTGCGTACGGCCATGGTCTTTTTTTTAATTTCCCATTTTTTCTTTCCTTTTCTTTTCCCTTTTTCTTCCCTTTCTCTTCTTCTTCCTTTTTCTTCTTCCTTTTTCTTTCCTTTTCCTTTTTCTTTTTTCTCTTTCTTTCTTTCTTTTCTTGTTTTTCTTTCCCCTTTTTTTTTCTTTTCTTTCCTTTCCTTTCTTTTCTTTTCTTTCCCTTTTTTTCTCTTTCCCCTTTTTTTTCCTTTCCCCTTTTCCCCCCTTTTTCTTTTTTTTCCCTGGAGCCCGTCAGGGGGGGCACTCTGCCCCCCCTGCCCCCCCCCTCAGGTACGCCAGTGTTGTCATATCATCTTCCATGCTTATATGCAAATGAGGATTAAGCGCCATTTTATTAATAATACGCACATGCGCACACAAAAGTTTGAGCGCAGGCAAAGAGATGACAGAAAATATACAATAAAAGTTAAGACAAAAGATACAACAATTTTCAGAATACCAAATTTATCTTAACAGCAAAGATACAACAATATTAGAGATAAAAAAGTTTCAGAATACCGCCCCAGGGTATAAGGTTTGTGATTTTTAAAAAGTGTGATTTTGGAGAGTAATTTTCGCAAACTCAGTAAGTGGTGGCTGGGGCAAACATTTTTTTCATTTGCTAGAAAGGGCATATCTTGAAGTACGATATCTTAATCCAAAAAAAGGGTAGGGGTTGGGCCAGTCACAATGAGTGATTTCAAGTTCGGTGTTGAAAGCTGGTGTTGGTGTTCTCACAACACCAACACCAGCTTTCAACAACACCGAACTTGAAATAATGCTGGTGTTGAAGTTGACCTCGGAAAATATGACGCATTTCCGGTAGTCTGTGTTGAGGGCTGGTGTTGAATGTCGTCTGCTGAACCGAGTATCGCGGTTGGTGTTGACGATTTACGTGTAATTTTCCCATTCACCAACACCAGCCCCTAGGGATTGGGAAATTCATGATTTCAAGTTTGGTGTTGGTGTTGCAGTATACTGCAGGTAACTATGCGTGCATCTGTCACGAATCTCACGATCAAGCCAAGGTAAAATCCATTTTCCAGTCAAAACAACTGTAAATCATGAGAGCTGTACATTGTTTTCAAGAGAAATGATATTTTCCCTTTTCATTTTTTAATATGACTTTACATTTGATATTCGATATGATGTAATTCATTGGAATTTCTGAATGGATTTTGCTTTTATCGCAAGACTTTTCGCCTGTAGAGTAGGCCTCACTCGTGTTGAGGCTTTTTTTGTTTTATAGTATTCTTTATTGTTTTCATTCAATACGTATGTAAATCATACAAACTTCATTTTGAATTGGAATACATAACATAATAAAACAAAATACAAAAAACAAAGTACAATCAAATTAATTATATATTGAATGAATATTATCGTTTAACCTTCAACCTCACCACCCTCCCCCCCCCCTTCCACTCCCGCCCCAACCCGCCCCTCGTCAACGATCGCTTAACATTCCACACTCTCATTCACCTAACAACCACCCAACAAAAAAAACAACAACAAAAAAACAAACAACAAAACAAAACAAAAAAAACAAAAACAAAAAAAAACACTCACACACTTCAGGCTGGTGTTGAGCTATCGATAACGTGATCGGTATCGTCCTTCTAAACTGACCGTCGGTGTTGGAGCTCGGTTTAGCAGCCTTTCCACGCGCTCTCAACACCAACACCAACACCGAACACCGTACTTGAAATCACTCAATGGATCTACTGCCACAGAAAGATAGTCATTTTCAGAACTTTGAGGGCACTATTTATATAAAGCGTGACCATTCGAGCATGAAATTAGGCAGGGGTATGTGCAATGATAGAGTTAAAGGGACGGTTGAGTTTTGTTGCAGAGGGCGCTACACAAAATATTTTTTGTGAGATAATGAAAAACTGAGTGTCAAATTTGAAAGAATATACAATTTAAATGACAAAATCATCTTTGTTTGATCAAAATCGGTTCAGAAATGGCTGAAATATCCATAAATATAACCATTTTTAATATTTGTGGTGCCCCACAAATATTCAGTAATTTTGAACCAGCCGTTGAAAAACAAGATAGCGCCTTATACATTTTATTCCAGCCAGTGCCAATATTAGCTTTTTGTTGGCTTTTTCGTGTTGGTTACAATACGCACAACCAGCTGGCCCGTGTACTGTTATTATTAATTAATTAATTAATTAACGGTCACCGTATTTTTTTTTAAGTGGAGCTGAATTGGCATGATCGTATTCAATCTAAATTCACACATTTTGGGGTATAAACTTACCTTCAAATCAGTTTTAGGTTTTAAAAGGGCACTAGAAATGTCATACATAAGAATAAGAGCAATAACCATGCACTTTGAAGGCATTTGCGGTCTTAAACAAGAACTCAACTCTCCCTTTAAGATACTGTAATAAATTTTGAGACAAAATGGAATTGGTATGAGAAAGTTTTGACTTTTTACAGTATCATACTTATTGTTCACCGTCCTGAAGTAGCCCGGGCAGCATTTCCCATCTACAACGCAATGTACCGGTACCTCTTTTTCTAATGTGCAATGCTTCTCTACCATTTCAGCCGGACAATGGTACCGACACTGTTGAAGAATTACAATCATATATATATATATACAATTACAATATCTTGCAATAATCCTTGCACATCTCAAGCTATTATGTACTAGAAATGGGTGTCCCCTGTGTTAAAACTATCTCTATGTCAATGAGAGTATTATGTATTCAGTGGGTTTACAAAATCATACAAACACATATATCACATAGGATACAATAAGATGACCATAATTATGTTTTAAAAATCAAAAGAAAAAACATAAACACAGTATGGATGGTGCAAGTACATTCAATATACTTTTATTATTTTACTCAGGGAAGTTTAATATGGCAAAGTATGTTTATGTAATGTCGCTCACTCTGATTTTAAAAAAAATGCACACCGTATTGAAATAACTACCATTACTATTACCCTGAATATTTTAATAACACCCTCAACATACATACACCTGGTTACACAAGCTCTTAATCTTTGCTCAACAACTGACAACTGTAGACTTAATTTCCTTTATCCAGTCTTGACTCATCTAATGAACAATATTTTACAATGGCTCCATCAAAATGTGGAACATCTCATTTTGCATTAGAGAAAGTTACAGTGTACTTATCATTCCATAGAAACGTGATTTACATGTAATTATTTTAGCATCTGTGCATTTTTTGCTCTCTTAATTTTTTATGATAGAAATATATTATTATTATTATTATTATTATTATTATTATTATTATTATTATGATTTTGTTAGCATTATAGCTTAATCTTGATTCTAGCACCCCCTTAATAAACCCCTCAAAAAGGTTTGGAAACTCAAGTTTGATTTATTGTAATATCTCTCTTAATTGTCATGGGATGATCATTGCTTTGTTAAGTATCATTAGAAGGTACATGTATGTCAGTTCATTCCTCTTTAAAATGATACCAAATTTGTTATGATTTTAAGTCATGGAATTGCATTACATCAAAATAAGGGGCAAGGTCGAAAGTGAAAAGTTGCAAAATGCACTGGTATGTTATGTAGCGCACTACACAGTAGCTTACACTCTTCTAAAAAAATAAGAATGCACAGCCAAACAAGAGCAATGCATTTTGCAACTTTTCACTTTCGACCTTGCCCCTTATTTTGATGTAATGCAATTCCATGACTTAAAATTCATAAGAAATAGAATAATATTTTTAAGAGGAATGCATGAACACACTTCCTAATAATACCCGACATAGCAATGAGTATGCCATTAAAAAAGAGATATAATCAATCAAACTTGAGTTTCCAAACTTTCTTGAGGTCTGAGGGGTTTATTTGATATCATGTTCATTATATTAGTATTGATGCAAGCATCTTATTTAGTCCCATAGGCTGATATACAGAAATACTCACTGCTTTGGGGTCATAATTGCGAGAAATAGTAGAATCAGTCTGAGCAAGACAGCTATACATAAATAGGCCTTTCAACACAATGATCTGTATGTGAAGGGGGAAATATGTAAATGCTTCGAATATCAAATAAATGACTTTCTATGTATTGTAGCCTGGTGAATATTATAAACACATACATGTACATTGTATAGGCCTACTGTAAAATTGAAAACCCATTGATATGTAGCAATAATGTTAAATACACTTGTGATGGGTGCCTTAAAGGGAAATCCCATCTTGATTGCAAACAACTCTAGGAGAAAGCAGAACAATCAGAAAAGAATACTGGTGAATGAAATCAGACATTCTTTGCATAATTTACTCTTTTTCATTCTCATGATTAGTCAATTCATATTTTGTCTTTCTCTTTCCCATTCGTTTTTTTTTCATAGTCAAGACAGCTTCATTTTCATCTCCCTCCGATCCCCTTCCACCTTTCCACCCTTCCCTCATTTCTTCTATTCAAAACTGATCTTCTCTTGCTCATCCTTCCTTTCAGTTTTACATACATTTCTTGCAATTTTCCACCTTTTTCATGTGTTACAGAGTGCTTTGTAAAACATTCTTTTCCTTCCCCCATTCTCCCTCTCTGCTCCATTTTATCCCCTTTGCCTTCAGTTATTTTTCGCCTTTCTAAATTAGGCCACTTAAATCTCAATCATTGTTTAGCAAAGCATCATCATAAGAGCTCAAGCTGATTTATACAAGATAATGATGGGTTTCCAAAGTTATTTTCCCATACGTACACTGATACATAATCACAGAGCACTGTATGAACTAGTGAAAATAAAATGCC
This sequence comes from Mesocentrotus franciscanus, assembly GCA_037976565.1. Taxonomy (NCBI): domain Eukaryota; kingdom Metazoa; phylum Echinodermata; class Echinoidea; order Camarodonta; family Strongylocentrotidae; genus Mesocentrotus; species Mesocentrotus franciscanus. The sequence continues at coordinate 27,576,006 of CP137682.1, forward strand.
ATTAAACTTGTTTTCTCATTGTTTTCCCTTCATTTCTCATTTCCAACATGTATACAGTGCGTATCAACAAAAAAGTGTACCAAACTTTGGTATCTCTTAATCAAAAATTCATACCCAACCTGACTTTGAAATTTATTTCATGACGAAGAGTAACTTGTTTTTTTTCTGTCCAATGATACCCTACTCGTAATATTTCTACCACGGGCGACTGAGCACTAGGGTCTTTCAAAAGTTTGGTCAAAATCACCTTGTACCAAGTTTGGGCTGATGAACGAATGTGGGTCAGGCCATATGCATGTGCTTCTTTGGTCTTAAATCCTTTTAAAAGTTACATTATGCCTCGTGCTTCAATGCTTCATTGTGTAAAATGATGCAGTGTATCTAGGCTTTCACAGAACCAAGTTTTTAATCCCTAGGATAACCTTTATTTAATTTTGAACAGTCCAGTAACTTCTTGTTTCATGATATCTAAGTTCTCTCTGCTCCCTGGTCCGCTGCGCCATTTTACAGTTTGGGGAGCATTCCGGGGGAGCATATGGTGTTTATATCAAATAGCAAATGAAAACTCAAAGGTTACTTAACCACGCTACCTAATAATCAATATTAATAACTGAGCAAATGTTTATGGAATGAGATAATCCACACATGATGGCTTTTGACCCAGATTCATTGATTCAGCCCAAAATTGGAACAAGAGGATTTTGACAATACTTTTTGAAAAGCCTGCTGCTCAGTCATCCGTGTCAGCACAATTAAAAATATAGTATCATTAGACAGGGTATCAGTTACCCTTTAATATGAAAAATGTTTTAAGGTCACATAGGTTATAACTGTTTATTTAAAAGCTACCAAAGTTGGGTACACTTCTTTTTTATACGCACTGTATAGGATTCACACGCTGTTTGCCTGTTCGACCATCACCAAGATATATCCTTCACACAATCAAACCATCATCACTTCACAATTCAACAATCAAATGTCACTTTTCACTGTTTTACTCACCAATGCCAACCGTGTTACAAAGTTTCCATTGAACGGTGCCATTATGTGTATTCCTTTTCTTTCGCCTAATTTTGACGTTCGCGCAAGTGCAACAGGTCTGTCGTCCAACACCAACGCCTACATGTTTGAAAATGGTAGCCAACATACGTACCTGCAGGCTGCAGCGCAGGGGCCCGCGGCTTCCTGAAGATTCGTGCCACGCCCACTCTCCAAAGTGAGGAAGTCATAATGTACAAATTCACTCTGAAACTGCGATCCTAATATCTTTTGCAGATAGGCATATAATTATTGTAAAGTTTATTATATAAAGGTTGTGATGTTCCTTGCCTTCCATTATTAGTCTGGCCTACCATTGGCACCGATACAATCCAACATAATCCTTTTGTAATCAATGTTTTTTGCCAAATCTCTCATTAGGCATATTTTCATTATAATCCTTTTTTTCAATCTTGTAATTAAATCTCAATAAAATAAGATGGAAAAGGCGTACAATATATGCAACAATACTAGTACATAACGGATGCCTACATACTATGATATATATATATATATATATATATGTACTCATTTCCCCTAGCTATTGATACTAATATAATTAGATTTTGTTAATATTGCTGTGTGGCATTACTCTTCATCTGTGTGCACAAGTGCAAGCTTTTAAGTCGCTAAGGGATTCCTTGTGAGTAAGGACCAATACCAATACACCCAACGCGCGCCGCCCATGGCCTATGCCCAATGCACTGGGTGATTTCAAGTTCGGTGTCGAAAGCTGGTGTTGGTGTTGGTGGAAATACCAACACCAGCCACAACACCAGATTTTAACCCCGGCGCGTAGCCAGAGTGGGGGGGCGGGTGGGGTGGTGGGAGCGGACGCCCCCCAAAAAAAAACAAAAAAAACAAAAAACAAAAAAAATGTCGGCCCCAAAAAAGAGAGAGAGAAGAGAGAAAAAATGGGAAAGGACGTAGGAAGAAAAAGGAGCAGACAAAGAAACATTTTTGAAAATTCAGGATAAGAGTCGAGAACGGTACACGAATCGTCTTCTTTCTCTAATAATTTAATGAAACGTCAAAGCTTCCGCGCGGAAGGGGGGATCCCCCATCCCTCCCTCCCTGTACCCACCCCCCTAGGGAGCGCGCTTTGTGTGCTCACTACCGCCCCCCTAAAATAAAATTCCTAGCTACGCGCCTGTGAAAACGTAGTATAACATGATATGAAAATGCATGCTTTGTAGAATTAATGACAAGAAACATAATGCAAAACGTATAATGGAAAAGATCGAGTAATCCACTAAAAAGCAAAGCTTGTAAAACGTGAAACAATCGATGAAACAAGCTATACAATTTACAATTTTGAATTGAGAACAAACAATCTTAATCGGTATAATTATGAACAATTATATTCTGGAATCTATAAACTTGGATGTTACTATACTCACTCACGCATCACATGTACAGACACTCATCAAAGATACAGGCGCACGCACTCACACACACACACACACACACACACAACACACACGCACACTATAAACACACACACACACATGCATGCACGTACACGATGAAGCATATAAATTAAAATACAAGTTCCTAAACACAACGTCTTTAAATTGCCAAGGAAGACTCAACACAGTACAAGGAGGTACGTGAACCAGAAAGAAACAGAGACAAAATGCTACCAAGGAAGGAGACTAGACGAAGACTTTACAGAACAATAGTAGTGAAGAACAAGAAGAGATAGAAGAAGATAGAGAGTAACAAATTAACAGGGGTCTGTATAGAGGACATGAATGCCACGCTATCAAAGGTCAATTAAAAAAATTTAAAAATATCAACATCATGAAAATAGGACGGAACAGAGATAAATAAATCTACCATATTTATTTTCATATTCTAAGATCTAGACAATTTCTTTAATGAATCAAAAGTAAAATCAACTTGATCATATTGCTAGCTAGGTACAGAACTTATCTTTGCCTATATAGCCCTCTTGCTTCTCGGTCACCCCTCCTCTTTTTCTCTCTTCTCTTCCTCTCTCTCTCTCTCTCTCCCACTCTCTCTCTCTCTTTCTCCCCCTCTCTTTCTATTTTCATTTCCCCTCCCACGTTTTACCCCATCTCATATACAAAACGACTTTCATCATAACTTGATATTCTGGACCAGTATGTTACAGAATGTCTCCCTCATGTGGCAAGGAATTCCGGATCAATCAGATAGAGAATAAATGTGTGGAACCTTTATCAGCAACAAAATATAAACATACTTGTAATAATAATTATTATAAAAAAGATGGACAAAAAAGAACTTGGAAAGATGCAAGAATATACCCAGATAGAACAAAATTGTAAGGAAACTATCCATATTGCATATACACTTTTATTTATCATTTGTTCAAAATTGTACACAGACATACATTATATAAAGAATATATAAATTACAAGTATCACTTTGATGTGACTACAACAATACATTCTTGCACAGCATGATTTTTTTTTAATCCAAACTTTATAAAAAAAATTCTTGTATTCAATTCACTTTTATATTCTACTAACAACTACAAAAAAAAATCAAAGGAAGTCAACTAAAACTAAAGAAAAAGCAATTTTAAATATGTGGAATGTCGCAATTGATCTTTATCTCATTATCAATCATATGGAAGACATTTATAATCATTAATATTTGATAAAGATTACATCCACACATGATAATAAGGGGATAAACGAAGCATTTGTTGCCAGATAAGGAAAAAATCAACCTCTTATTGAACAAATCCATATTAAATGATATTTCTTAACTCAATCCATAATAACATATATAATAATAACAGAAAACTTTAAAAAGTCATAATATTCATTAGAACTTATTGATATACATCACGCACCATCTATCCATGAATACTGTATATGTATATATTCTTACTTTTTGAGATAAAAACAGTAGAATATTGCTTTTTCAGACACATTCAGCAAATACTCACAATATGTATCATAAAATAAAATCTGACTCTTCACTGCACACATATTGATGAGTTGACAAACAAGTATTTCCAGCATTTCATCTACATTATTGCTGAAATTTGACCCAAATTGCATGTTATTCCACGAGTCACACACAAATAAGGCTGGCTGGAATGATGAAACGATCATATACCTGTGAACTAGCAAGTTAATCAAGGCAGTGAGTCGACTAGTCCATGATCTGGACTAATCAAGGCAGTGAGTCGACTAGTTCAGGATCTGGACTAATCAAGGCAGTGAGTTGACTAGTCCATGATCTGGACTAATCAAGGCAGTGAGTTGACTAGTCCAGGATCTGGACTAATCAAGGCAGTAAGTTGACTAGTCCAAGATCTGGACGGTGTTATTTCCATCTCCCAAAAGAGAAAAATATAGCCTACATGTGTATTCCTTTGGAGAGTGTTTAACCCATATCACATTTGATTTTTTTTTACAACATTTTTTGGTATTGTTAAAGAAGGCATTCCGGTATTTCAAGTATTTCAAGTAGTTGATCGATGTCTCTAAATATTTCATCTCGATAAATTTGATTTCCAGCAGAACAGTTGTTACTGTTTCTGACCACCAACCCCTCCCCCCCCCCAAAAAAAAAAGTTTTATGCCAAGGAGAGCCCTACATCTATACATCCAGATCCAGATCCAGATCCAGAACCAGATCCAGATGAATAAACAACGGATTAAAGGCATGTTCAGATATGGTGCAGTATTAAAACCCGCAGTGTTTTTGTAAAAACATGTTTGAATGCATCTGCGCAACAAAGGACTTGCTGTGTTATAGGATACAGAAATGAGATGCATATTACACCTTCGTCACCATAAACCAGTGAGGTTTTGCTGCGTCATGTCTCAACAAGCCTTCACATATTTAAATATTTATCCCTACATCAAGTATTTGTAAAATATGGATCAGCTGATTATCATTTTAGTCGCACAGAAAATAGAAACAGGCACAAAGGTATTCTTGAGTCAAGCTTCAAAAATTGAAACCAAGTAAAAAAGTACAACCGTATTGCATTTTTTTGTTTCGTAATGATTGGTGTGCATGAAATGATGACATGCCAACAAATTAAAAAAACAATCCTAAAGGTCACATACAGTTTTGGTAAACCTTCAAAAAAAAATTAGTCAAATTTCTTTGATTTTAGATGAAAAATAGGAAGATACTAGTAATACTGGGACATTGCGAGTCTCTTCCTCCTTAAGTGAAATCTTAAACTGACGAGAGGTTGAAAATGATTTAATTACAATCCTGAGATTTAAATTTTAACAATGGTAACCTGCACTACAAAGGTGTAAAAACTGAAAAATGTGTGTATACCCTAAAGTCTACATGCATGTTGTCTCTAAGCGAAGCACTGGAATAAATGTAACAGGAGCCACCTGGGTGAAAGGGTTCTAACATAGGGGGTGAAAGGGTTCTAACATAGGGGGGTGTTTAGCTGTTATCTAGCATTCGTTGCAGATATTTACACTGCAATCCACCGGAAATCATAAATAGAATATCAAATGATCTTGACCATAAATCATTTGATATAAGAAGAGGGACATGAGACTACAACGTTCAACACGTTTCTTTCCAATTTCCTTTTTGTTACCAAAACTGTACATGAGCTGAAATCTTCACATGTATCATCTTAAAAATGTCATACCTACATGTACACAATTACAAGACCATGATATCCGATAATACTAGCTGACTTTGGTCCAATCTTATTTCAACTTCTATCAAATAGTGATATTGAATTCCCTGTTTGACAGCTGTCCATATAAGCAAAGTAAATATTCATTTTGCATATCAACTGTCTACTGATGATAAGTAGGCCTGCTAAATTTGCAATTTAACAATTATTTGACAAAATCAAAGCAAGAAATTTATTAATGATATATCAAATATGTAGAGCCTCTGGTGTGTCATAATTGTAAGAAAGAGAAGTTGTGGAGATTTAGAGATCACCCGGTATAAGAACTTAATGTTTGCAAACAAGAAATTGCATCAAGGCTCTGAATGGATTTCATGATATATGCACGATCTAAAAACAGAAAATTATTCTCAAGCATTTATTTGTAGTACTGCTTTAGACATTTAACTGGAGAGTTGTTTGTTAATTTGACAAAACCATATTTGAAGCTGGATTTGCTTACTTTCATGACAGTCTTAGCCTTTAACATACACCTGTAATATAGTGTACATTGTAGACTGTTAAGCATCATTTTAATTTCATATAAAATTGTTTGAGTTTTATATCCCCTCTGTCATAACATAACAAATCTGAATAACTAATTCTCTGAAAAATTCAACTAAGAAAACTAATTATTTGGTCCCAAACACATAAACTTGCAATAACAGAACCTAACTCATTAAAGGTAATACAAAGTTTTGGTATGGGGTCATGAATTTGGTTCAAATGAACATATTGGAAGCATATGCGATCCTACAATATTCAATGATCGTTGTCGCGGTTGAAATCGAGCCTAAAGTGATGAAATTGTGAATAATAAACTCTTTATGTTGTATAGCTCCCTGTCAAGATTGATATTACGTTAGCTTCAAAACAATGTTTCTTGACTAAAATCAACCGATTTTCTATTCCCGTTTGGAAATTATATATCAGAACTGCATATTCCGAGATTTTCATGGTCGCAGGTACCAATGTACGACCGTAGGCGCTATTTGAAATTTATCGGGAGCACCGATAAATTTGATATTTAATTTCTCGAAATCTTTAGCGTTTTAGAGCCCAATTTTTTTCAAAGTTGCTTATTCTAACACTAGGTTTCTCAATAGTAGTGCAAATTTTAAATTTCATAATCCTATCCTGTTGAAATATTACCAAAACTTTGTATTACCTTTAAGTATGACTTGTATTTAATAAATATAACACAGCATCATATAGATGTACTTTGTACGATTTGAAAAGGTGATTTCTGTAGTATTTGTACAATAAGTATAGTTCATTAAATATAGTGATAAAGATATGAATTCCCAACATTTTAGCAAGGCAATATTTACAGGCAATGCAGCTAATACAATCCAAGGTAGAGAAAGCACATTTTGGCAAAAAGTAAATTAAACGAAGTGAATAAGAGAATAAGTACTAATCACCGATCCATTAAGTATCTAGGATGGATTAGAAAGAATACTTTGTATTACAATACATGCACAGTTAACAAGTACCTTTTTGTCATTTTTTAAAGATAAAGACCAGTTCTGGTCATGCGATTGCATTGTGAAAGAAACGTTGTGGAATCGATTAGAAATGGTTGATCATCTAGCATATAAGTATTGGTGTGTACTGCAAGGTTCTGGAATCATCAAAATGATAAGAAAATTGGCCCAGTCTTGGTAAAGTTACAAGCACTGTACACAGAAAGATGTATATGGGACTACGCGACCACGTGCGCGATATCTATTTGGTCCCAATAGATATAATAATTTACCAAATATATCAATTAATAGGCGGTTTCCCGACTTTCCCGGCAAAATTTGTATCATTACGTATTAGTCAAAACATATTCTTTCACATGATTGGTAATGAGAGCTTCCGTTTCATTTTTTTGAGAGAGGGGCGTTTCCAAAACTGGTCTTTACCTTTAAGTATCTGAAAAATTGATTTGTCCTGATTTATGTTTCTTGAGGTTGCGACATATTAAAGCTTACATCGAAAAGTATTCAACAAAGGTCGTAATTCAACCAATCCACCTTTCATTTTTAGCTACAAAAAACATCAAATTTACAAGGGGTATGAATAGTTCAGTTGTTAACTATATCTCATACTGTGTAAACATACAATACAATTTTTTCAGCAAACATGTTTCAGAAATAGAATTCATCTGTCTTCCTATAAAAAATTGTTTTGATATGTGCATTATACAAAGAACATACTATTTTCTTAAAAAGTTAATTCACGACTAATGAGCTATCAATAATTTCTGATCTCTAAAATATACATTGAAGACAAATATTCAATTTCTTCTATTAAATGCATTTAATTTATATTAAATCTAAAATTTGAATTTACAGTAAGATAGATTGATACATGTGCATACAGGCAAGAATTCAGAAAATATTGGCAAAAATACTTTGAAAATATTTCATGGAGTTTTAACATAGAATTCTAATATATTTTGTTTATTGACCTATAATTCATTGGTTTTATTGAATCATTTACAAACAGAAAACTTTGATCAGGATCAGTTTGCACATTTCCCTTATAAAAAGGCCAAATAATTTTTGCACATGCACAAATACAACATATATTTCTTTTAACAATCTGTTACAATTCCACACCATACACACAGACTTCTTCAAAGTATAAAGATACTTTAATATGAAGAAGATATTTTTTTTAACCAAGAACATGGATTAAAATCATAGCTCAAGGAAGAGCGAACAGCATGAATTCAGTATTCAAGCTCTTTCTTACCGGTATTCACGTTACCTCTTTTGAGCCACCAATTTTAATCTAAACTCCCACCACTTCAACTGCATTCAAAGGATCATGCTCATTAGGCTCATTAGGTTCATCAGGCTCATCAGGCTAATCAGGCCCATTAGGCCCATCCGGCTCATCAGCTCCATTTTTATCCCTGCGCAGAGAAAGAAAAAAATAATTCCCATCTTAATAGTTCCCATCTTAATAATTCCCATCTTATTCTTACAGAATAATGGGCAAATATTTTGAAGGAAGCCTCAACAACAACAAAACAACAACAGGGAGGTATTGTAGTAGAGTGGTTAATCACTTGACTGGAAATAGGTCATGGATTTGACCCCCAACCCCCAACCCCCAACACCTCCAAGGAACCCAATTCCATCTTGGATTACGTGTTAGCCCTAAAACTGGGTTTTATATTATCCTTTATTTTCTTGATACTCCTTATCTGTTTGCCTACAATTATAAAATGCCAGGCAAAATATTTGGGGGGTCGAATTTATATATTCTAGCCTCACACAAATTATTATTTCAGGTGATCGGTACATTTTAAAATTAAAGATGCACAAATTCATGAACGATCATTTCAATTTTGTTTTAAAATGTCAAGTACCTACCCTTAATAACAGTCATTTCATGGGGAATTATAAAAAGCTGACATTCTCTTACCCAATATTATTAAAATACTGGACTTGACCAGGTGGAGCCGCAGGTTGACCTCCAGGTGGAGTTGCAGGTCGACCTCTAGGTGCAGGTTGACCTCCAGTAGAAGTTGCAGGTTGACCTCCAGCTGCAGGTCGACCTCCAGGAGGAGTTGCAGGTTGACCTCCAGGTGGAGCCGCAGGTTGACCTCCAGGTGGAGTTGCAGGTCGACTTCCAGGAGGAGTTGCAGGTTGACCTCCAGGTGGAGTTGGAGGTTGATCTCGAGATTGATTTGCAGGTTGATATCTAGGTGGCTTTCCAGCACATCGAGGCCTACGTATTTTTTCTGTAGAATTATGCCAATGTACAGCACATCCAAGAAAAAAAAATGAGCTGCATAAACAAACTTCCTTGCTTTGATTGAAATAGAAGGAATATACGCTTTCAAATTATAAATTGATAACATTAATAAATACATGCTTCACTTTAAAGCAACAATGCATGGAAGTGTCATGTTAAACAAAATTGTGCTTCTTTGTAATAAAATTATGATAAATAAAGGATAGTGGAGATATTGTGAATGGTGGGGGTAAAAGTGGCATATTTTGTACTAAAATGGGTCTATGATTGTTATGGACAGTGATTTTTGCATTTTTGAAAAAATAGCCATCAATTTTTTCAACACCATATTTTCAAGGTAACCCAACTAGAAATTGAGCAGTGAGGTCCTCTTTACTGAACAACCTTTTACAACATTCCATGTCTCAAAACCTGCTTTGTCCCCCAGCCTGGGTATAGTGAATTAGGAAGTTAAAGTGTCATGAATGTGTCCCTTATTATAAACATACATTCATGTTGTAGTTCTAAAATTCACAACACATCATTTTTGGGCATATCATAATTATGAATGAAAACAAAATTGAATAAATCTCTGAACCTGCAAACATTCATTGCTTTCCAAAATTGCCCTTCACGAGCACTAGCAGCTATGCTTCAAGAGTACATGTATTGACTACTAAGAAAGAAAGAAATGTTATCTATCAGAGATCATAATTCTTTATTTGCAATGCCATGTTTGCAAAGTCATTTCAACTAAGAAAGAAAGAAATGTTATCTATCAGAGATCATAATTCTTTATTTGCAATGCCATGTTTGCAAAGTCATTTCAACTGATTGGATTGCTCTGATTTGTGCAAAGTAATACGCAAAGTACAACGTACATCTACAAGTACATGTACCCAACTTGGGCAGCACTCGATTAAAAAGACCATAACCAATATGACTTTGAAATTGATTTCATAATGAAGAGCAGCTTATTTTCTGTCCGATGATACCCTATTCATAATATTTCTGCCACGGATGAATGAGCACCAGGGCCTTTAAAAAGAGTTGTCAAAATCGCCTTGTACCAAGTTCAGGCATAAGAACGAATGTGGGTCAGGCATTTGATCCACGTTCAAAGCTAGCGCTTCAGCCCAAACTTGGTACAAGAGGATTTTAATAATACTTTTGAAAAGCCTGCTGTTCAGTCATCCGTGGCAGCACAATAATGAAAATTGTATCATTATACAGGGTATTTATTCCTATTAACAATGAAATATGATACAAGGTCACATACCTTATGACTTTTTAATAAGAAGCTACCAAATTTGGGTACACTTTTTTATACACACTGTATAGGCCTATAATTATATCACAGGTGCTTTGGTAAACACTACCCAAAGGAAAGACTTGTTTTATCTAATTAATGGTTTCATTGTATTCATTCAGTTTAACCCTTTCAGGGCTGAAGACAAAGATTGAAATCATATACTTTAAATATATATATTTTTTTTTTGGGGGGGGGACAAGGAAAACATTGTCTTTCTCCTTGGAATCGAATACACATTCATCCTCACTGTCATTATGAAGTTTGATATGAAGGGTCAATCTTTACACTAATATAAAGAATGAGAAAATCAAATACTACTACACGTGTACTACTACCACACTACTACTACTAGGGCCTACTACTACTACTACTACTACTACTACTACTACTACTTTTACTACTGCTACTACTACTACTTCTACTACTACTACTACTACTACTACTATTACTACTATTACTACTAATTATGATTAATGGATTTATACAGCACATTTTCCAGAGGATACTAGGAGTATCTCTTAGACAAATTAAGAATTGTAGTGGTATGTTTTCAGATGTTTTTTGAAGAAGTCAAGTTAAGAACAGAAACTATTTTTCAGAAATGCTGGGAGTTTTTGTTCCATAGGTATGATTAAAAAGTCTGCTTCACAAATATAATCTATGATAAGTATTTGCAAACTCAGTAGGGGTGAAAGATAATGGTATCTATAGTCTGCACATGTATCTTGCAGCTATGCATCAGGTTTTGATATAATCGACTATAAAGGTGATGATGGGAAATGGCAAGACTTGTCAACAGCAGTAGTAAACCATGTTCTTATCTTCTGAAATGTTTATTCAATATGCTTTGCACAGGTGCAAACAGAGATGAGAAGTCAGTCTACTTATGATAGTGGATCGACGAACAAATTTGAAAAATTAATATTCACATGGATATGATCACACTTTGTGCCATCCAATCCTTTATTGCTTATAGGCAGTTGGGTGTTTACAGGTGTTAACACGACTTACCTGCTACGATACTTGCAACCTCTTTACAGGTTCTATTATTTCCACCGTCAAGTTGATCTAAATAGAAATTATGAAAACAGAACTGCATCTTTATCAAAAACATGTATTCATGGATGTATTCATACATGCAGTACCATATTTACACATTATAGGTTTTCAGTTAAATGTAGCTACAGTATATATATATATATATATATATATATATATATATATAATTCAATCAAATAACCAAGTTCAGAGCTCATAGCAAATTCTCTGAAAGAGTTATTATAAATATGACTACAAGAATCACACAGTGCTTATGGGCTGAGCTGATTGAAAACTGGCATCATACCGGACCGGTATACCTTTTTACAGTGCCTGAATTTGGGTGACACAGATAAATCATCAGATAAATTCGCAATGTACGTATCAAAATAGCGGTGATTATTTGTCCTAACACTTTCACTGCACATACATGAAGATGTGTTCTCTTGCATCTACATCTTAAAACATATTGATAAACAATTATCTACTGTCACAACCATGTTGAAGTGTTGACTACATATACCCCGGTACTACCAGTCCCTTTAAATTTATTCACTACCGGGTAGTGAATAAATTTAAAGGGACTGAATACATATTTAGGTAAAGGTACATATGTATTAAACACCCTCTTTGAGTCATGTTTATGTTGAATTGTCCATGTTCATCCTTTTCGGTGGCAGCGGTGGGATGCATAACATGATAGACAGCCTTTTAATCACAATAGATATTGTATTACATAACCATTTAATGAGTAATGGCTGAGTACAAGACACACAGACAAAAATGGGTGGACATGCATTAATTCTACCATGTCTAAAGAGGGCAGCAAACACAATGGGGCATAGAGTATTGGAAGAGATAGTTGTGACGCACCCACGTGTGCATGCCCAAAAGGATTTCATGTAGGTCCAAAGTCATGTGTAGTATCCTCCCCACTTACAATCTCTACGGGAACTGGGAAGGAACCATTTCGATGTTCCAGTAATGAACAAGTTTATGAGTAACTTCCAATGATGTAAATATCCTTTCTCTACTAGCTATGCAATGGTCAAACATTTACATGTATATCAAAGACATGGATGGTTTTAATAATTCGAAAACAAATATCAGTTGCCTACTTACCATTAGGCCTATAACCTGTAGGAATGGGAACAAAAACAAAAACAGGAATTAGAATCATATAAGAGATATTGCCTGCTGAGAGCCATAAAGGAAAAGATTAAGTGCATTTTTTGACTCTCACCAGATGATCGTACTGAAAAATATTGTAATGATAATCTGGAATAATAATAGTGCTTAATACGAAATACAGTCTCTTTATTATTGCACTGTCATCAGATTCACTCATGCATAATATGCACTACCTCCACTTCCTGGGGAGTATTTATATTATATGATCACTGTGAGGGCATATGGCAATTACTAACACAAAGGCTTTCGTCATCCTACCAGGTCCCCATTTCCCTCCTGGGTATGGAGTGGCAAATGTAGATTTAATGCCTTAGACATTAGTGCCGTGTCGAGGAATCAAACCCATGACTTTTGTATTTCAAGTCAAGTGCTTAAACCATTTGATTACGACACCTCTATCCTTGTAAACATGTAAATGAGGGGAAGAGGGGGAAGAGGAGGGGTGAGGAGGGGGGAGCAACCAGTCTTGTTTGGTGAATGAAACGAAAATGAACAAGGACAATAAGGGTGTGAGAGAGGGGTCCTGTCATCTTCTTTTCTAGTCCTCCCCCATTTTTTCTCTTTACTGTTCTTTTTTGGGGGAGGGGGCACACATGTTCCCCTTGTAGCTACACCACTGTGCTCATGTACATGTAGATGTTGCCCCATGATCTTTATCACACGTAATCCATTTACACTTAGCCATACCCTGTGGGGATGACATTAACTCAAACAGTAAAAAGTTCATGTGCAGTCAAGTGAAAAATACAAGAGCATTCGCACTGTTACACTAAAAGAAATCAAGCAACTAGTGCTCAGGACCTGTGAACAATATTTCTTAATCAGGTGCAGTTACATACAATATTCCATGACTTGCATTTATCCCTGTAATATTAGATATCTAAAGATGAATCTCTACATCTACATGAAAGTATAAGAAAGAGCATGTAAGGTTGTACATGTATTTATGAATTCTGTGAATTTCCAGCAATTCTTCATCATTTGTTGACATTTCTTGTTGATGTCATAGAGGTGGTAGGAATAGTTCATTCACTTGATTTGCAACTAAATGATTGGGGATTCAAATCTCAGCCCGGCTCTAACGTCATTTGGCAAGACGTTAATCTACATTTGCCACTCTTCACCTAGGTGTATACGGGCATCTGATATGCTTGAATGCTAGTTACTATAATGGCAGCTCAGCTATAAACAGGAGGATGTTGAAGGGACATGAGCGTCACAGCAGGATACGGGTGCTATACAGTATAAGAAGCCATTATTACTTTTTTATGGTCTACGCAAACATCCACATTCTTTTGAAATCCAATTTAAATACCAGAACTTCAGCTAAGCTGAAAGTGTACCAATCACCTAAAGATAATTTGTGTAGATAGAATATATAAAATCAATCTAACAACAACAAAAATCCTGGCATTAAGGACCAGTGAATAGATATGGAGATAATAAAGAATAACATTGAAACAAGCGAACGGAATCCAAGTCAGACTTCGGTTCCATGCGGGCCATATTCCATGCAAGCGCACATGGATGCATCGTCTTGTGTTAATTGAGAGTGACATGTTACCTCTATGAAGACAAAGAAAACAGAAATATGTTTTGGTGCTTGGTATACTTTAAAAAGGAAGTCCAGCCTGATAGTTACATGCAGCTGGTATCAAAAGCAAAAAAACAAACAAGAGAAACAAATTAGTGAAAGTTTGAGCCATATACGATTAAAAGTAGGAGCGTTATAACTTTTTAAAGTTGTCATCGGTGAAACACAAACTGACAACACTGTTTTGGTACAGAGCACAATGGGAGGGGAGCTCGCAAGATACGTCACAGAGTTTCAATTTGTGTTTGATCGCAATTTAAAATATCATAACTTTCTTATTTTGAATCAGAATTCGCTCAAGCTTTCACTGACCTGTTCCTCTGACCTGTTCCTCTCATGTTCTGCTTCCATTAAAATAAACTTAATATCAAGGTGGACTTTCCCTTTAAGTATGCAATAAACAACACAATCACTTTACAATCCTACCTGATTGGTATGCGTAGCAGAGGTAAAAACAGATCACTAAAGACAAGACAACCAAGAGAATGAATGGGACCACAATCACAAGGAAACCAACTTTGAATGCCCGCTCAGACTTACTCCCCTGTGGATCACCTGTCATGGAAATGTAACATATTATGAACAAAATGGCCTTTTCTTTTGAGTAACATTTCCATGCACACATTATTTCAATTCAATTCATATCAGTTTATTGATAAAAAATCACTCTAATCCAATCCAAAGACTGATACATACAAAGTTTACACAGTTGATCTACTTACAATTATATGAAGGATTACAATACATTTAATCAAAATTGACAAGGAACAGAAATTAAAATTAGAAATAACGATTTATTTTTTATTTTTTTAAGTATTTCAGTTCAAATTGATAATGAACAGAAATTATTACAGAAAATATTACTGTAAATACATGTACCATCTTGATTACGCTTAATATTACATAACATACATTCAGATATCCACTGTATTTCACCATGCTACTTGAGCCTTATAATGAACTCGACAAGTCTCGTTCATTATTCGATTGTGACTTAACCTGCAGTGCATATTCACTAATGCACTAACAAACATTAATTATTTGTATGAAGGAGAATCCTACATGTATGTATGGATTGTCAATTACACTCTGTAATGGGCATTGTGTGGGCCTACGGTCCTGAAATGCGCTTTAGAAGAACCTACTACTATTATTGTAAGAGAAAAAAAGTAGACTCCTTACATACCTAAATTTGTTGCAATAACTATTTGTTTCTCTAGTCTCTTCTCCCTATACATATTCATTTCACATCATTTGCTTATTCACTTACATATTTATTTGCTTAGTGATAGACAGTTCGGTTTCCGTGCTAGGCACTCATGTGAAACCGCATTGTTAACAATGATCGATCACTGGGCATCCAATGTTGACGCAGGTTCTGCAGTAAGACTCTGTTTGATAGACTTACGGAAAGCGTTCGATTCTGTCACCATGATTTGTTATTGCAAAAACTGGTCAAAAATGGTTGTTCGCAGCAGAGTTTAAAATTGGTTCCATTCTTACCTTACAAATAGGAAGCAATATGCATGTGCAGATCAACAAATCTAAATCATTATACCGGAACACTACTACAGGTGTTCCCCAGGGATAGGTCATAGGTCCCCTCCTTTTTATACTTTTCATAAACGCTCTACCATCAAATCTGAAGAACTTCACTCTTCACATGTACGCTGACGACGTGACCATGTCAGTAACGGGCTAATCTCCAGACACAATCGAGCGCAACCTAGGTCAATCCCTTCGGGAAGCGAACAAATGGTTTAAGAAGAATAAACTCGTTTTAAACATAGATAAAAAACAAAGGTTATGGTCTTAGGAACAAGACAGAGATTGAGTACATTACACAGAAAAGAACTACATGTAAAAATAGATGAGCATCAAAATCAATGTGTGACAGAATACAGATGCTTAGGAGTAATGATATACCAAAATCTTACATTTAAAAGCCACGTAGAAAGTATAGCATTGACAATGAAACAAAAATTGGGTGTCTTAAAGAAACTTCGGAACTCATTAAATAAGAAACAAATGAGTGATGTCTATTGGGAATTTATCGTACCCCACGCAACATATTGTTGTACAGTTTTGGCTAGACGCGCGATCAGAGTGTAACCACACTATACTGAACTTGCTACACACAAAAGGGCTGCTTACATTGTAGCCCGTAACTCTTGGTACGTTCCGTCAGAGCAAATCATGCATTCACTCTCTTGACCTTCTTTGAAAACTTTTCACTGGAGAGCCCTTTGCTCGTTGGCGAATAAATGTGTATTGGGCACAGCACCCCCAACACTTTGCAACCAATTTGAATATGTTATAAATTCCAGAAACACACGGAGTAGCAATTTGAACTTATTAAAGGTAAAAAGATGTAAAAAAACGAATTCTACCAAACCACTTTCATAAACCAAGCAATAGCTGCTTGGAACAATCTTCCTTTAGAAATTCGCCAATCCCAATCACTTAAAGGGGAATTCCACCCTGATAATAAGTTGTTTTAATATTAGGAGAAAAATGAGAAGACCAGATCAGTGAAACTTTGAGGAAAAATCGGACAATGAATAAGAAAGCTATGGATTTTTTAAATCCATAACTTTTCATGAAATACTTCAAATCTGTAAGTCAATTTGGCAACGTGGTCTCTAAATATGATGTCACCCCCTCACATTTTATACTTTGTTTAATGCAAGAAATGTCACTAAATTCAATTTTTATCAAAATATGTATTTTCTTCGTGCCTATCTCGATCATATATCACGGATAACATGTTCTTTCATGCACCCCCATATAAGATAGGTCTACTATTCCATTAATATTCAGAGAAATTGATATTTTGGGTCATTCTGTCATTCAGATCAGTGGTGAATTGTGAGGATGACATCACAACATTCTGACCGCATTGCCAATTTGTCTCACAGATTCCATGATTTTCATGATTTTGACATATTCATAACCTTCTTATTTGTTGTCCGATTTTTCTCAAACTTTCACTGAATTGTTTCTTAAATTTTCCTGCTTGTATTGAAACCAATTTAATATCAGGGTGGAATTTTCCTTTTACATATTCAAAAGGAAAATCAAGGCAATACTGAATAACACAATGTAATAATCTTAGATGGTTCTGAACTTTTCAGTGTAATAACAGGCCTAAGACTTAATCTTGAATAATGCAAGTAGGCCCATGGTATCATCTATAAGCCAGTTATCGTTAAAGATAAACTGGAGTTCTGGTAAATATAAATAAATTCTCACAGAATCAAACGAAACTTACACTGCATGTTCAAGATTACCAATACATGACACGTGCCAAACGATTTTGGTAGAAAATGTATAGTGGCTGAGTAATGAGCATAGAAAGATATGGAATTCCGGGTAAGTAGGCCCGACATCACGTGATTAACAAAGGTCACTACATTGTATCTGCAAATGGGAGTTGTGGTTTTTATTGAAGATGATGCTCTGTAAGATTTTGTGCGTTTGTTTATTTTTCACTTGTCCAAACAACCAATCTACTGCAGGATAAACACTCCAGAATAAATTATGGCAATTTCTCTCAAAATACAATTCCCATACCAGAGCTCAAGATTAGCTTTAAATTTGTCTTGCCAGGCGTAACTTATTGTATATATGTACGATCCTTCTTAAATTTTACGTCGCTATGTGTATAATTATGCAGATAATTTTACTTTTTGACATGTTTTTGTATATATATATATATAAGTGCGACAATTCTCAACTCTGACATGACAACGGGTGTTCCAGAAAATGTAGGCGTGAAGAAAATGGTCTAGGAACGTGAGACGTAGGTCACGTAGCTGTACTTTACAATTTTATTACGAGCTTTCGGCTTGTGAGGCCTTCTTCAGGTTCTGAAGTGCAAAATATATATATTTCTCTCTTCTTCTTTTTACGTACAGGGCATCATGACTTATTGTATGTCCCATCTTTCTTACACTTTCCTACTTTTTGTGTATATGTGGATAATATTACTTTGCCATGTTTTTGTTGTATATCCTTAAATATTCTGTTAGTTTAATTTTTTTCTCCCTTTTTATGTACAGGGCCTCATGGTAGACCACAATTGTGAATGAGCTACCCTATTTTTAATATGTGAATAATTAATAAATAATACCAAGTCTTCCATCTCACCTGGTATCGATGGGCAAGCAGAAGTTCCTCGGGGTAGTGGATCACCCTGTAATTTACAGACCGTATTGTTGGTATTGCTGCAAGGGGTCACTATAGTGTTGTTCACTATATTATCACATTCTACGCATGGTAGGCACTCACAGCAGTCATTCACATCAGGCATGAAACTAACATCGGGGCAGACTTGGCAACTGAGAGGTTTGTAGAATGAAGATAAAGTAAAATTTGGCAGCACGTGAAAGAAACGTATATCCAATCTTGTATGTTTTCTTCGCCTGTCTGCACAGACGCTTGTTTGCCACATGTGCAATTTTGCACAAAACAATCGGCAAAGGGAACGATTACTTTGTGCAACACAATAGCTTTGCAAAATTACTTAATTTCAGCCTTCATTAGCTATATATGACAATGGTTTCAACACCGATATAGATTAATCTTGTGCTTGAACCAGTCAAATAATCTTGAAGCCTTTGGTAGATCTATAGCTATCCCATGATCAATACCATGTGGCACAGGGTAATTTATTTGTGTGGCACATGAAGAGTAACATGATGTTCTTTCTTTAAAATCTTAATGCTCTCTGAAGCAAAGTTAAAAGGCTGAATGAAAACAATTATAAATCTTCATTTAAATGCAATGGTCAAATTCATTACATTCATTATCATCATCATTATTATTATCATCATGATGATCATCATCATCATCATCGTCATCATCATCATCATCAATATTAGTAGTATATTATTGTTATTATTATTATTTTCATTTATATCATTATTCTTATTATCATTATCATTATTATCACTATTGTCATTATTATCATTGTTATTAACATTATTATCATTTCGTTTTATTACATTTAACATGACTAATACAAATATCACGCCTAATAAATACCACATCCTGAGATGCATAGTACATAAAATCATACCTACAACTCTGGGTCTACCAGAATTTCCACTTACGTTGACTTATTGGTCCTGAAGTGGCCTGGGCAGCAGTGCCCATCCTTCTCTTGTTTCGATGTGCAATACTCCTGTACCACTTCAGCCGGACAATCGTACCGACACTGTTGAAGAATTACAATTACAAGAATATGCAATCATATTTCATCGAATTATCCTATTTTACAATATCTTGGAATAATCATTGTACATCTCAAGCTATCATGTACTACAAAATGGGTGTCCCCTCTGTTAAAACTAGCTCTATTTCAATGAGAGTATTCTGTATTCAGTGGGTTTACAAAATCATACAAACACATATATATGACATACAATACAAGAAGATGACCATAACATGTTTTGGAAATCAAAAGAAAAAACATAAACACAGTGTGGATGGTGCATGTACATTCAATAGTTTAAGTTTAATATGGCAAAGTATGTTTACGTAATGTTCCTCACTCGGATTTTTATTTTTTAATGCTCATCGTATTTAAATAACTACCTTTACTATTACCATGGATATTCTAGTAACACCCTTAACATATATACAATTGGTTAAACAAGCTCGTAATCTTCGCTCAACAACCGACAACTGTAGAATTAAATTCCCAAATCCAGAGTCTAGACTCTCATCTACTAAATAATATTTGTACAATAGCTCCATCAAAATGTGGAACCTCTTATTTTGTATTGGAGAAAGCTACAGTGTACTTGTCTTGCCATCTTGAAAAGGATTATGCTCCCCTAGAAAAGTGATCAATATGATATTTGATATCATGTTCATTATATTATTATCGATGCAAGCATCTTATTTAGTCCCATAGTCTGATATACAGAAATACTCACTGCTTTGGCATCACAATTCCGAGAAATAGTAGAATCAGTCTGAGCAAGACAGCTATACATAAATAGGCCTTTCAACACAATGATCTGTATGTGAAGGGGAAATATGTAAATGCTTCGAATAGCAAATAAATGACTTTCTATGTATTGTAGCCTGGTAAATATTATAAACACATACATGTACATTGTATAGGCCTACTGTAAAATTGAAAACCCATTGATATGTAGCAATAATGTTAAATACACTTGTGATGGATGCCTTAAAGGGAAATCCCATCTTGATTGCAAACAACTCTAGGAGAAAGCAGAACAATCAGAAAAGAATACTGGTGAATGAAATCAGACATTCTTCGCATAATTTACTCTTTTTCATTCTCATGATTAGTCAATTCATATTTTGTCTTTCTCTTTCCCATTCTTTTTTTTTCATAGTCAAGACAGCTTCATTTTCATCTCCCTCCGATCCCCTTCCACCTTTCCACCCTTCCCTCATTTCTTCTATTCAAAACTGATCTTCTCTTGCTCATCCTTCCTTTCAGTTTTACATACATTTCTTGCAATTTTCCACCTTTTCATGTGTTACAGAGTGCTTTGTAAAACATTCTTTTCCTTCCCCCATTCTCCCTCTCTGCTCCATTTTATCCCCTTTGCCTTCAGTTATTTTTCGCCTTTCTAAATTAGGCCACTTAAATCTCAATCATTGTTTAGCAAAGCATCATCATAAGAGCTCAAGCTGATTTATACAAGATAATGATGGGTTTCCAAAGTTATTTTCCCATACGTACACTGATACATAATCACAGAGCACTGTATGAACTAGTGAAAATAAAATGCCATTAAACTTGTTTTCTCATTGTTTTCCCTTCATTTCTCATTTCCAACATGTACAGTGCGTATCAACAAAAAAGTGTACCAAACTTTGGTATCTCTTAATCAAAAATTCATACCCAACATGACTTTGAAATTTATTTCATGATGAAGAGTAACTTGTTTTTTCTGTCCAATGATACCCTACTCATAATATTTCTACCACGGGCGACTGAGCACTAGGGTCTTTAAAAAGTTTGGTCAAAATCACCTTGTACCAAGTTTGGGCTGATGAACGAATGTGGGTCAGGCCATATGCATGTGCTTCTTTGGTCTTAAATCCTTTTAAAAGTTACATTATGCCTCGTGCTTCAATGCTTCATTGTGTAAAATGATGCAGTGTATCTAGGCTTTCACAGAACCAAGTTTTTAATCCCTAGGATAACCTTTATTTAATTTTGAACAGTCCAGTAACTTCTTGTTTCATGATATCTAAGTTCTCTCTGCTCCCTGGTCCGCTGCGCTATTTTACAGTTTGGGGAGCATTCCGGGGGAGCATATGGTGTTTATATCAAATAGCAAATGAAAACTCAAAGGTTACTTAACCCAGCTACCTAATAATCAATATTAATAACTGAGCAAATGTTTATGGAATGAGATAATCCACACATGATGGCTTTTGACCCAGATTCATTGATTCAGCCCAAAATTGGAACTAGAGGATTTTGACAATACTTTTTGAAAAGCCTGCTGCTCAGTCATCCGTGTCAGCAGAATTAAACATATGGTATCATTAGACAGGATATCAGTTACACTTTAATATGAAAAATGTTTTAAGGTCACATAGGTTATAACTCTTTAATTAAAAGCTACCAAAGTTGGGTACACTTCTTTTTTGTATACGCACTGTATAGGATTCACACGCTGTTTGCCTGTTCGACCATCACCAAGATATATCCTTCACACAATCAAAACATTACCACTTCACAATTCAACAATCAAATGTTACTTTTCACTGTTTTACTCACCAATGCCAACCGTGTTACAATATTTCCATCCAACGGAGCCATTTCGTGTATTTATTTTCTTTCGCCTAATGTTGACGTTCGCGCTCCCCAGTGCAACAGGTCTGTCGTCCAACACCAACGCCTACACGTTTGAAAATGGTAGCATACGTACCTGCAGCGCAGGGGTCCGCGGCTTTCCGAAGTGCCACGCCCACTCTCCAAAGTGAGGAAGCCATAATGTGCAAATTCACTCTGAAGCTGCAATCCTAATATATTTTGCAGCCTACAAATAGGCATATAATTATTGTCAAGTATATTATATAAAGGTTGTGATGTTCCTTGCCTTCCATGAGTAGTCTAGCCTACCATTGCTACCGATAACAAAATAATCCTTTTTGTAATCATTTTTTTCCTTCTAAATCTCTCATTAGGCATATTTTCATAATAATCCTCTTTTTCAATCTTGTTATTTAAACTCTATAAAATAAGATGGAATAGGCCTACAATATCTGCAACAATACTAGTACATAACAGATGCCTACATACTATAATATATGTAGGCCTATACCAGGCGCGGATCCAGGGGGGAGGCCGAGCGGGCCTTGGCCCCCAAAAAAAAAGAGAGAGAGAGAAGGAAAAGAAGAGAAAGAAAGAAGAAAAGGGAAAAGAAGGAGGTCGGGGAGGGGCCGAAAGGGCCTTGCCTCCTAGGCTGTTGCCTCCCCCAGTAAAAAAAAATAAGAGAGAAGGAAGGAAAGGGAAAGAAAAAGGAAAAGAGGAGATAAAGGGAAGGAAAAAAGAGGAAGAAGAAAAGAAAAGAAGGGGATATCAGTTGCAATTTTCCCGCCAAGTTGTGGATCGGGGGCTTGCCTCTAACCCCCTCCCCGCCCCAAAAAAAAAAGAGAAGGAAGGGAAAGGGAACAAAAAGACGAAGAAGAAAAGAAAAGGGTGAAAAGAAGGAGATCAGTTGCGATTAATTCCGCCAACAACGTGTGGATCGGGGAGTCTAAAGGCCCTGCCCCCTACAGCAAACCTAAAAGAGAGAGAGAAGGGAAAAGGACACTTGCTGAAATGACACAATTTTCCGAATTTTTCCTCACTTTTTTAGTAAATTATATTTTTTTATGCGTTTGTTGGAAAATAACAAATTCCTAAATTTACAGTCAGGCAAGAAATTTCCGAGTTTTTTCCTCACTTTTTAGTAAATTATACTCTTTTATGCGTTTGTTGGAAAATGACAAATTCCCAAATTTACAGTCAAGCAAGATATTTCCGAGTTTTTTCTTCACTTTTTAGTAAATTATACTTTTTATGCGTTTGTTGGAAAATAATAAATTCCTAAATTTACAGTCAGGCAAGAAATATGCTTATTTAGAGGCCTACATGTCAGGGCCCGCGGAACTGGGGATCGAGGGCCTCGAGCCCCCAACTTTTTTGAAAAAGTATATTAAAGAAAATTAGAAAGAAGAATAGTGACCTGCCAGTGTCACAAAATAATGGGGTATAAAATATGCTCATCTGACCGTGATTAAATGCCTATAACCCTGAGCTTCCGGGGGCTCTGCCCCCTTGATTCCACCTAGGGGATCTAAGGCGGGCCCCTGGATGCTCATCTGACGGTAATTTAATGCCTAAAACCCCTGAGCTTCTGGGGACTCCGCCCCCTGGACCCCACACCAATTATTGTCTTGCCAGTGTCACAAATAAGGTATCAAAATAGGCTCATCTGACAGTAATTAAACGCCTAAAACACCTGAGCTTCTGGGCCTCCGCCCCCTGGACCCGACGCTAAATAGTGTCCTGCTTCTGTCAATAAGGTATAACAAAAATGCTCATCTGACCGTAATTAAACGCATAAAACCCTGTGCTTCCGGGGCTCTGCCTGGACCCAACCAAGGGCCCCAAGGCGGGCCCCTGGATACTCACCTGACTGTAATTTAATGCCTAAAACCCTTGAGCTTCCGGGGGTTCGCCCTGGACCCTCGCCATTTAGTGACCTGCGAGTGTCACAAATAAGGTATCAAAATATGTTCATCTGACCGTAATCTAACAAGTGAAACGCTCTCGGCGGTCTCGCCTGCATTACGCAATTCGATATGATGAAAAATTGAGGTAGGGACATTATTGATAGGCAGGTTTGCCCATTAGCAGGCCCCCCAAAATGAAATCCTCTGAATCTAATCAGCATTTTGAAGTGAATATTGACTAAGAATATGCAGACCTGAAATGACATTTGACCTTGACTTTGTCACCTAAAAGACTAATCACATGATTGGTGATACTTGATAACCCTTACGTTCAAGTTTCATGGAATAGGAATGTATACTTTCAAAATTACGATAAAAATTCAAGATCTTAACGTGATGCCACAACATAGTCTAAGTTTGATGACTGGAAATGACCTTTGACCTTGACTTAGTGACCTGAAATTCAACTCACATGATTGGGGATACTTGATATGCCTTTAGTCTAAGTTTCATTGAATAATAACTTATACTTTCAAAATTATATTAAAATTCAAAAACTTAACCTCAGGTTAAGTTTTGATGATGATGCCACAACATGGTCTAAGTTTGTTGACCTTAAATGACCTTTGACCTTGACTTTGTGACCTGAAATTCTCCTCACATCATAAGGGATACTTGATAACCCTTTAGTCCAAGTTTCATTGAATAAGAACTTATACTTTCAAAATTATATTAAAAATTCTAAAACTTAACCTTGGTTAAGTTTTTGATGTTGACGCCGCCGCCGTCGCCGCCGCCGCCACCGGAAAAGCGGCGCCTATGTCTCGCTTTTTGCTACGCAGGCGAGACAAAAACCCCTGAGCTTCCGGGGGCTCCGCCCTTTCGACTCCACAAGGGGTCCTGAGGCGGCCCTGAATACTTAACTGACCATTATAAAATGCCTAAAACCCCTGAGCTTCTGCCCCCCTGGACACCACGCCAATGAGTGACCTGCCAGTGTCATGAATTAAGGTATCAAAATATGCTCATCTGGCCGTAATTAAATGCCCATATCCCTGAGCTTCCAGGGCCTCCGCCCTTTGATCCCCGCCGGCGCTTTGCCCCTAGACCCCACGCCAATTTATGCTACGCTCTACTTGATCACAAATACTTTAGCGTCCCCCACCCACTTTGAAAAACGTTCAGCGGGGCCTGGAGGTAAGAGTGGGGAGATGCAGATTTTTTTGTCTGCCCCCAAAAAAAAAACCGTTTTTGCTCATTACGCCACTGCTGGTCACCATTACGTACAAATATTTGGCTCGCATAATTTCAAATTTGGGCCTCCTCCCCTAAGAAATCCTGGATCCGCGCCTGCCTGATGCAAGTCAGTTGGATCATGTGGTCTAAAAACGAAACCAGAGAAAAACACATAATTAGAGAACTAGAGCTAATCATGATCTCATCATCGTTATCCTTTTTCCGCTCTAGTTAGCTCGATCTTTAGAAAAAACATGTTACAATTATTTTGCTTTTGTCCCCTTTTAGTCTTCCTCTGCTAAATTACGCGCAAGATTTCTCGCCACATTGCCTGTTCTTTCTTTTGTATTCGCTTAACAGAACTCAACAGCGAGGTGAGGTGAAAAACACCTCTTCATGAATAGATCTTTGTTCAATGGTTTTCTTTTTCCGCCCTAGTTAGCTCGATCTTTAGAAAAAAGAAAACGTCATGATTTTTTTCTTGTCCCCTACTGTTATTCTTTCCTTTAAAAAAAATGCGTTTCATAATCTCGATACGGTTCCTGTTGTCTCTTTTAAAAGGTGTTTTCTTTTCAGTCCTTTTTATCCTTCTTCTCCCTAGTCCGTCAAACCTTCAATATATCCATACAAACTACTTTACTTTATCGTTCGCCTTTCAAAAAGATCTATTAGAATTTGACGTTTTTATAAAGAATAAGAATCAAAACATGACTGATATGTTTTTCGTATTTCCGATGGTGAGAAAAGGGTTCAGTAATGTTTCTGAAAATGGAATAGGGTGCGTAATTGCGAAAACGAGAAAGGGTTCATAAGTCCAAATTAAAATGTAAAACGTTTATGACTGACTGTAATTTAATGCCTAAAACCCTTGAGCTTCCGGGGCTTCGCCCTGGACCCCTCGCCATTTAGTGACCTGCGAGTGTCACAAATAAGGTATCAAAATATGTTCATCTGACCGTAATTAAATGTCTAAAAACCCCTGAGCTTCCGGGGCTCCGCCCTTTCGACTCCACCAGGGGTCCTGAGGCGGCCCTGAATACTTAACTGACCGTTATAAAATGGCTAAAACCCCTGAGCTTCTGGGGCTCCCCCTTGGACACCACGCCAATTAGTGACCTGCGAGTGTCACAAATAAGGTATCTAGATATGCTCATCTGACCGTAATTAAGTGTCTAAAACCCTAAGCTTCTGGGGTCCGCCCTTCGACCCCACCAGGGGTCTAAGGCAGGCCCTGAATGCTTATCTGACCGTTATAAAATGCCTTAAATCCCTGACTTTCAGGGGCTCAGCCCCCTGGACCCCACGCCAATGAGTGACCTGCCAGTGTCATGAATTAAGGTATCAAAATATGCTCATCTGGCCGTAATTAAATGCCCATATCCCCTGAGCTTCCAGGGCCTCCGCCCTTTGATCCCCGCCGGCGTTTGCCCCTAGACCCCACGCCAATTTATGCTACGCTCTACTTGATCACAAATACTTTAGCGTCCCCCACGAAAAACGTTCAGTGGGGCCTGGAGGTAAGAGTGGGGAGATGCAGATTTTTTTGTCTGCCCCAAAAAAAAAAACCGTTTTTGCTCATTACGCCACTGCTGGTCACCATTACGTACCAATATTTGGCTCGCATAATTTTAAATTTGGGCCTCCCCCCCTAAGAAATCCTGGATCCGCGCCTGGCCTATACTACTTTTCCCTAGCTATTGTTACTAATATTATTAGATTGTTTTAATTGCTGTGTGGCATTACTCTTCATCTTTGAGCACAAGTACAAGCTTTTAAGTCGCTAAGGAATTCCCTGTGAGTAATGACCAATACCAATACACCCAACGCGCCCCGTCCATGGCCTATGCCCACTGCACTGGGTGATTTCAAGTTCGGTGTCGAAAGCTAGTGTTGGTGTTGGTGAAAATACCAACACCAGCCATAACACCAGATTTTAACTCACCCACTGTACTGTACACATCAGTGTATAATAGAGCTAGTGTGTTGACGTATACGTAGCGCGCGTATGTACGTAGAATAGCACATTTGTTTAATGTTAATGTTTTCATCGGATTCGGCTGCAACAGTCTGAATTTTAAAATATGTAATATTTAATCATTTTAATTTCACTTTATTTTTGAATGGTAAAACGAAAGAGAGGTCATGTGAGAAACAGAAATTAAATAAATTAAGGAACCTTGAAAGATGAAATCGAGTATATTGATAATGAAGAAAGAAGAAGGAGAGGAGAAAAAAGAAAAAGAAAAAAGAAGAAAAAGAACAAAGAACAAAGAAGGAGAAGGTGGAGAAGAAGAAGACAAAAAAGAAAAAGGACGAGAGAAGAAGGAAAATGAATAGCAGGAAGAAGAAAAAAAAGGTATCGGGAATTCAGTGCAAAATAATTATAACAAATAGTAATAGTATAACGCACTTACATGTATATTGCACCAGATATCTAGTAAAACTATTCGGAGACGCATTATAAATTGAGAAGGTAAGAAAGCAGTAAAAATACAAAAAAGACAACAAGATAATAAAATGTCGATCTCCAATATGTAGTTGTTTTTTCTGGCCTGAATCCCAGTCGATATTTGTGCTCGTTTGACATGCTTGTGTGTATAAACAGGAAGTTAAATCAATGTGATTGTATTTGTTTTGCCATAACAAATTGTGTATTTATTTGTATGAACTTTATGTCACTACAAATTGATTTTTCCATTAAAATGAACAAAATAATGTTTTTAATTCGTATTTTCATTACATATTTGACATCAGTCTAACATGACAACGCCCTGGCAACGTTTACATGTCGTTTTCCCGAAGGTTTATAATTCCTTTTAATTTGTGTGAGAAGTAGTATGTATCATACAATTAGTCAACAGCTTTGTAGTAGCTTATTATGGTAGGAGTGTGTGTCGTATAACCTCTGTTTCGGACAGCAATCGTCATAGAGGGTGCAGTTGATGTTTTGTGACTGAAGCAGAGTTGAGCGAGAAAAGGAAATTTGTATCAGTGTAGCGAGTTGAAAATATCAGTTCAGTATCCATCAAAATCAAAATACAAGGAATACACTTTTCTTTCTTCGTGCAAATGAGATATGTTTTCAGCACAGTACAATATAAATGATAATAGTAATAATACAAAATAACGAAAACGCAGGCGCGTAGCCAGGAGGGGGGGCTCGGACGCCCCCCCCCCTCCCCCCAAAAAAACCCCGTCGGCCCCAAAAGAGAGAGAGAGAGAGAGAAGAGAGAAAAAAGTTAGAGGACGTAGGAAGAAAAAGGAGCAGACAAAGAAACATTTTTGAAAATTCACAAGGATATAACTTATAAGAGTAGAGAACGGTTCACGAATCGTCTTCTTTCTCTAATAATTTAATGAAGTGTCAAAGCTTCCGCGCTTCGCGCGGAAGGGGGAAATCCTCCCTGCACCCACCCCCAGGGGAGCGCGTGCACACGATGATTCATGTACGTGTGTGGACGCTATCAAGTATAAATTTAAATACAAGTTCCTAAACACAACGTCTTTAAATTGTCAATGAAGACTCAACACAGTACAAGGAGGTACGTGAACCAGAAAGAAACAGAGACAAATTAAAATGCTACCAAGGAAGGAGACTAGACGAAGACTTTACAGAACAATAGTAGTGAAGAACAAGAAGAAATAGAAGAAGAGAGTAACGAATTTAATAATAGGGGTTCTGTATAGAGGACATACATGCCGCGCTATCAAAAGTACAGCTGTTTAGGCATTAAGTTCAAAGGTCAATTTAAAAAAAATAATAATATCAACATCATAAAAATAGGACGGAGCAGAGATAGATAAATCAACCATATTTATTTTCATATTCTAAGATCTAGACACTTTCACTTTACAAAGTAAAATCCACTTGATCATATAGCTAGCTAGGTACACTTATCTTTGCCTATCTAGCCCTCTTTCTCTTGCTCACCCCTTTCTCTCTTCTCTTCCTCTCTCTCTCTCTCTATCCCCCCCCTCTCTCTCTCTCACTCCCTCTCTCTTCCCTTCCCTTTCTATTTATTTGCATTTCCCCTCCCACGTTTTACCCCATAATCTCACATACAAAAAGACTTTTATCATAACTTCATATTCTGGACCAGTATGTTACAGAATGTCTCCCTCATGTTGCAAGGAATTAAGGATCCATCAGATAGAGAATGAATGTGTGGAACATTTATCAGCAACAAAATATAAACATAATTGTAATAATACTAATTTTAAAATAAGATAGACAACACAGAACTTGGAAAGATGCAAGAATAAACCAGATAGAACAAAATTGTAAAGAAACTATCCATATTGTATACACTTTTATTTATTATTTTTTTCATATATTTTTCGTAATATTGTAAAGACATACTCTATATAAAGAATATTTAAATTACAGGTATCACTTTATTGAGACTACAATCATTTCTTGTACAGCATGATTAAACAAATTTAAAAAAACTTTTTAAAGAATTTCTTGTATTCAATTCACTGGTGATATATTCTACTAACAACTACACAAAAATTCAAAGGAAGTCAGCTAAAAATAAATAAAATAAAATCATGAATATGTGGAATGTTGCAATCGATCTCTATCTCATTATCAATCACTTCGAAAACATTTATTATCATTAATTGATTACGATTACATCCACATATGATTATAGGGGGAGAAGCATTTGATGCCATATAAGGACAAATTCAACCTCTTATTGAACAAATCCATATTAAATGATATTTTTGAACTCAATATATAATAAAATATAAAATAATGATAACAGAAAACTGAAAGACAGTAATGATATTCATTAAAACTTATTAATATTCATCACACACCCTGTATCTATCAGTACTGTACATGTTTATACAGTGTATTCTTAATCTTTGAGATATAAAAAGTAGAAAATTGCCTTTTTATACACATTCAGCAAATACTCACAATATCTATCATAAAATAAAATCTGAATTTTCACAGCACACAGATTTGACAAACAAGTATGTTCAGCATTTCATCTACATTATTGCTGAAATTTGACCCAAATTGCATGTTATTCCATGAGTCACACACAAATAAGGCTGGCTGGAATGATGAAACGATGATATACCTGTGAACAAGCAAGTTAATCAAGGCAGTGACTTGACTAGTCCAGGATCTGGACTAATCGAAGCAGTGAGTTGACTAGTCCAGGATCTGGACTAATCGAAGCAGTGAGTTGACTAGTCCAGGATCTGGATGGTGTTATTGCCATCTCCCAAAAGAGAAACATATACATGTGTATTCCTTGGGAGAGGTTTGTTCATTTGGGTTTTTTTTACAACAATTTTTGGTATTGTTAAAGAAGGCATATTTCAAGTATTTCAAGTATTTCAAGTAGTTGATCGTTGTCTCTAAATATTTCATCTTGATAAATTTGATTTCCATCAGAACAATTGTTACTCTTTCTGAACTCCAACCCCAAATAAAAAAGTTTTATGCCAAGGAGAGCCTTACATCTATACATCCAGATCCAGATCCAGATCCAGATGAATAAACAACGGATTAAAGGCATGTTCAGATATGGTGCAGTATTAAAACCCGCAGTGTTTTTGTAAAAACATGTTTGAATGCATCTGCACAACAAAGGACTTGCATGTATTAACTTAGCCATGTGTTATCAGATACAGCAATGTGATGCATATTACACCTTCGTCACCATAAAAAACCACTGAGGTTATGCTGCGTTATGTCTCAACAAGCCTTCACATATTTCAATATTTATCTCTACATCAAGTATTTGTAAAATATAGATCAGCTGATGATCATATAGTCACACAGAAAATAGAAACAGGCACAAAGGTATTCTTGAGTCAAGCTTCAAAAATTGAAACCAAGTAAAAAAAAGTACAACCGTATTGCAATCATTTGTTTGGTAATGATCGGTGTGCATGAAATGATGGTATGCCAAGGGATTAAAAATAACAATCTTAAAGGTCATGTACAGTTTTGGTAAAACTTCAAAAATATTAGTCAAATTTCTTTGATTTTAGATGAAAAATAGGAAGATACTAGTAATACTGGGACATTGTGAATCTCTTCCTCCTGGTCTCCTGAAGTGAAATCTTAAACTGATGAGAGGTAGAAAATGATTGAATCACCATCCTGAGATTTAAATTCTGGCAATGGTAACCTACACTACAAAGGTGTAAAATTGAGTAATGTGCGTATACTCTAAAGTCTACCTGTATGCTGTCTCTAAGGAAAGCACTGGGATAAATGTGACAGGAGCCATCAAGCTGTAAGGGTCCAAGCCTACGCGATTATATAATAGCTGTTATCTAACATTCGTTGCAGATATTTACACAGCAATTCACCGGAAATCATAAATAGAATACCAAACTAAAAAAGTCAACGCAAAGCGCCGCATCCCCTCTCAGGGTACAAATGGCCTATATACGTCAGAACAAGTTACCTCCATTAGACTATACTATTATATTACTAGGCAAGGAAGTTAACCACATTTTCACATATATAATTAGGTTTTTTTCCATATTTAATGAGCTATGACCTTTCACCTTTGACCTACATCCTCCGAAATCGAACTTAGGCTGTGTTTTGATCCTATACCTTCATATCAAATTTCATTAAAATCTGTCAAACATTACTGAAATTATCAATCGGAAACCAGATTCGCATATTTAATGATCTATGACCTTTGACCTACATACTCGGAAATTGAACTTAGGCTGTGTTTTGATACCATGTACCTTCATATCAAATTTGATTAAAATCCGTCAAACATTAATTACTAAAGTTATCGATCGGAAACCAGATTCGCATATTTAATGAACTATGACCTTTGACCTTTGACCTACATACTCCGAAATCGAACTTAGCCTGTATTTTGATACCATGAACCTTCATATCAAACTTCATTAAAATCCGTCAAACATTACTGAAGTTATTGATCGGAAACCAAATTTGTTACGGACGGACGGACGCACACACGGAAGGAAGGACGGACATTTGATATAAGATCAGGGACATGAGACTACAACATTCAACACGTTTCTTTTCAATTTCCTTTTGTTACCAAAACTGTACATGACCTGAAATCTTCACATGTATCATCTTAAAAATGTCATACCTACATGTACACAATTACAAGACCATGATATCCGATAATACTAGCTGACTGCGGTCCAATCTTATTTCAACTTCTATCAAATAGTGATATTGAATTCCCTGTTTGACAGCTGTCCATATATG
This sequence comes from Mesocentrotus franciscanus, assembly GCA_037976565.1. Lineage (NCBI taxonomy): Eukaryota > Metazoa > Echinodermata > Echinoidea > Camarodonta > Strongylocentrotidae > Mesocentrotus > Mesocentrotus franciscanus. The sequence continues at coordinate 27,608,761 of CP137682.1, forward strand.
CATAGTAAATATTCATTTTGCATATCAACTGTCTACTGATGATAAGTACTAAATTTGCAATTTAACAATTATTATTTGACAAAATCAAAGCAAGAAACTTATTAATGTTATATCAAATATATAGAGCCTCTGGTGTGTCATAATTGTAAGAAAGAGAAGTTGTGGAGATTTAGAGATCACCCGGTATAAGAACTTAATGTTTGCAAACAAGAAATTGCATCAAGGCTCTGAATGGATTTCATGATATATGCACGATCTAAAAACAGAAAATTATTCTCAAGCATTTATTTTTGTACTGCTTTAGACATTTAACTGGAGAGTTGTTTGTTAACTTGACAAAACAACTTTTAAAGCTGGATTTGCATGCTTTCATGACAGTCTTAGAATTTAACATACACCTGTAATATAATGTACATTGTAGACTGTTAAGCATCATTTTAATGTCATGTAAAATGTATGAGTTTTATATCCCCTCTGTCATAACATAACAAATCTGAATACCTAGTTCTCTGAGAATTCAACTAAGAAACATTATTTGGTCCAAAACACATAAACTTGCAATAACAAAACCTAACTCATTAAAGGTAATACAAAGTTTTGGTATGGGGTCATGAATTTGGTTCTAATGAACATAATGGAAGCATATGCGATCCTACAATATTCAATAATCATTGTCGTGGTTGAAATCGAATCTAAAGTAATGAAATTGTAAATAATAAACTCTTTATGTTGTATAGCCCTCTAAAGATTGATATTACATTAGCTTCAAAACAATGTTTCTTGACTAAAATCGACCGATTTTCTATTCCCGTTTGGAAATTATATATCAGAACTGCATATTCCGAGATTTTCATGGTCGCAGGTACCAATGTACGGCCGTAGGCGCTATTTGAAATTTATCAGGAGCACCGATAAATTTGATATTTTAATTTCTCGAAAGCTTTAACGTTTTAGAGCCCAATTTTTTCAAAGTTGCTTATTCTAACACTAGGTTTCTCAATAGTAGTGCAAATTTTAAATTTCATAATCCTATCCTGTTGAAATATTACCTAAAGTTTGTATTACCTTTAAGTATGACTTGTATTTAATAAATATAACACAGCATCATATAGATGTACTTTGTACAATTTGAAAAGGTGATTTCTGTAGTATTTGTAAAATAAGTAATAGTATAGTTCATTAAATATAGTGATAAAGATATGAATTCCCAACATTTCAGCAAGGCAATATTTACAGTCAGCTAATACAATCCAAGGTAGAGAAAGCACATTTTGGCAAAAAGTAAGTTAAACGAAGTGAATAAGAGAATAAGTACTAATCACCGATCCATTAAGCATCTAGGATGGATTTGAAAGAATACTCTGTATTACAATACATGCACAGTTAACAAGTAAATTATTCATACCTTTACCAAGTTTTTTCATTTTTAAGTATCTGAAAAATTGATTTGTCCTAATTTATGTTTCTTGAAAATGTGACATATTAAACCTTACATCTATAAGTATTCAACAAAGGCCCTCATTCAACCGATCCATCTTTCATTCTTGAGATACGAAAAACACTAAAAACATCAAATTTACAAGGGTAATATATAATTAAGTTACATGTATCTTATACTCTGTAAACAAACAATATATTTTTTTCAACAAACATGAATAAGAAATAGAATTCATCTGTATAATTTTCTTTTTTGTATATGTACATTATATGTAGAACATATATTATTATTTCAAAGTTAATTCATGACTAATGAGCTATAAATAATTTCTGCTCTCTAAAATATGAATTGAAGAAAAATATTCAATAGCTTCCATGAAATGCATAGATTGATACATGCCCATGTAGGCAAGAAATCAGTAAATATTTGCAAAAATTATTTTGAGAATGGTGCATGGTGCTTTAGCATAGAATTCTAATATAATATGTAGATTTTTCTATAAAACATTTAACATTGGTTTTATTTAACCATCAATTCACAACAAACTTTGATCAGGATCCGTATCACAATATTTCATATATAAAAAGGCCGAATAATTTACATGCACATGCACCAATACAACACACAGATCTTTTAACAATCTGTTACTATTCCATTCCATACACGCAGACTTCTTCAAAGTATAAAGATATTTATGAAGAAGATTAAAGAATGCAAGAAAAGATATTCAAATCAGTACTCAAGGAATGGCGAACAGCAATATTTCAGTATTCAAGTTATTTCAGTATTCAAGCTCTAATTTACCGGTATTCACGTTACCTCTATAATCTCAACTCCCACCTCCTGGAGGTGAAAGTTTGATATTAAAAATAGCCTGTCATGATATCTCTACACACTCGTTGTCTTATCTTCCTCTCGTGGAGGCATCTGTTTTTCAGGCAAAAAAGGATGACATTCATCTGGCTCATCATGACTGCAGCATAGAGAAAGAAAAAAGATATCTAAATCTTATTATGAAGCCCACTGCACACTATACGATCCTACTATGATCCGGTTTTGGAAGAATTTGCAATAGCATTTGATACAAACATTCATACATGTAAAATCTTAACGAATAGAAATATGATTAAGAAAATGTAAATCTCAAGTGATTTCATGCTTCCTTGGAAGAAGAAAAGCTAAATCGACTCAGAATTGTAGTGGCATCAGACCAGTAGTGCAATTGTCTACAATTTGAAGCCGATTAAAAAAAAAACATTCTGGTTGTTAGTATTCTTATGGGTGCGTACCTGGTAGGATGTCAATGTCATTGTGATTGGATTAGTATGTGAAGGATAGATAGATAGATAAATGGTATTTATTGTATCTTTCATGAATGGCAGTTTCACAACTAAGTTTCACATAAATTGCACATGAATTACACAAATTGGAAATATATACATTATAAAAAACTTACATAACATTTTGTTGAAATTTATTAAAACGTGTCATGTTACTACCGGTACTGCATAAATACCATAAACAATTAAAAAAAGTTAATGAACATAATTTCAAAAAGAAAATGTATTAACATAATTATAATATATGATACAACAGTTCTTCGTATTACAATATTGCATTTGTGGGTATAGTGGTAAAATAATCAAGGAGTATTTAACAGGCGACTGGCTGGAATACTCCGACCCAGTGGAAAAGATGTACGGTCATGTGCAGAATTGTAATTGATTCAGTGGTTATTAACATTGTGTAACATTGTAACTGGTGAAACCCTAAATAAAGAGCAGTTATCAATATCAATATGTTAACAGCAACCATAGAGCAACAAAAACCGATCATATGTAGTTGCTTTAAATTAACTCTTGCCTTTGGAGATTCCTATTTCTCCATTTTGAGATTCATCAAAAATAAATGATCTTGACACACTACATGAACGTGACAGTTTCCAATATGTCTCTGCATACATGGCATATGTGGGCAATTACCTTCAGCCAATTAAATTATCCTTCCAATCCAACTACACGGATGTGGAAACTTTCTCTTTTTAGCACAATATATCACACATATGTATATTATTGCTTTAAAGTGAACGGTAACATTGTTGAAGGTTGATGAAAAAACTGTGTAATTGTTGTATGAAATGTTACGTATTATATTCCTTCTAACATAGGCCTACTAACCCTCTAACATGCAAAAAATCCTGACAAAAATTTCAAACCACAAAGATATTTATGGTTTTCTTTGAAGGCCTCACTATGCAACACCTTCTAACAGTAAATTCTCCCAACCAATTTTTGAATTTTCCCCAACCGTTTTTCCATGAAAATAAGACATAAAACAGGCTTCTTAAAATCTGTCAACACTTAAATGTTTTGAATGGTATATAGAACCAATTCATTGCTCTGTGACAATTTACATTCACCTAAGATATAATTAAATTATAATAACATAGTTGGGAGAATTCAGAAATCGATCAGATAAGTTATTCCCTCGTTTTATCATTAATAATGGTCTGTTTTCACTCAAACTATCAGATTATCTTTAGTTGTACATCAAGCATTGAAGTCACTACCTTAGCACCATTTTCTCTCATCTGTACAACGTTAACAAGTCCCTTTAAAGTGTACCAATCACCAAAATATGTTTTACTCTTGCTGTTTGGGGTTCCACACTTCCATGCCGCTATACTGCATTCAAAATAAGTTAAAATATTACTTCTGCCAAAGAGATAATTGCAGTTTAAATACACTCACCATGAACAGTATAACGTCTTGTTGAGCAGACTAGTTAGCACACATGTAGGCACTAACATTATAAAGGGCGCGCAAGGAACCCAACTCCATCTTGGGTTCCGTTTCAGCCATAAAAACTGAGTTTTATATTATCCTTTATTTTCTTCATACTCCTTATATGTTTGCCTACAAGTATAAAATGCCAGGCAAAGTATTTTGGGTGTTTAATTTATAAATTCTAGCCTTCTACAAATTTTTTTCAGGTGATCGGTACACTTTAAAATTTAAAGGGGCAAGTCCACTCCAAAAATAACTTACTTTCAATAGAAGCAGAAAAATCAGACAAACCAAATCAAAAAAAGTTTGAGCAAAATCGGATAACTAATAAGAAAGTTATATATTTTTAATGACATGAAAAAAACTTTGAAAATCATAGGACAAATTGGCAACTCACTCATGAGTCTGTGACGTCATTGCCTCACTATCCACTAATTGTTTTCTTTATATTGATAATATAAATTTCCAATTTTCCCCCTATATATTTTATTTCCTCACACCAGCATCCAAGTTATATTGATAGTAATATGTTTTTGTGTGGATACACTAATATAGAGTAATTTTTTCAGTTAAATCATGAAAATATGAATTTTGATACTATTTATATAAATATCAATGAATTTATCAACAATATTCAGAAAATAGTATCAATTCTTCAAAGTTCATAAAATATTTTGTGAAATGTCATGCAGTACGATACAAATCATATAACCTGGGCAAAGGCATGGGGAAATCAAGTTTTGGGGGATAAAAAGGGAAATTAATGGGATAAAAATATATAAAGCAATTGATAAACAGTGAAGCAATGACGTCACAAATTGATAACCAAATTGGCAATTTGTGTAGTGATTTTCTAAGGTCCATAGTTTTTCATACTTTAAAAAAAAATCATAACTTCCTTATTTAATAGTTATTTGATTTTACTCAATTGTGTTATGCTGTTTCTCTTGTTTTTCTGCATCTCTTAAAAGCAAATTATTTTTGAAGTGGACTTAGCCTTTAACAGGCACAAAATCATAAACAATCATTTCAATTTCATTTAAAAATATAAAGTACTTATACCCTTAATAACTTTTTTTGTAACTTAATAACAGTCATTTTATGGGAAATTACAAAAAGCTGACAATCTCTTACCCATTATTATTATGATGATTGGCACCTTCTTCCACTTGACCTGCACCTCCAGATTGATCTCCAGATTGATCTCCAGGTTGATCTCCAGATTGATCTCTATGTTGATCTCCAGGTTGAATTCCAGATTGATCTCCAGGTTGATCTCCAGGTTGAACTCCAGATTGATCTCCATGTTGATCTCCAGATTGATTTGCAGATTGATCTCCAGGTTGACATGCAGCACGACATGCAGCACATGTACTACATATTTTTTCTGTAGAATTATGCCAATGTACAGTGCATCCAAGAAAAAAAAATGAAACCCCAAAAGAAAGGGTTATTGTGAACAAACTATGAGCTGCTTGAAATAGAAGGAATATATGGTTTCAAATTATAAATTAAAAACATAAATAAATACATGCTTCACTATAAAGCAACATTGTATTGGAAATGTCATGTCAAAATCCATTTGTGCCAGATTTTGATGAAGTCGTGAAACATTAGGATCATACACAAACACGATAAAACATGACCTGAAGGAAACACAAACTTTAAAACCGACAGACATAAATTTGTGTGCTTCTTACCATCATCATAAATAAAGGATAGTGGAGAGTTTTTTTTCGGGGCTATTTTGAACCCCGTAAGTGATGTTTTCCCGGCATCTAATAACACAATGGAGACCATAAATAGCATTTCATGATAACGTCTTTTTTAATCAAGTAACAGTTTGAGGGGGGGTTCGACCCAATGACGATGCCGAGCATCGTCCATGAGCCTCGAAGTCCGAGCCGCGAAGCGGCGAGGCGATTCCTTTTATTGCTATTTTGAACCTTCGTAAGTGATATTTTCCTGGCATCTACTAACCCAATGGCGACCATAAAAAGCAGTGCATGATAATTACGTATTTTTAAATCAAGTAACAGTTTGAGGGGGGGTTGACCCAAAGAAGATGCAGAGCATTGTCCACGAGCCGCATAGCGGCGAGGCGATTTTTGGGGGTGCTATTTTGAACCCCTGTAAGTGATGTTTTCCTGGCATCTATATACTAACACAATATAGACCATAAAAAGCAGTGCATGATAACGTCTTTTTAAATCACTTAAGTAACAGTTTAAGGGGGGTTCTACCCAATGACGATCCATGAGCCGCGAAGTCCGAGCCGGGTAGCGACGAGGCGATATTTTTTTGTTGCTATTTTGAACCTTCGTAAGTGATGTTTTCGTGGCATCTACTAACCCAATGGAGACCCTAAAAAGCAGTGCAGGATATCGTCTTTTTAAATCAAGTAACAGTTTAAGGGGGGTTTGACCCGATGACGATGCGGATACTGTGTGGGTCTGGACACATGATGGCGTTTTCTATTCACATCACATTTTCACTTGGCAGCCCAAGGGGGTTAAACCCCTAACCCTCCCCATTCCCCCATAGATCCGCCACTGGGATCTTTTGCAAACTGGAAGCAATAAGCATTACATGTAGGCGATGGAAAAAAGTGCTTGCGAAACGGATAGAAACTTTGTGGTAGGCTCTTCGCGGCCACAGGGATGACAGAAAATAATATGACAATGAAACCAGCAACTGTGGCAGGATTAATGGAGGGGACAATCTGCATGCTGAAAGAGCACTTAGAATAGGTATATCGGAAAATGAATTCAAGACTAAGTTAGAAGTTAGAAGTTAGAAGTTATAAAGGAGATAAAATCTTTGGTATTAGTCATGTTCGACTTAAAATTGCACCCCCGCCCCTTACCCGGTAAAAAAACACCTTCTTATAATATCACCCCTTTCTTTCTTTTCCTTCTCATTATTCTCCTTTTCCCCTTTTCTCTCCTCCATCTTTCCGCCTTTCTTCTTTTCCGCCTTTTCTCTCCTCTCTCTTCCCTTTCCCCTCCTTTTTCTCCTCTCCCTTTTCTCTCCTCCCTCTTTTCTTCTTCTTTCTCTCTTCCCTTTTTTTCTTTTCTCCTTTTTCTTTCCCCACCTTTTTCTCCTTTTCCGGGGCACATGCCCCGTGCCCCCCCCCCCTGGATCCGCCACTGACTGAACAACCTTTTACAACATTCCATGTCTCAAAAACCTGCTTTGCCCCCAGCCTGGGTATAGTGAATTAGCAAGTTAAGGTGTCATGTATGTGTCCCTTATTATAAACATATATTCATGTTGTAGTTCTACAATTCACAACACTTCATTTTGTTGGCATGAATTATAATTATGAATGGAAACAAGTCGGAAAATCTCAGACCCTGCTAACATTCACTGCTTTCCAAAATTGCCCTTTACAAGCACTAGCCGCTATGCATCAAGAGTACATGTGTATTGATTACCAAGAAAGAAAGAAAATGTATGTATCAGAAGTCATAATTCTTTATTTGCAATGCCGTGTTTGGATTACTCTGATTTGTGCAAGTAATATGCTAAGTACAATGTACATCTACTAGTACATAATCATATACAGTGTGGATCCAAAAATTGTATCCTTCTTTGGTAGCTCATGATTAAAAAGTCATAACCAATATGACTTTGAAATTGATTCCATAATGAAGAGTAACTTATGTTCTGTCCGATGATACCCTATTCAAAATATTTCTGCCACGGATGAATGAACACCAGGGTCTTTAAATATTATTGTCAAAATCGCCTTATACCAAGTTCGGGTTTAAGGAAAGAATGTGGGTCAGGCTATAAGCATGTACTTTTTTGGTCTTAAAGGCATCGTTTAACAATGTTAAATCTGAGATGCATGGCCCTACGTGTTATCAGTGTCTGTGATATGGTGTAATATTGAAGCCCTAAAAAAATATGCGCTTCAAAATGATCATGAAGTGCCTCAAAAAAGTAAAAATCTTTGAGTGACCGGTTTTACCATACTAATTTTTCCCAATAGACAGTAGTGTTATGAAAACCGTTAGGAAAACGAAAAATGACATTTCGATTTCCAATCATAAATATCTTGATTATCAGACAGGCGATCGGCTTGTAAAAGTCATGGGATTCCTGACTGACCTAAAGGTTTATAATTATGATTGCAGCATGAGCTAAATCCAGGATTTTGTTTCAGAATCTGAGGCAATGTTACCGAGTCACTTGAAATCCTTTTAAATTAAAGGGATCGTTTAACAGTGTTAAATCTGAGATACACGGCCCTACATGTTATTAGTGTCTGTGATATGGTGTAATAATGAAGCCCTAAAAAAATTGCGCTTCAAAATGATCAAGAAGTGCCTCAAAAAGTAAAATTCTTTGATTGACCGGTTTTACCATACTCGTTTCCCTAATAGACTATAGTGTTATGAAAACCGTCAGGCGAACGGTTTTCAAAATTTGTAATTCCAATCATAAATATCTTGATAATCAGACAGGCGATCAGCTTGTAAAAGTCATGGGGTTCCTGACTGACCTAAAGGTTTATGATTATCATTGCATCATGAGCTAAATCCAGAATTTTGTTTCAGAATCTGAGACAAAGTTACCGGATCCCTTTAACAGTTAAATTATGCCTCATGTTTCAGTGTTTAAAACGATGCTTAATCCACAAGATAACCTTTAATTATTTTGAACAGCCCAATAACTTCTTTTCTTATGATATCTCATAAGTTCTCTCTGCTCACTTTTCCGCTGCGCAATTTCACACGGGTAAGGAGCATAAGGTGTTTATCTCGAATAAATGAAAGGTTACTTAACCCAAATGCAAGAAAGAACACACATGATGATAAATATCAAAGAAATTGACAGCAGACTTTCATGAAAAAAGAGAACATCCCAAATAAACTTTATCCATTTTGTAACACTCAATGAGAAGGTTACCTTAAACAAGGGAAGCGAATAAAGTCAAGATTGTAATCATCGTAACGAAGAGAATATCATAAATTTTACTTGTAATGAGCATTTCCTTGAGTTTGAGTTGTTGCTAATGCCTTTTTTTTCAACTGCCTAATTATAATAGTCAATGTAAATAAATGTAACATAACCTACAACTTTTCATTTAGAAACTACTAAAGTTGGGTACACTTTTTTATACACACTATATAGGCCTATATGTCACAGGTGCATTGGTAAACACTACCCAAAGGAAAGGCTTGTTTTATCTAATTAATAGTTTCATTGTCTTCATTCAGTTGAACCCTTTCAGGGCTGAAGACAAAGATTGAAATCATAAACTTTTTTTTTTTGGGGGGGGGGATGAGGAAAACCTTGTCTCTCTCTTTGGAATTGAATACACATTCATCCTCACTGTCATTATGAAGTTTACATAGTTTACACTAATATAAAGAATGAGAAAATCAAATACTGCTACTACTACTACTAATACTACTAGGGCATACTACTACTGTTACTACTGCTACTACTACTACTTCTACTACTACTACTACTACTATTACTACTATTACTACCAATTATGATTAATGGATTTATATACCGGTGGCACATTTTCCAGAGGATCATTACTAGGAGTATCTCTTAGTCTAAGGACAAATTAAGAATTGTGGTTGTATGTTTTCAGATATTTTTTGAAGAAGTCAAGTTAAGAACAGAAACTATTTCTCAGAAAAGCTGGGATTGTTTGTTTCATAGGTATGAGCATAAACGCCACACTGATTTTGATATTAATGAATCATTTTTAGAAAGTATTTTTATCGAAATTGAACATTTTAATTCAAATATTTTAATATGTGTTATGTATAGGCCACCCAGTCAACCAGTGGATGATTTTTATGTCTCTCGGTAATGTTTTTAATGATGTAAATGTGGAAAAGAAATTATTCTATTTAATGGGCGATTTTAATATTGATTTATTAAATGTTGGGAAGGTTCAATCTGTTAATGATTTTTTAACCATTTTAATGTTACATTCTATGATTCCTTTAATAAATGCACCTACTTGTGTTACTGACAGGTCTTCATCGTTATTAGATAATATTTTTACAAATGATTCTTGCCATATTTATTCTGGAATATTATTAACTGACATTTCTGACCACTTCCCGGTATACTGTATTTGTGATACTGATATTCACAAAAGTACCAATGAAACTGACTTTTTTAAACGTGATTTAAATGAAAATAGTATGGGAATGTTTTTGCAATTGCTGTATTCATCTAATTGGTATTTATCTAGTGATGTGAATAATAGTTATAATAGCTTTGTTTTTAAATTCACGAAACTGTATAGTTTTTGTTTCCCTGTGAAATTAGTTTGTATAAAATATAGGCGTAAAAATAAACCTTGGATTACAAATGAAATTATAAAGTTGAGTAACAAAAAATGTAGACTATATAAGTTGTATATTAAAAATCCTAATGATTATAGGAAAGAAGCATATAGGAAAATTCGTAATAAATTAAATAATAAGATAGATTGAAAAAAAGAAATATTTTAAGCCTTGAAGATTCTATAGGAAATATGAAGAAAACGTGGGATATTATTAATAAAGCAATGGGCAAAAAATGTAAGATGACTAACATTCAAGACATGCTGTAGCATCACCAGGAAGACAAAGGCAATGATGATGTATTGTACATATGTATGGAAGCATGCAATTATATTATGAACGTGTGCTAAGCTGGGGGAAATTACATACTATTGTCTATTCTAGAATATTATTTTAGTCTGACATGTCTGACATAGCAACTTATATGTTGTTATTGTTTGTGGTATTGTAACAGGTGGTCAACTTTGGCAAAGTTGCATGCCACTTTCTGAAGTTAGCTCATTGATGACTGACAGATGATGTCACAAGGGGAATGAGATCTGGAGGTTTTGGGGTGGAGCTTAGCAAGTTTGAAAAACAAATATTTCAAAAATATTTAAAAATCTATGAAACAAATTCAGAAGTTTACATATCAGAATATGAGATGTATGCAGGACTGCACATCAACAGGAATACACTTGTATTTCGATGTCATGGGCCCTTTAAAGAAATGAAAATATTGAATTTTACTGATATGTATAATTATCAATGTGCAATATTTATGTTCTAGTGCTATTTACAAATCCTTCCCAAATCTCTTTTAAAACTTTTTATACTAAATTGTAATATACACCACTATAGTACTAGAAATGCTGATAATTTTCACTTGCCACTTGTACATACAACTTCATATAAATGTACAGTAATATTTAATGGACCTTGCTTGTGGAGTACTATTCCTCGTGAAATACGTGAATTGAAATTTGTTAACACTTTTAAACGTAGATACAAAAAATATTTGAAGGACATATATTAATACTAGCTAAAGATTACAATGGTTGTTAAATTCATTATGATATGGTACATGTGATTGTTATTTGTTTTTTACTTGTTATTATAACTTAAATTAAATCATAAGACTTTTAATATGATTATTTGGTCAGCCGTTTATAAGGACCACCTCCTTTCTGGCTGCTACCAGCCTTAGCAATTTCCTTGTGTTTTTAATGATTTTTTTTTTTTTTTAAATTCATGTTTGTAAATTGATTTTTTGTTTATCTATGTTAGTAATTGTAATTGTGTAATACTTTGTATACTGCTTTTTATTTTTACCCTGTATGTTTTTTTTTATTGCTTGGCAAAATAAATTGAATTGAATTGAATTGAATGATTGAACAGTCTGCTTCACAAATATAACCTATGATCAATATTTGCAATATGAGTAGGGGTGAAATGAAATGGTATCTATAATCTGCAAATGCATCTTGCAGCCATGTATCAGGTTTTGATATAATCGACTATGGTGAAGAAATGGCAAGACTTGTGAACCACAGTAGTAAACCATGTTTATGTATCTTCTGAAATGTTTATTCAATATGCTCTGCACAGATGAAAACAGAAATAAGAAGTCAGACTACTGTATGACAGTGGAATCGTAGAAGAAATTTACAAAATATATGTTCACATGGATTTGGTCGCACTTTGTGCCATCCCATCCTTTATTGCTTATAGGCAGTTGGGTGTTCACAGGTGTTAAAACGACTTACCTGCTACGATAATTGCAACATCTTTCCAGGTTCGATCTCTTCCAACATCAGTTTGATCTAAATATAAATGATGAAAACATAACTGCATAATGATATCAAAGACATGTATTCATAAGATTCATACATGCAACACCCTATTCACATATTATACAATGTAGGTTGTCATGTAAATGTAGCTAAATGTAATTTAATCAAAGAACCAAGTTCAGAGCTCACAACAAACTCGCTGAAGGAGGATTAGAAATAAGCCTACATAAACCACACATTGCTTATTGATTGAGCCGAATGAAAACTGGAAATAACCTATAGTGCCTGAATATCGGCGACACAGATAAATCATCAGAGAAGAACCATTTCGGTGTTCCATTAACGAACAAGTTTTATGAAAACTTCCAATGATGTAACTATCTTTTCTCCACTAGCTATGCAATGTTCAAACATATACAATTCAAAGACATGAATGTTTTTAATTATTCTGAAAAAAATAGCAATTGCCTACTTACCATTTCCACCTGTAAGGATGAGACATAAAAAGGAATTAGAATTATATAAGAGATATTGCCTGCTGAGAGTCATAAAGGGTAATATTAAGTGCAATTCTGACTCTCTCTAGATGATCTAACTGAAAAATATTGTAATGAAAATCTGGATTAATATAGCGCTTAATACGAAATACAGTCTCATGATTATTACCCCGGTCATCAGATTCATTCATGCCCAATATGCAGCACCTCCACTCCCTGTGGAGAATTTATATCATATGGTCACTGTGACGGCATATGGCAATTACTAATTTACACAAGGGCTTTCTTCATCCTACCAGGTCCCCATTTCTCTCCTGGGTATAGAGTGGCAAATGTAGATTTAATGCCTTGGCATTAGTGCCGTGTTGAGGAATCAAACCCATGACCTTTGTTTTTCAAGTCAGTGCTTAAACAATAATAATGTTCCACAGTTATTTAACGCTCAATACATCGACGATGTCTCTAAGCACTTTACACTACAGATATATTATTATTTGATTACGACACCTCTATCCTTGTAAACATGTAGAGGAGGGGGGAGAGGGGGAGAAGCGGGAGGGGAGAAGCGGGAGGGGAGAAGGGGAGAAGCGGGAGGGAGAGAGGAGAGGGGGGAAGCAACCAGTCTTGGTTGGTAAATGAAATGAAATGAACAAGGACAATGGTTAAGGGTAGGATGTGAGGAAGGGGTCCTGTCATCTTCTTTTCTAGTCCTCCCCACTTGTTCTCTTTATTGTTCTTATTTTTTTGGGGGAGGGGCACACATGTTCCCCATAATGTAGCTACACCACTGTGCTAATGTACATGTAGCTGTTGCCCCATGATCTTTTATTTAGGTATCACATGCAATCCATTTACACTTAGCCATGCATACCCTGTGGGGATGACAATAACTCAAACGGTACAAAGTTCATGTGCAGTCAAGAGAAAATACGAGCATTCACATTGTTACACAAAAATAAATCAAACAACTAGTACTCCTGTGAACAATTAAGTATTTTTTACTCAAGTGCAGTTACATACAATATTCCATGACTTGCATTAAGCACTGTAATATACATATCTAAAGATAAAACTCTTATATGAAAGAGCATGTAAGGTTGTACATGTATGTGTAAATTCAGTGAATTTCCAGTACTTCAATTATTTGCTGACATTTTGTTATTGTTATACAGGTGGTAGGAATAGTACATTCACTTGATTTGCAATCATATGGTTATAGGATTCAAATCCCAGCCCGGCTCTATCGTCATTTGGCAAATCTACATTTGCCACTCTTCACCTAGGTGTATATGGGTACCCGAAATGCTTGAATGCTAGATTCTATAATGGCAGCTCAGCTGTAACCAGGGTGATGTTGAAGCGACATGAGCGTCACAGCATGATAGATATGGGTGCTATATAATACGCCATTATAATTCTGGTGGGCCAAACAATCCCTTCCATTTTTTTCTTGAAATCCAATTCTAATACCATAACTTCAGATTAGCTGAAAGTGTACCTCTCACCTAAAAATGATTCTTGTAGCTAGATTATATAAAATCAATCTGACCCCAAAATACCTGGCATTAAGGAACAGTGAATAAATATGGTGATAATAAAGAATAACATTAAAACAAGCGAACGTAATCCAAGTCAGACTGCAGGCCATATACCATGCAAGCGCATATGGGTGCATCATGCTGTGTTAATTGAGAGCGACACGTATCTAAACTTGCGGTACCTGTTTATAGAAATGATATTTAAAGCTCATATTTTGAATAGTAAAGGTACATGTTACCTTTATTAAAACATACAGAACAGAAATATGTTTTGGTGCTTGGTACACTGTAAAGGGAAGTCCCGCCTGATAATTACATGTAAGTGGTATTAAAAGCAGAAAAACAAGAGAAACAAATTAGTGAAAGTTTGAACCATATACGATAAAAAGTAGGAGAGTTATGAACTTTTCAAGTTGTCATCAGTGAAACACAAATTACAAATTGGTAATTACACTATGACGTATCTTGCGGGTCCTCTCCATTTTGCTCTATACAGAAAATTCATAAATTTTCAATGGTAGGGTTGTATAGGAACAAAATTGCAATAATTATATTTAGGGTTCATGTATGTTTGAAAATTTTGAGGGAAAATAAAAATTGTTTGATTTGATTTAGTACAGAGCAAATGGGAGGGGACCTCGCAAGATACGTCACAGAGTTGCCAATTTGTATTCGATTGATCACAACATAAAATCATAACTTTCTTATTTTTAATCAGAATTCCCTCAAACTTTCACTGATCTGTTCTTCTCATTTTTCTGCTTCTATTAAAACAAATGTAATATCAAGGTGGACTTTCCCTTTAAATATGCAATAAACAACATAATCACTTTACAATCCTACCTGAGTGGTATGCGTAGCAGAGGTAAATACAGATCACTAAGAACGTGAAGAGCAAGAGAATGAATGGTACCACAATCCAAAGAAATCCTTTTTCAAGTGATGTCCGCTCAGATTTACTCTCCCGTGGATCACCTAACATGGAAAAATGTAACAAATTATGTACAAAATGGACCTTCTTATGAGTACATCTCCATGCACACAATATCTGAATGCAATTCATTTCAGTTTATTGATAAAAATCACTGTAATCCAGT